>VRYO01002355.1:25053250-25069695 GCA_009812075.1 Sialia sialis
TCAATCCCAAAGATCTTAAAACTAGGATGATCTTGGTATCTCCTGTAACATTGTGCATCTCTGGCTTTGGATTCTCTGAAGGATGAAGTAAACAGAACTGAATTCCTTCCACACTGTCACCTGTGTTTTATCTTCCAGCAATTCGAAACAGGGACAAGTTTCTCAACATTTTTCCTCCTCCAATCTATGATAAGGTGTCTTGGCCAATTTTCTCCTTCCCTCAGTTTAAAACGTGATCTTTATCTTGTATTTTCAACATATACTAACCAGGTTTGTCCTGATGGCTTTTTTCTTCTTTAAGGGAGGGGACTGGATACAGTTCCATTAATAAGTCTACCTTTTTCTCATTAAGGACGCTGCAACATTTTTTTTTAAATATGATAGCCCTTCCTGAATTTTAAAGCCATACTTATCAGAGCAGCAAAAATACTAACAATAAAAAGAAGAAAAAAATTGTTTGCAGGAAGATCATATGCAATTAAATTTCTTTAAAATGCATTGTGCACCTAGCTATGTTTTCATCTACTGATGTGACAGATATTAGCTGAGAATAATCTGCTTAGGAAAATGGGAAAGGCAGAATATAACATCTTTGATTTGGCTTCATTTCATGGGCTTACATTTCACGGCTCAGAACAGTCTATTTGCTAGCACTTCAGGTATAAATTAAACAATACATGAAACAAATTTATTTTAAAAAGGAAAGAAAAGAAAAAGAGAAAAAATGTGATTTCTTAAAATCCAGTA
Organism: Sialia sialis; assembly: GCA_009812075.1. Lineage (NCBI taxonomy): Eukaryota > Metazoa > Chordata > Aves > Passeriformes > Turdidae > Sialia > Sialia sialis. Next base: position 25,053,998 of record VRYO01002355.1, read on the forward strand.
AGTTTTTGGCAAGTGACAGGAAAAAACTGTCTACACTATCATTTTTCCTTTTTTCTTGCTAATTTTCTAAAAAACTGAACAGAAAAGAGGAAACTGGTTGCAGTAGTCAAGAGCATTTTTTCTGACACTGAATGAATTCTTTGCCCTATGAACCACTGTGACATCCCATTTGTAGTACACATATAAATAGCTCAAGATATATCATTGACACTGACCTGATATCCTTATTTCTGATTACACATACACTCTGTGTTGTAAAGCTACTTAAAAATTTTTGCCAGCAAAGAACTCAAAAAAGTAACACGGAAACAGAAATCATAGTGTCTATATTCCAACATTGCTCCAAAAGAATAATACCTAAACTTGGTTTTCAAGGACACTTTTTAGATGCAATCATGCATAACTGAAAAGAGATAGTACAGTTACCTTGCACTTTTTGATGTCAGTATATTAAGAAACATAATTCCCTCCACCATATTTTTTGTCAATAAACAAATAATTCCCTCCACAAAAATTTTTGTTAATAAACAAATAATTCCCTCTACAACAATTTTTCACATGTATCTTAGGAGGCTTAAAAGCTTACACAGGCATCTTCAGTGATCCCATTCTGCAGTGTCTCTCTGAACAGGATGAGCTAGGACCCACGGCAAGAGGCTCTGGAAGGAGGTACTGCCTGCCTCTTTGAAACTCCCCTTTATACTATCCCTCTTCAATATACCTGAGGAGTCTTGTTCTTTTGTCTTTAAGCAGCATATTAACTGTCTCCAAGTAACACGGAAAAGGCTAAAACACATGTAACTGACAAAACCCTAAAACATTCCTTTAATTAAGATTCACTCTTTCCCCTCCTTGCCTCAATTCTGTTGCATTCACTAGTCTTTTAGTTATCTATTACCATGAAAAAAAAAATCAATTTTTCTAAAAGTAAAAAAAAATTAAAATGTAATTTTCTCCTAGAGCATTTTTCACTCATCTGACATTAAAATACCATTGTATTAGGATTTTTTTTTCCTCCAAGTGTTCCTACGATTCTTTAAAATTATTTTCTACAATATTTGTATGAATAAACATACTTCTCTTTCCTAATTTCTTTCAGTTACAAGTAGAAATGGCATGTAGGAGTCATATGGACTCCTCTTTTGCACCTCAGTGAAATAATTAATGGCTTACAAGGACAAGAAGAAAGGCCAAAACTATTTTCAACAATACCAAGATGAAGAAAAATTATACTTTCATTCATGTTAGGGAAGTGTGACTGAATTTAATATGCTCATTTATGAAGAAAATGGGGAAGAGCATACATCTTGCATAGCAGAAAGAGAGAGATGAAAAACACTTCTGTGGGGAAATGCATATACTGTCTATTTTTCAGGTATCTATCAAATATCTCCTATTAATTCTTTGAATTAGTGAATGTTCCATCTGCTGAACTGGCAGTAGTGTGAAAAGGAACCCACTAGGATTTGTTAAGTACTCAGCGCACAAACTTATTTCTAATCGCTGGAAAAAGAGAAAAAAAAGCTCCTCTGTAGGCCTTGGCATAGAGAAATACAAGTCCTACATGACAAAACTGTCTTTGAAATGAAAAAGATGAATTGTGGAGATCGTAAATAATACAGACAAAATCTATCAAGACACATTGCAAGGCAGAATAAAAAACCCTTGTATTGCTGATAGATCCCTTGGCACAAGGCACTGAACTAACTCAATAAAGATAATGAACAGAAACAACTATAGCATGACTCTTTCTGGTACCTACAGATCAAATTGACAAGTTGGTAGGAAAAAGAATAAGATGGAAATAACCACAGTATCCCTAAGGAGTTTCACCTGTTGATCCCAATTAGCACCTGGCCATGAGTTCAAGCAGAAAACATGCACTGCTGTGTTGAATAAAGAGAAGTCAGGGAAGCAAAGGGTGTCCCATCAGCTAAGAACATCTTCCTACTCTAAGTTCAGAATCTGGTTAAGACTCCAGCCCCATCCTGGCTGGTGTGTCCTCGCCAAAAATCTAAAGAAGCATTCATAAAACAGAGATGTTCCACACTGCCTCATCTCAAATTCTGCCTAGATATGTATGAGTTTAGGCCTTTGTTACATAGAACACTCATGTATCAAAATAATGATGCACCCAAGTGATAAAATAAATACAACTGGTAAGTAAATGATTAAGAAAATAGAAACAATGCTAGCACATTTAACCACTGATAGGGAACCCAACCAAACCTGCAGTAAATTTCAATTATTTTATTTCAATATGCAGCTTACAGCAAAGAAAAATCCGAAAGTAAAGGTGAAAGTCTTCTCAGTTCATAACAACTTTGAAACTTTATCAGAACTCAAGTAGGAGTCCAAAGTGTTAAATGAAAACTCAAGTTATGCTGTTCCAAATCAAAGAATAAAAAAATAGCAGGAGAAAAAAATCTGAATGGCTTTCAACATCTTCAGTTCAAGCTAATTAAATTCTATAGCATTACAAACAGAGTGATATTTTGATCAATAAATACAGAATTCGTGATAGAGACATTACTACTGAAGGGGAGGAAACACATTCCCTGATCATGCCGTAGAACTTACAGTAATTTCACACTCATAAGCTGCACTGGGTTATAAGCCGCACTTCCGGGTAGCTGGGAAGACCACGGAATTTGCCCATATATAAGCTGCACCGGGTGATAAGCCACATTTCTTTTTTTTTTTTTTGAAGCGAGAATCCATGTGCAACAAAGTAACGAGTTAGTAACAGAATAACACAATCGCGGGGTTTGCTGTCAGGTGCTCAATTTGCAAACAGTTTTCACAGACTGGCGAAGCCTTTAAACGAAACCCCAGGCGCCCTCCCCATGCTGTGGGCTCCGGCACTCCCGCCCCCGACGCTGGTGCCGCGGCTCCCCACCTGCTCAGCAGTGGCAGCGGCTCCCCACACCACACAAAGCCAGCGGCTTGCTCCCTTGCCGCATGCTCGAAGCCGGCAGCCTGCTGCCCGCTCGCCAGTGGCTCCAGCTCGCCACCCACCCGGCAGTGGCTCCGCGGCAGCTCCCCACCTGTCTCCCACCTGCCCGGCTGCAGCTCCGTGGCGGCTCCCTCCCCGGCTGGCCGCAGCTCCGTGGCAGCTCTCTCCCTGGCTGGCCCGCACTTCCAGGTTGGCATTTCACCGGAATTTGTCCATAAATAAGCCGCAGCTGGTGATTAGCTGCAATTCCGGGATCAGCTCGATTCTTCAGTGAAATAGGTGCAGCTTATCAGTGTGAAATTCATGTAATTTTAATGAATTATTACAAAGGGTAACAAAACAGACATTAATAGCTCAGCAGAAGAAATTAGGACAAATCCTGAAGAGGGTATGTAATTCATGCACTTGAATTTTCAGTGGATAAGTAGTCTCTTTAAAGTCTATACAAACAGTGTCCCTGTGGATGCAGCTGGTGAAGCACTGGTTGGCCATTAAGGTCCTCAGCCTTGAGCAAACTACTTCAAATTCAAGCAAAAGGCCCATCTGATTTATCCTACAAATTCTCTGATTGCTTTACATTTGTGGGTAGGATTCAACAACATTTAATAAACCTGAACTTCTTGGTTTGATTTTATATTCCATGATCAGTCTTAAATGATAAAATACTGACAGAAAAAATTTCTATTAAAGTAACACAAAGTATTACTCCTGAAATATGATTCTAATCTGAACAATGGTATTCACACTCCAAAGAGATGATGAAATAATTACTCTGCTTGTTATTCTGCCTTCATAGAACAAGTCTTTATTACAAACACACTTTTTAATGGCATTGTATAAGCAACAAATGAAATGTGATTCAACTTGACAAAAATGTAAACATTTAATTAAAACAGAGTTAATCACAAAACAAGATTATTTATCATATAATGTAAAAAGATAAAGTAAATCATTAGACTACAAATAAATGTACATAACACATGTTATTCCCAGCACTTTCCATTCTAATGTTCATGCTAGGTTTGTTCTGCATGAGGACTGATTCAATTAACAAAAATAATTGCTCCATCTTCAAAAATTACTGCTTTAAGACATTACACAAAGTAAAATGAATAGCTTAACATTTTGAAGCTTCCACTTGCTCACACTGAAACTCCTCCAATTCTAAACTATTCTAATTAGGCACCTACTGTTTATTATAAAGGAATCTCTGAACTTCAAACAGAGGCATCTTCCAAAAAAGTTGGATAGTGTTTAAAAAACCAAACCGCCTTGAATTATTAGTATTTCTACAGCAGACCTTAGAGGGTTTTAATCAAAATTCATGCATCAGAGTGAAAATGTAGGGTTTTTTATATGTATATAGTAGAGCTAACTATTTTTTCTTTTCATCTCTTTTCAACCTTTCAACCTTTATATTTTTTTCTCTAATTGTTTTTGAGCTGCTTAGTCTTTGACCACAAAACATGTTGTCAAAAACTCCCTGCTTCCATCTGTGTGTGCTCTTCCATTTTATGCTATAATACCTGAATATAAATTGACTTGTGACAATATATCCAGTCACTAGTACTGTATTTTCACAACCATAAGGTGCACTGGATTATAAGGCGCAATATCAGTTAATGGTAAATTTTCAAACAATTTTCATATATATGGCGCACTGGATTATAAGGCGCACTTTTTTTTTTTTTTTTGCAACATTGATCCGCGCGCAACTTGTGCAACTTTTTGCGTAAAATTGGGAGGAACAGACCCGAGGGACGTGCTCGCAGTCATTTGTGAGCTTCATGTTTGTTGCTGTGCAATGTGAAACAGAAATACTCAAGGTTCATATATAAGGCACACCGGATTATAAGGCGCACTTCTGGGTTTTGATCAAATTTAGGATTAAGGTGCGCCTTAGAGTTGTGAAAATACCTTAATACTGAAAATTTCAGTCACATGTTAACTGACTCTAATGTGAAAAAGGAACATAAAAGCACACTTGGTTTTCAGGGATGGCATATTTCCTGAAATACAATAAACACTGTGTGTGGATGCATACACCTTTATATACCTTCACTAACACATACACCTTCACATATAATTGTGAAGGCAATCTTTTGATTATAATAGTGATTTTAGTCATGTGATGAACATTACAACTATCTCTTGAGTTCTTAGCCTTGTAAAAACAACTGTCTGTCTCTTTCAAGTAATTATACACTCCAACAGAGTCAATGCATTACCTGGCTGCTGGTCACACATGCCAAGAGAAAGATTCTTATTCCACAGTTACAGTAATTACTATACATCTCTCAATCTTTCAGTGCATCTGCATATTGAGATTGTACAGATCAACAGACTGTGCAAATTCCTGCACTCTGTCAAGGCAATCCCCAGGATCGATACAGGCTGAGGGATGAAGGAATTGAGAGCAGCTCTGCAGAGATGGACGTGGAGGTACTGGTGGGTAAAAAGCTGGACACAACCCAGCAATGTGCACTTGCAGCCCAGAAAAGCAACAGCATCCTGGGCTCCATCAAAAGTAGCATGACTGAGTTTGAGGAGGCAGTTTTGCTCCTCTGCTCCATTCTGGTGAAACTTGTAGTACTTGGAGTACTACATCCAGCTCTGGAGTACTCACTACAGGAAAAACAGACCTGTGAGAGCAGGTCCAGACAGGAGGGTAACCAAATCCATCAGAGGGACGGACATCTCTCATGTGCTCTCCTATGATGAAGCCTGGCAGACATAATTGCTTCTTTTCAGTTCTTCAGGAAAGCTTATATGAAAAATGAAGATAGACTTTTTAGAAGTGCCTTCAGAAACAGGACAAGGGTAATGGTTTTAAACTGAAAGACTATAAATTCAGAACATGTAGAAGGAAGAAATTTTTACAGTGATGGTGGCAAAACACTAGAATGCAATGCCCAGAGAGGTGGTAGATGTCTGGTAGGTTCTGGAAACATTTCAGATCAGGCTGACGGGGCAGAGAGAAATCTGATCTAGTTGAAGATGTCCTGATCATTGCAGGGAGGTTGGACTAGATGACCTTAAAAGGTCCCTTTCAACCTAAACCATTCTGTTATTCTAAAATGGACAGAGCCAAAAGAATACACAAGCCACATCCAGCAAGAGCCTGGCCCTCTCTAAACCAATGACAAATTGCATTCATGTTCCAGGCATGCAAATTACTGCAGCCTACAAATGGTCAAAAGTAAATTTCTGTGTTACAGCTCCACAAGAATTCGACCTGATAAAACTGAATTTTTCACTTAACAACACAGAATCACAGTCATTTAGTTGAAAAAATTCTCTAAGATCATTAAGTCAAACATTTGACCAATCATCACATCCAATAAATAAACTCAAGAGAAAGCAATCCTCCTTCTCTTCTGGGGCTCCCACTGTCCAGACAGATCTGTACTGTCTTTGACTGTACAATCAAAACCCCTATAAAGTAACTGTAATCACAAGAACAATCTGATGCAGAAAAAGACTGGAATAAAAGACAAAATTAATCACAGTTTATCTAGACAGTATTTACATATTTTTCTTTTTTTCTTTTTTTTTTCCTAATTTAAAAAACCTAAACTGTCTTATCAATTTGACACACTACATGGCCCAAAGATACATATCCATTTAGAGGTTTCAGTAATAAAAAAAATCCACATCATAGAAACAATGTATTCTCATGTAAATCAGCAAAAAAGTAAAATTTTTTAATAAGAATGACAGTTCCATTTTTAATTCCCTTAAAATCTTCTAAAAATTCAGATTACTCTTTATGTATGTTTTTATTTGAATTGTTACCTCTACAGCCCTACAAAAGTGAGGACTTTCAAGCAAAATAATTTGAAGGCAGCACTTTTTAGTGTAAATTGCATTAAAAATGAAAAAACACATGCAAATTTCTAGGGGTAGAAAATCTCTAGCATGTGGCAGAGAAGGCTTGAAACCAGACCAGATATATAACCTGCTCTCAGAATACTTAAAGACTTTGGTATTACTCATCTTGTTCATCCAAAAAAATAGATCTAAATTAAAGATTCATCTGGCAGAGAAATGGCAAGGATTTACTGAGATCTACAAATATTTTCCTACTTGTGCAATTTCCTACTAATTGAACAATCTGAAATAATTTGATGGAGTCACACATTTAGCTATGAGTAAATAGTCATATTACAAGTTAGGGTTTCTACAATTTCTCAGATTTCCTTAAATTATTTCTTTAACTACACCAAAACTTTATAATAAAGTCTCAAGTACATATATTTTTTTCACTGGCAAATACAAGTGAAGGTGATCTCTGAAAAATGCATGCATTTCTTCCAATATTTCCATGAAGCCAGGCTCCGTCATATCGTGCTGAAGAGTTACAATTACCTGAAAAGAATTTTGATGGCATTTTTGAATAAAGTAAATAGTATCAAAATTTCTGATTTAATTTAGGAAGAGAAAGAAAGATAAGCTCTCAAACCAAACCCACATCTTTGAATACAACCAAACAGGTTTTTTCATATGGCGGTCTCTATACATGGATTGGAATCACTAACTGATTTTACACCAAAATGCTTTGGGTATTGTGGTGTTTGGGGTTTTCACTTGTTTGGGGGTTTTTTAAGGTTTTGGGTTTTTTTGAGGGAGTCTTGCAGAGAAGGACTTGCATTTCTTTGATCTTATGCCCCAGAGAAGAAAACATAATCAGCCCATATAACTACATCCTATCAGCATACAATATCAATTTGTCCCTACTGAAAAGGGTGTAAAGGGTCAATTTGCAATGCAATTCCAAACAGGATAAACACTTCATTTAAGCCACAGCTTCACAAGAAAACATCACCGTATAATACCTTAGGATACCTAACTGGAGTGGCACCATGCTGAAAAGGCACTCTTCTCAGCCTTTCTGTCAACTCAAATCTTTTAAAATGTGCAACTAATCTATATTCTAATTGCACTGAGTGATATCATTAAGAGTGACATTTACTACACAACTCTCCTGGCATCCGGATATCCAAATAGTACCAGAATGTACACCCACATAATTTGGATTACACCTAAAAATCTAGTATTAAGATAACAAAATATGTTCCGTTCAAGTCAATGCAATTTATTCAGCAATAACTATTGCACAATACTAGCATTTAATCTAGAAAGGTGGATAAATCACTGGACTACAACAATTCTGAATTTTCAAGTGTGGTCCAAAACACCATCTATTCACACAAAACCTCTTTTATAGTAGGGGAGAATCAATATTATGACAAGTTACCATTTGTCAAGTCCTCCTAGGAGATGGATCCATTTTCCAGGCATTAATCTACTGGGACTGCTTGTTAACCATGGCAGCTCTGGTGGTCTAAGCAGGCAACACATCAACTTGCCCAGCACTTAAATTAATTTCTGTTTTTTAAGAAATGTTTCCACTAACCAAAAAAAGAGATAAAGTCAATGTACATGTGTATAGTTAAAAACACTGTCCTAATGGTGGAAGTTCAATTCTTGAGAAGCAGAGAATACTATGAAGTTACCAAAATAACGCAAGAAGAGATAAAGTCAGACAACTTTCAAAGGGCCCAAATCTTTCCTTGAGAATATATGTTATGAAGTAATAGAGATTGAAGCTGAGAATCAGGTCTGTGTGCAGTCCTCGATCAGATGCTTACGTTTTTATACTTTGGTCAAGTCCATCTACCTACTTCACAAACTAAGTAAATCAAGCCTCAAAGTGATTTATTACTGTTACCTACATCAATGAGATGGATACTGTGAGGCTAATGTTGCTTCTATGCTTGAAAATCCAAGGATGAAAGGCACAGCATAAGCCCAAAGTAGTAGTAGTAACATAATTAAGTGTTCATTGTAAAAACTATCCTGGTCTTTGAAAAACTATTTTTTGCTTTGAAATGTGTGAATTTCAGCTCATTTCTGTATTAACTGGCTCTGCACAGTTATCCCACACCACCACAAAAATTCCAGATGTGATACAGTTCTTATATTTAGAAACACTACCCTTTGTCAAGATAATGGTATTTCCAATTTGGGGAGGAAAAATTACTTTGATGTAACATTTAAAAGGACTGCTTGTATTAAGAGTGTTATTACATACGAAGTACACACTTAATGGTGTAACTCATTCATGTGAGCAGAATGAACTCCAATTTAAATACAAAACTTGTCAGCTGGTGCTGAGTGAAGATGGGAGCTGCTGCCTACTTCTGAATCAAGTGCCAGGACTGGTCTCTGTGCCTCTGTTTTCTGATGTCTTTTTTAGTGATGCTATTTAAAGACCATTAGAATGTTTAAAGGAGACAAGGAGGGAATCACTGCACCTTTTCTGTAAATCCTTAGGCATTATAAAAAACTTCAGACACCTAATTTCATACAAAATCCCAGATATTTAGTTATTTCTTATATATAAACCGCCAACCCTTTCAATTCCTAAAAAAATACCGTAAGACACTCGAGCTAGCGGTTCTATTTCTAACACTGCATCACAGATATTACACCTTGGCTTGACTATAACAAATTTCTCCTCATAAAATTCAATATGGCCTTCTTCCAAAACTAGTTTAAAAAAAAAAGGCAAAAAAAAATCAAGCTCTTAATAAATCTAGTACCTGAAAGCTCTGTCAAATTTCAGTATTTTATTAGTAGTATTAAAAACACAGAGGGAACTGTTATTATAAATAAGTTCTATATGTTTTCTTTGAGGAATGGTCTTATTAAATATGGGGGGAAAAACTCCTGGGAAAAAATCTGGATCTAAATTATTAGATCATGAGATTGTTCTTTTTAAATATATTCTTCCAAGAAATTATGAATGTATGGTAACTGTTTGGTAAGTCTTGAATTCCATAGACACTAATACCAATCTATTCAATAAATGAAGCATGAGAAAGACAAATCTGGTATCTTAAGATGCCATCTTAAGATTGCATCATCTTTCAGGTAAACTATTTAAATATTTTAACATGACGAACAGAAAAAGCTTTTTTAATGTTAATAATGAAATAATGAAGACTACTAATACAAAAGACTCCAACTCCTGGGCTTTATAAAATAACGTCAGTTAGTAAGAAACAACAAGAGCTAAATACACAAAATTAGTTCCAGGTACCAACATCAGATGTCAGCGATATCCTCAAATTCCCCAATCAACTGCAACCTAATCCTTTACACAACTAAAAGCTCCACAACAAGGGCATTTATGTACAAGAGCACCTAAGTTCTAACATTCAGACACTTGCACCCACGCTAATGCCTTATAAAACGAACTACCAATTTGGGGCAAAATATAGCTAGGCGTAAGAAGATCACTGTGTTTCAAGGATGCAGTCATTTTCACATCACTGTTTTCAAAAAGTTATTTCTATTTAGATGCTCTTCATCCCAGGAGGTTGCCCTAACCACCAGGCTGCTTCTGAGCTACATTTCTCCTTTTCTACAAACTACTTTAGTAACCAAGTACTCAGTATAAGGAATGGGGAGAAGGAGAAAGTCACCAATGGCATTGCAATGTCAGAGAGCAGGATTAGAACCACTCTGCAGCCACAGGTACATTTTTCCTGAGAAGTAGAACTTTTTCAAAACTGAACAAGACAGACTCCATTAAGTATGTGAGTAGAAGCTTGTCCTGGCACACACAGTGTGTCTATGCCAAGATACAGGAATATCTATAAAGAAATCTTCAATTGCATGTCCTAATTTTCTTGTGAGTAAAACTAAGAAGCCATCTCTCCTGTTAAGGAAACTTTTGTTTAGCTTTCTCTTATTTCTCTTTTAAAAAGCCTGGCTATCCAAATATCAAAAGAAAATACCCCAATAAGGAAGCAGAGGAAGGAGAGTCACCCAAATATCTGCAGGGAGAGAAGAACAAACTCAGCATTTCCTACTGTTTTTCTTAATTCACTCCCTGACAACTTGCAAGTTCCTAGGAAATATAGGGACCTGGGCACCAACTCAAGACTTGTGAGAAGTTAAATCCATAAAATTACAGGATTTCCAGAAAAAGTCATGTAGGTGAAAACTGAAAAACCTTAATCATTCTCAGCTGCACTTCAACTTTCTAGGCACCACATTCCCTGTAATATATCATGTACTGACACTCCTGCCTTTATTCCTGTCAGAGTCATCCCATCTCTGAAAAAGCTGAGAAGCATGGACCAATCTTGTCCACTAAAATATCAATCCTAGATCTGTTTCATTTCTGCTACATCATTTCTGGTTTATTTACTCCATATCAATCCATGCTCACAAATTCTCCCTCACCTTCACATTTCAGGAAAGAAGAATTCAAATCTCAGAAGTATACTGTTGATATGTTTTAGCAATGCTACTTAACTAACCGCCACCCCTTCCATCATAACTCTCACACAAAAAATGAAAACAATTATTACTAAAACAATGTGGCAGAGAGATTATTGTATCTTTCCAGGTATACTGGAGACTAAATGTAAAGTTGAGATCATAATGCAAAATAATTATTAAGAAATTAAAACAGAAGAATTGATTTTTTGCTACTACAAAAGATATCAGGATCACAATGCAATTACAATACCACAAGTAAAGCACTAAGTTACATAATATTTACTGTAAAAAAATGTTACTTGAAGCCCACAAGGCAGGAACCATGCACCTCTCTTTCAGCTAAGAAGCTTAAAATCTCAGACTCAGACAAGAAAACCAATAAGGAAAAAGGTCATAAAAGTGCTACAGAGAGAAAAAAAAATAATTAATTTGCAAGCAAGCACAAAAAATTAACCTGAAAACATTGAGTTCTCAGCTTTTCTGCAAACAGTCCTACATTTTAGACCATTAATAATGTGATACAAATAAGTAGTGATACAAAACATATCACAGCTCAAAAGCTCTTGGGAAAGAACATAATACATTTGTATGTCCCTGAGTGAAACATCCTGAAAGATGAAAATATAATAGTCTAGATATAAATTAATAGGCGAAGTTTTGTTGTTTTGTATTCTAGGGTTTTTTCCCCTCATTACAGAAATTGCCAGATCTAGAGCTTACTAAGAACAGCCTGAAAAGTATCAAAATCTTCAGTGGTACATGCTGCATTACTCACAAGTGAGATTTTAAAAGAGGTCAACAAATATGAGAACCACTCGATAATTTTTTTATGGTTCTAATGTCAATTTAAATCATGTGGGGTTTTTTTCTCCTAATATATAAAAGTCACAGCAGAAAAGTATAGAATTATATATTACTCTACATTAGCAGAATAATTCTACTAATTTTTTTGTATTAGTAAAGCCTTTCTTTCAACTTTTACCCTCTTTTTCACTGTTGAAGTACTCCAGAAGGTTTTAATTTCTACACTACTCAGAGTAAAATGCATTCTTCTTTGTTAATGATGTCTCCTCTGTCAAAAGCAGGAGCTTAATGAATGGGTTGAAAAGCCACCTAAGTCACTGTTGCTGCTAGAACACTAACTTTAGCTTTGCAAAAGCCATTCTATAGCTTTTCATAGTAATGTTCAATGAAAGAAATGTTCTACCTACTAAACTGATTGTTACTTTGTGAAGGTAGAAGTTCATTTATTTAACAACAGAATTAAAGTATGACAAACCAGAGCACTTAAGACAGTGATGCTGTAACTTACATCCAGATCAAAAATGAATAGCCATTAAGGGAAGAAATGTTGGTGAAGACTTTTTAAGAGCTCAAGAAATACATTTGTGCTCTTCTGTTACATTATTAACAAGAGCAGTAAAATGAAGTCACAATAATATAAATAATTTAGTTTTTTCTGTAACCTAGTTTGGGGCTTAGCAGGATGAAACTAAAAAAGAAGAAAAAAAAAGGTTTAGAATCCAAAAGATTTCAATGTGAATTAAATTACAGAATTTCTTATAGAAATCATTTCACATTAAGTATGACTAAATATAAATTCATATTAAATATGGCAACATAATTATTAAAACTACTGTATTCTTCTAATAATTACAAAAAAATACATTGACAAAACCTTTCTAAATGCTTAGCTTGTGAAAGCACCTCTGAACCAGAATCAGTTTACACAGCTAAATAATCCCCTACCAGATTTTACCAACCCAGTCTTTAAAATACCCATTGAAGTACATTTTCCAAAAGCCTTGGTAGCCTTTCACTAATTCAGACAATAGAAAAAGGTTTCCTAGTATTCAAATTAAGCTCATCACTCCAAACAAAGTTGCCAGATAGAAGTGAAATAAACAATTAACTCCTAATAAGGCTGTAACATTCTTCTCTTACAGTCCAGTCCTCTCTCTCTCTCTCTCCCCTCAAGCAAAATCAAACCCAACTATTTTAAGATTTGGAGGGGCTACATTTCCTAAGCTCTGCAGTACTCATTTATAGTTCTTTTTAGAGGCTTGTTCTTCTACAAAGTTTCTATAATTCTATAATCATATATTAAAAAATCTCCCAAAGACACAGATAAGCACCAAACATAAGATGATCCATCCTTATTACAGCAGGAGCTTTAGTATATCAGAAAAACAACATGCCTTTTCTGCAACAGAACTGACTTAAGACTTATCCTGTGACCTCCAAAACAACTCACAGGTTGTATTTTGCCATGCTACTTTGCCTATGCTTTCTGCATTAATTTCTCCTTCTCAACACTGGTCTTCACTGTATTTTATGAGTGGATTTCAGATCACCTCTCTGATATACTACAGATATCATGAAACCCAATTTCAACCAAGGTGTCTGCAGCATCCACTCACAACCACATACCCCAACCCTGTATGTGACAAAGGTAGGCTAACTCCAAATCCTGGCTAGTTAGAGCGTAAGTAGCTTTAGGACTGCTGCAGTTGTGACACCTTCTCAGCCTAACAAGGAATTGGATGTTAAATGTTCCCAAGAGAGCAGTTTCAGCTAGGAAGATAGGTAAAGATTCATATAATCCTATTTCCTTGTATAATTTATGAGAATGTTGCAGAAAACAGAATAACAAATAACAAGATACACAGGTCATATTCATTGCTCAACATTTATCCTGAAGGCAACATTCCTTATCCCATTCCCACACAATACAAATTTAAAAGTAGGGCATAAACCATTGATTGTGCGCTGGTTTCCTGTAGTGCAACACGGTAAGACAAACATGAAAAACATTAAGCTGCATCACCCTGGGGAGAAAAGCTTAGCAGCAACATAGGCTGTCCACAGCCTTACCCTCATTCTGGCCACCCTACTGAGCCTCAAGCAGAAATGCACACTTACACACACACACCAGCAGACTTAAGCTACCAAACTCATTTGAAGTATTTGAGTTCCACGATTTATTTTAAAAATATGTCACCATCATTTAGATAGATGGTGGCAAAGACAGCTCGATCAAAGTAATATACTGTTGAGGATAGCTCATTTGTCTTGGCTTCCATCTCCTTAAATGCATTTAAAGAGTCAGAAGGAAGCTTTTATGACATGATCCTTCCAGTCTTGCCCTTTTCATCTGGATCTCTGAGAACAGATTTCTCAAATACACACAGAAAATAGTTTCAGTCAGTTACATAATTCAAAGTGGAGGCTGGCAGAAGTGATGGCTCAGGAGACAGGAGCAAGAAAAGCTAAATTTAAAGAGGGGTACAAAGAATTCTTTTGCTGTCAGGATACCCCTAGACTTCCAGAAAGGTGGCATGTGTATTAACCATTGAAGTAGGCAAAATCAAATGGGAAGCTATGAAGACAAAAGAAAAGTTTTTAAAATTATCTTTTTTTTTTTTTTAGCCTTCTGCTCCACTCCCTTCTAACTATGCTGTTCCTACAGTGATAATGGTAACAATCTGCTTTATTCTCCACCTCTCTATCGAATTCAGGATATTTTTCTCCAAAAAACAAATTTTAGAATGCTCCACTGGAAAAAAAAAATTAAAAGGGAAGTTTTAAAGGCATGTTTTATTAAAGATAATTTTACAGCACAAAGAATGAACAAACAGAAAATTAACACAATTCATCAGACAGTTACATACTACTGCAATCAGAGCTACCCTCTCAACAAACACTCCAAACAGTTACACAGAAATAAAACTTCTATTAGAAATCAGGAAGATATTTACCTGAACATGAAGAGACAACACAGGGTTTTTTTACATTAATGTATCTAATTAATAGAACTGGTGATACAGAGAATAATTTTATTTTTTTAAAAGAGAACAATGGTTGCTACCCATTAGAATTTTTTCACATTCAAAAATACATACTAAAAGAATAAGAACATTGAATGAGGAACACAGTTCTGAGGAAAACTTTTTGGCTTAAAGATTATAGAATGTAAATATTTTCTAATCTAAAAGAAATAAAAAAAACGAATTCACTAAGGAAACAGCTTCTGGTGAGATAATTTATTAGGCAACCCAATTCTACTAACTCAGATAAAATAGTTTTTGTAAGTATTTTTTAAATTTCATCCAGTTTGTGAATTTTGGATTAATTCACCAATTAAACACCCAATTTAACCAATGCAATCAGAATCAAATGGTGTCAAGAATTACTAGTATTTTTAGCATTGTTTTGAAACGCAAGAAATTACCCACACTAATTCCATCTGCTGCACTTCCACACATTTTTAAAAATGTTGCTAGTTTCTGTTTCTTTATTGCACATTATGTATAATTTTGGCTACATGGCTTAAAACCTGCGGAAAACTTTTCATATTAAATTATATATTTGGATAATAGAGGGATTAAAGCACATAAGGCAGAAAAAAACATACAAAATGCTTCTGGAGGTCCAGGTTATTACAGGA
>VRYO01002355.1:25070695-25185881 GCA_009812075.1 Sialia sialis
GGATTCTTCAATGAAAAAGGTGCGGCTTATAATCATGAAATTACTGTACTTGGAATCTTTTATGAAAGATTGAATAAAGATTGAATAAAAATTGAATAAAAATTCCCCTAATATGTACTGCCAAAGTACAAAGTATTCAAGATGCTGAGACTCTTGCTAAACCATAAAAAATATACCCAGAACTTAACTGCTACATGGACTCTCAATTCAGTAATTTCTACTTGTAGTTTGATTGGTCTCTTCTATTTCTTATCTCTTACAAAAAATCCCTCATCCTATGATGAGCTCATTTATTTCAGTCACTCTCTTCTAAGTGTCCACCTTTCTCTTCCCAGTCTCAAGAAGCATCCTTGCTGCCGCAGGAGTGGAAAGGGCCTGAATTCCAGTGTGGTTTTTTGCTTTCTACTTGAAGCCCTCCACCCCCAGAGAGCTCCAGCCACTTTGGTTCGTTTCAGCAATTTCCTGAGAATAAGCAGAACAAGCCTGACCCAATTCTATAGGTGTTGCGAATGTTTAACAAAACACTTGAGCAAGGTAACAGACAGGTCCAACAGAAGATTGTAGAACATACTCTATTAAGAAAATTTTTTATTTCACTCTCAAAATACATTTTTCCATTTTAATAACACATTTTGCTGCTATTAGTTCTGCACTATACTCAGAGCTCTCTAGTCTATGCTGAATCATTTATCACAACCACAAAAGCTATACTTTTTAGGACAAAGTCCACTATGGAGGTGGAAATTTCTTTAATTACATAGCAAGGTTACAGCAGCCCACTGACATTTTATGAAGCGTATTTAATATAGAGGTAAAAAAACCTAAATATACTGGGTTTTAAAAAAAACAAACGCAATAGCATCCTAAGAAGGCTCTAGTCACTTGACTTTACTGTACTAAAAAAAGGATGAAAGAAGTTTCCATGCAGATTGCAGGGTCTCTTATCACAATCTTAATACAGTTGGCCATAGTCCATTTGGTTCACATTCAACTGGAGAAGAAAAGTAAATTGACAAACTGGGTGAAATCTCCAGGCAACATGGAAAAAGAGGGCCACTTGTTTGAAAGGAGAGCCTAGTCTAAGAACAGATAAGGAGCCTGTTTCACAGCAAAATATCCAGTCAGCAAGGTAACAGCACGAGACTCCCTGAAATGTGAATGATGCCATGGATGTGCCTGTGACCCACAGCTGAGACCTCAAGACTAAGATGCAGCATTGCGCCAAAATTTACACTTGCTTTCTTTGATCTCCCATTAAGAAATATAGGCATTTTGTTAAAGCTGAAAAGCTTTCAAAATATGTGAATTATCTTTCTTAACTCAAGTATCAATAATGGTCTTCCAGCTGAAAAACTAAAGCATTTTTCTTTATAGTCCTTGTATCCTCAGATTTACCAATATTGTCTTGATGCTGAAAACAAGATCTTCAAAGGCGAACCAATGAAATTATCTGTCTTTAGAGGAGGTTTTCCAGTTTGGTTTTTTCTTTCTTTGGTGCACTGCAGAGAGCAGGTGGCAGGGAAAAGGAGAGGGTGAGAGAAAGGTAAAACTGTGCCTCTGTTGGTGAATATTAGGAGCTACATAAACTTAGCATTCATTTTCTATGTAGATCTTGTTTTGGAAGCAATAGGTGTTATTCTGCAGTATCACACCAAACAAGGCTTTTTCCATTTAAAGATGTTTCACATTGCAAAAAATAATTAAATAAGAAAAAAGAGAGAAATTCTGAATTTCCTCTTGCCAGCACTGTATTTTACTAGTATAAACAAATATATCCCTCTTGAGTTATGTCACATTAAAGTTTTATAGGAATGTAAGATAATAGTGAAGCTTTCTAAAGAAATTAATTAAAAGACAACAGTGGCAATTTAGTTTCCCGATTAACAATAATGTCAAGATACACTGTCAGTAAAAATTTAATAAAAATTGGATTGCAGCTACTTCCTGAGGCTTATGAGGTGTCTGTAGCATTGCACCACAGCATAGCATATCAGAACACAGTGAGAATGTTTACCCTGTCAATCACTTGTCAATCTATCCAGCTTTCTACAAATACCCCCTGTATTTGGAAGCAGTTTCACAAACCTCAGTAATTAAAATTTTTAACACAATAATAGACACATTTAGCAAATCTACCAAATTAAAGCAACTCGCATGCACAAGGAACAAAATGTAATGTCATGGTTACCTTTGGGCAATTAGTTAAGACATAAAAATCCCATCTAGATATTTAAAATACATGTTTACTTTTCAGATACCATTTTCATTTATCTTGGGGGATGTTTTTAGTATTTTATTAATAAGTACATGCGTGTGTGTGTGTGTATGTGTGTGTATGAATCAAAGTGAGCAAGCAATTTGTTTTTTTCCTGCACGGCATGTTTCCCATAGAAGAAATAAGAAAACACTGTCTTTTACTCAAAGCATCTTGGAACCATTTATAGTAAAGAAAGCTAGACTAACTAGATTTTTCATTAAGACTGCAGAAGAGAATTTTTAGGACAAAATGCCATATTCTCCCCAAAAAACAGATCCCGACATCACAATGTCTATCAGCTGAGCTGCCAGTAAAAGTCACCAACAAGTAACATCATGCTGAGGTTCAGGGCAGTGATGAGAAATAATATACTGAAGATATTGAGAAGACAAAAAGCTTTCACTGCACCCAAGAATTTGATGAATTTGATAACAGAAGTATGGAAGAAGCATGACTAAACATGATATTCCCTGGGATCTGACAAGTTATACAAGAAGAACAAGCATCATCAGAAATTATTGCTGATATCTTATTCATTAAATGATCTTCTATTTCTTTGCACACAATTCTTTTCTTTCATTGATCCATGACATATAAAAAGAGGATTTGACCAGTACAAAGCTCCCCTTGACTGCCCAGGAAAGTTAATCTGGAACTCTGTCAAATTACAGGTTTGATTGCAATATGCAGTCAGCATCTGTATTGGTGAGGAAATAAAAATTTCTGTTCTGAATTACCCCATCCTGTGACTCCAGATTCAGGTTTGGCAAGCTTACATTTCCTGAAGAAACAAAATTCCCTGCAACTCTTGCAGCTGGCCAAAGAAAGTATGGGTGCACAAAAGCGGGAGAAACAGTAGCATGTTTTTTTTTCCCAACATAAATACAATGATGGTTTTGTAAGTAATAGCCATCTTAAATCAGACATACAAGATGATTTCTTCATCTTATACATAAAGCACATATCCAGGAATAATATTCTGCATTTTCAAGTCTCCACATACAAAAAAGTAGTTATAAAATTTGCCAAACCTCTTGGTCCTGATTCATGATGCTGCTTCACTGTTTGGTGAAGATGCACCATGAACAGTCTATGATTTCCTTCTTAGAGTTATTGTACCCATTTCACACTGAGAAAATGACTGAAATTACCAAACAGCAGCTCAGGGATTGAGAATAATCTGAGAACTAACAATTAGCTCCATCACTCAGGAAACCGTATGTACATTATAACAGTATTAGCTGGCACTGTGATAGAAAAAAAGGAACATGGAAGGACCAGAAGACTTCTGAATTTCAAAAAAGCATATTCCAACAAGACTATCATTCACTTTAGAGACGTCAATTACTAGGACATCGATCAAGTCATTAGATCAATTAATTGTAGGCTATTAAGAAATCTTCAGGGCTAGAGCTATCACAGATGGAAGTGGAAGAGTGAGGAAGACTGAGTTCTTCAGGATGAAAAACACACATCTTCCATCTACAGACACATCACTATTTTTCAAGATTCACATGCAACTGACAATATTGTTTCCTACATTTTTCATATGCTTCCCTTGGCACCAGATTTCATTAAGATGCTGGCAGTGCCATCTGCAGCTCCAAAAGCACCTCCTCTGTCAACAGTTAGATCTCAGATGAGTCATTCAGCCTGGGCTAGCAAGCAAGCAGAAAAGCCTCTTAAGCCTGTGTAAATAAGTCAACTCAAAGAGCTGCATTAAACACCTTGCAAGAAACAGGCAGTCAAGTGAAGAGGGCAAAAAAATTGCCTTTACCACAGTTTGAAATTCTAACCTTGCAATTTTGACAAAATTCTAAAATGTGCCACAGCCCACATTCCATTGCAAGGTCCTGCACCATCATTCAAGAAAAACAAAAGACACATCATTCCACCCAGCAATACAGCTGCCCCTAATCTTTGGTAGAGTCACCTGGAGAACCTGATGGAAATAATCTCCCAGTTGCCAGTGTTGATACTCACAGTGGTATCAGTATTGTATGTCAGATATCCACTACTGGACATGACTTTCTTTAGCAGAGAAGCGAAGTGGAACATTCACAAAAAGCTAACAGAATGTATTTATATGGAAATTGCTTTTATCAAAAAAGCAGAAGCAGAGGTTGCATCAAAAATAGGATTCACAAAAAAAGTTAAGACCTTTCTGTTCTATCGTAAATTTTACTCTCAAACCTTTCTGTGTTAAGACTTTTTGGGTCAGTCTGACTTGAAAATCACCTCAGGATACAAAAAAAACCCCAAAACGTCGAATTTTTAATTATATGCAGATACTAATGAAAATTTTAAAAAATCCGTGTAATTACAGGTAAACTTAGCTTGGAAGCTCATGGAAGCTCAAAGTAGCTGGCTGAGCATCCACAAGGGGGAGCCTGCTCTTGGGAACAAATCTGAACTCCTGCTCTTCATTAGACAGTTTACGGTTGTCAGACAGCTCACCATCCACAACTCTGTACAGAACATTTTCCGCAAGTTTTAGACTTTAATCAGGGCTGATGTTTGCATAAGAGGAGAGTCACGGAGAGGGAAAGCAGGAAGGAAACTGAAACAAATCAAGAAATGGCGATGTGACCTTTACAAAGGGAATATATATAACCTGTCTAAATACACTGATTTTAAATACACAGGAAGAACCAGCCCAGGGAAACAGGAATGGAACACATGTACCCAAAAGATATATTTCTTATTTATCTTGGTTCCTATAGAATGTCTATTTTCACTTCTAATCTGTTTGGAAATGACTAAATATTTGTTAGTATTTCCATTTTGGAACTATTTATCTTCATAGCCATGGTAATACATTCACATAAAGGCATCAGAGCTGCCAAATTCCTTCATTTCAATTTGGATCATGGTGTAGAGGCTGGGGTGTTGGCACTTGCATCTTACTGGACCTGTAACAGCAGACACTCATCATCATCAAGTCATTATCACATTTTCCCTTCGTGCCTGTGTTTATTTTAAGAAATTCCCATGTGTTCAAACACTACCTAGGCTTATTTCAGGGTACTGATTCTATATAAAACTTCAGTACAAACAAATATTTCTTTACTTTCCCTTTGCAGTTCATATCTTCTGAAGCAGTTCCTACAGACCCTGGTCTTCAACAAAACATCCAAAAACAAAACAAAAAGCAGAAAATAGACAGAAAACCATATTTATCATAAATGTTTTAACCATTCCCCCTGCTCTCCCCTCCCAAGAAAGTTACTAAGTTTCCTTTCAAAACTAGTTAATTCACACCACATTTTCTTTTTTTAAAAAAGGCTCATATTTGGAAAGTTTTACAAAGTGTAATCCTCTCTAAACATTACACAACCTCAAAAGCAGTGCTGATAAAAACTACACACAGCAGGATATTATTATTAAGCAAACAAAGCATCAATTAAAATGTGATTTCTGATTATACAAAATTTTCCTCTAGTAAGAAACAGACACTAAATTCAGAACATCTTTTCTATCTTCTTCTGGACCACCCAACTGAAATACTGAGAATAATTCAAGTTGTTCAGGTTTTGTTTTTTTAATTACAAGTTATAGCTTTCTTTAGTGTTTATTCTCCTTTCTATATGGGAAAAAAAAAAAAAAATAGACCCTGGGTTTTCCGTATCTTTATTTAAAAAGGAAGACATTCCTAGCATACCCAGGGAAATTCATTAACCAGGGCATGCCAAAATGCTGATGACCTTACACTTGAGCAGTACAGATACAGTGATTATCTTCTGTTGGTGTCTTTCTTTAGGCATATCAGAACTACTCATCCTTCTTTAAATACTTGCCAAATTTATATGGAACCTGCAGTACTGTGGTGCAGAATTAGATTACGCCATTAAAGACTTTTCAGTAACATTCACAGTTAGCAAACTATTCGAGAAGTCAGGTCAAGTTCAGAGGCCAAAATAAAACACAATGGACAAATACAGTCATACAGCCATAATTTAAAAATGCAAGTAAGGGGAACAAAACACATGAATAGCAGCCAACTTTCTTGCAAAACAACAGCCACAGCTAATCATGAAAAAAGTAGGCTTTGAACACTTTTAAACTAATCTAGTTTAAGTTCCATTTTCAAGAAAGTACACAGTTAAAAAGCTGTACATTTCTAAGGAACTATAAATTGAAACTACAGCATCGCATTCTTATTCATTATATGAAGACATTAAGCTAAGTTCTAAATTTATGTCTCTAACTCATCAAATAATAACACAATATCTAATGGATACAGATATTTTACTGAAGTATTTTCTTTTGGAGAAACAGAGAAATCTTTTCAAGACAGACATCTCCACACCTTTATTGGTATTTTCTCTTTGACTAATTCTCAAAGACTGGGATTTATTTTAGTTCTTTGGGGGTTGTTTTTGTTTGTCTTAAAATGTTAATATCTTAAATAGCAATAGTGAAGGCCCAAATAACTGCCAGTGCTAATGCATTTGCATGCCCACACATCACACACTAAGGCCTTGCTGTACACATGAAAGGCAGAGTTGTGAACACTGAAATTCCTATTCCATGGAACACACAAAACTGAGTGGTTATGCTAAGAGTGCTTCACTTTAGGAAATAGACTTTGAAGTCTTTTACAGCAACATGAACAAAACTATGTTTTTTAATAGAAAATGTTTTCTACTTTTGTTTATTCAAGATGTAACAATTCCTGTGCACCTTAATCTAAATTTCTCTAGAGTAAGCGTGTGAAATAATACACTTTTCTGACAGCACTGAAAGGTTCCTTAGGCCTCAATCCTAAATTACAAACTACTATGGTAATCTGCAGCTCTTGTAAGACAGTCTTCCCTGGACAAAAAGACAAATCAGCAACAGCAGATTCCCAAGTATTTGTGACTTTCAGTAAATGTTAGCTTTGTCATGTTTCAGAATTTACTGATAACAAAAAACTGTCTAGAGTCTCTGTAGATATGAGAAGCACTGCTGGATGGAGCAGTGTTGGCTCCATCTGACTCCCTTTTTTACCATCCTAGTCAAATACACTACATGGAACAAAACATTGCCAGCTGTCATTAATACTGCAAGAATTAGGCTCCTCTCCCCACTTGGCACCTTTGAGGACAAAATCATGATAGAGAGAGTCTGTAACAGAATGGTTTGGAAACCAGCACTGAACAAAAAAAAAAATCGCAGAAAATGCTTTGATTTTCAGCTACTACAAAGAAAATCCAAGACCCCCGTTATTCCTAAATGTTAAATCTTGTGAATTTGTTATTCTAGCAAACTGTACAGTTCCATTTATTTAATAAGAATTTGTGTATCTGGTAGTATTGATATAATAATAGAAATAATAAGTGTATCTGATAGTATTAATATAATAATAAAAATAATAATTGAATAATTGTTAAATATTGAATAATTGAAGTACTTTTTTTACTTCAATGCTGAATGTACACCAAATGATCATTCTTAGGTCATCCATCTCAAAAAACTTACCACTCCATGCAGAAATCTTTTCTTGACCGACCAACTTCCTAATTCAACTGCATTTCTCCCAGTTTTGCTGTTTGTTCTTCCCAACATACATGCATACATGATACTGATGCTATTTTGCTATTCCACTCGTACAAATAGGCTAAAAAGCACATAAAAATTTTAAAGCCTCCCCTACAACTGAAATCCATTTCTGTTTTCTTACATTTGACTGAGGAAAATGACAAAATAGGTTTTGCAACTTAATTCATAAGAACAGAAAAAAACTCCTCAGTTTAGCCAAAATATTAGTGAAATACTTTTAATATCGCAACAAAATGGAAAAAATATCCATTTGAAGTGAACTTCCCGTAAGATTAACTAGCAAAGGAAACCACACCATCATTGGTTTTGCAAAACTCCATTACAAAGTTAGAAATATTTTCTTTTCCATTTCCTGCAGTGCCTTTGATACGTACACATGAAATGGGATGATGTTGTTGTTCCATGTTACGCATTTACAGCTATTAAGTCTCTCACAATAGTTTTTTCCCCAGTGATTTCAAACTTTAGTTTGGCATATTTTGTATTTTCCACATTCTCCAGTTCATATCCACAGAAAAAATAATTCCAGCGCACCTTTTTCTTTTTTTTTTTCAATTTATATCCCTTACTGTTATTTCCTCTACCAAAATTTACTGGTCTGCTGTTTAAAGAGTTTAGATCAGCAATCAACAGACTACAAAACAATGGACCAAAAAATATTTCATCCCAGTATCTAAAATGTGGCACAGCTGGCTATGCCCCAGCAGCTTTGAACAGAGCATACAGTTTTATATGCAAGACTTCAAATGTGATAGTACACTGCATACTGCAAAACTCTTTCATCTTAATATGGCATGCTAGTTGAACAAATTTTACTAACAGTGATCTTTATTATAGATCTTAAAAAAAGTTGTACAATTTTCTGATTATTTCCTAGTCCAAGACTTACAACATGGTGAAAGCTTCTCTTCTTTTACACACATAGAGCCACTGTTTCCAGTCAGAATAGTGCAGATTGGCATTTAGACCCTCAAATCTGAGTATGTGTGGCTACCTTCACTGGCAAACCAAAGAAAGGGAATAATGTGGTTAGGATTTTTTTATAGTTGAAATTTAAATATGGCATCTGTTAAACTTACATATAAAACTAAAATTTTACCACAAGACATCTCTGTATATTCTGTGCCAAATGAGCAGTTTTGGCTCCTGCACCTCTGACAGGAACACTGTGCTAGAGATTAAGTGGCAAACCATTCCTCAAGAGATCTGGTAGGCTGTCCACTGAAGTTCTGTCATTTTTAGAAATGACTCTGACAAAAAAGTATTGCTTTTTGAGTGTTATTTTTATTGTGTTATAGGCACATAAGGGACGAGGACAGTACTATTGCTATAACAAGTTATGGCACAGGAAATTTACACAAGTATTTGCTCTATTGAATTTACACAAGTTACTAAAATCTAGAAGGGAATTAAGCCTCTTGCCTTTTGCAAAGAATGCACAATTCATAAAGAACACAGAGAATATGACAGAATCAATTAATCACTGACCAGATTTAACATTTACACAGAAGTAGCAAGAACCAGATAGGAATTTTCTCGTTTCAGAAAAGATCACTGCTTTCATGCAGTATATATATATATGTGTCCATGCCATTTTTTCAGTTCATCCAAATAACTTTCTTTAGTTCTGCTAAGCTTTTCAAATTCTGTTCTCCCTCTTTTAGATGCACATTTACATTCTTTTCTCTCTAATAAGCCTTCCATAACTTTGTGTTCAGAGAAGTAGCGATTACAAATCCACCTTCATTATATTAGCTGTTATCCTACCTTTATTGCAACCCTTCCCTGTGAGCCTTATCAAACTTCATATGCAACCTTTGCAGCTCCAGGGTCAGCTATCTTAATACCTGCAAGCTATCCACCACTCCCACAAAAAGCTACAAAAGTGGGAAAAAGAAGAGTTAGCGTTTCTTCTATATTCATGTTAAAGTACTGAAAGAACTGAACAACTGCCACCAAACCTCTCCTTGTACACACTACCTTGTAAAGTACGAGCAGCCCTTCCTTACAACTGCATGGATTATACATTCATAGGAAATATAAAAACACCATTGAACTGTCTGGACAGAAGGAGAAATGAAAAGAGGCAAAGATTTTCTCTCTTGCACATGTTAACCTGAAAATCCTCAAAGAGTGCTTAACTGAAAGGATTACACCCCCAGTTCAGCCCCTTATTTCTTCCCCCTAAAGACTAAGGGCCCTGGAAAGAAGCCTTCAGAGTGTGGTCCTTTAGACACCCTTGAGCCAGGGAGCCTGCACCTGGGCTTGGCTAGAAAGATGAAAAGAGTTGTGCAAGTCCCAGCTTTATTCCCCATGAGGTGGGTCTGAACAGCCATTAGCAGAGCAGGCCTCTCAAGTGTCTGAGGGAGAGAATAAACCCCGCTCAGCATTCATAAGCAGCCTTTCCCAAGTAAAACCATCCGCCCTGGCTCCAAGTACCCTTCCAAGAGCTACAAGGATCGAGGACAACAGTCTGGGCTGTTCATCACTGCAGCCCTGGCTCCAGCTCTTCTCCAAGACCACGCATTGCACTCTGTATATTGGCACTTTCCTTACCACAATGAGCGTCCCTTTAATTGGTACTTAGATAATGTGTGTGACCTTCCCACCAGGCCTCCGAGCCCCAAGCAGCTCAGTGTAGTTTCAGCTGAAGTTTACTGCTCTGCGTGTACAAAGTGTAGTCTAAGTCTGCACTGCTCATCTTAATCACTCACAGCACAGCAAACCTACAAGCTCTACCAGGACTGAGAAGAGAGAAAGCTACCATAGCACAGGGTAAGCCTTCCTTATCTATCCTAAGGCTCCTTCATCCAACATGCCAATTAAGAACTGGATATCGCAAAATTATTTTTCAATTACAAACAGTGAAGAAAGTACTGAAATTGCAAGACACTGTTTTAACTCTAAATGCTCAAGTAATTGAGACAAAAGCAAATGCAACTCTCCATCTGAATATTAAATTTCAACTTAATAAATTTATTCAGAGAATTTTGAAAAACATTAAGATCCCACTGGCAGATAGAAGTCTCAGTGCAGCTGTAATATTTCATCAAGTGTTAGATGGTTTATGTCAGTTGCGTGAAAAAAAGGAACATTTACTGTATCAGCAGATTCCATCTGCATTTTCCAACTCAGTTATTGACATGTGAGAAGGATATGATCATCAGGAAAAACAAAAAGAAGACAAAATTTGTGGATCATCAATAATCAACTTAAACTGTGCTGGGCTTTTTATTATTGTTCTCTTAACACGCTTTAAAACTGTGGGGTTTATTCCCTGAGCAAAGAACAAATAATAAACAACCCCCAAAACAATCTCTAAACCTATATGTAATTTCAATTTTTACTACAGTATGTTTGTAAAAACATATCAATTGAAAAGCATCTGCTTTTTAACAAAGCATTTCATCTAGCATTAGATCTAGGACGCAAAGAAACCTATTCAAACATGCTTTCTAGGGCAATATTATTGCAGAAAACATTTTTAGATCAACATCAGAACAAAAAGCATTATGAAGGACCCAGTGCAAATTAAACCTTTTAGATAGCCTTGACTTTGATACAATGGAACATATGGAAGTAGGTCTCTACTAGTAAAGTGGATATGCAATTTTTTAGTAATGTTCGTTCCCTTGCCAATTTCCTATTCTTTTTGAAGAACTCAGACTGACTCTTCTGAAGAAGTAGATGCTGCAACCAGAATCTGATCTCATGTCTGTTTCAAATTTCCCTTTTGTTTTTTCTTATAGAGGTTTGTATAACCTTATAAAGACCATATAGACAAATCTATAGACAACAACATTTTTATAAAAGTTTTTCAATTTATAGTAGTTATTAATATTTAGTAGTTATTATACAGTTATTATTGTAGTTGCTTTTTTTTTAAACTACAGTAAGATTTTTGTTGATAAATTCTATATACATTAGTTATTTTCTATTGGGAAATATTTTTAAATGGAAAAATATTGTGTTGTTTGAATGCTGTGTGAGTAACTTTAAAGAAGCATTAAAACAAATTCAATGCATTTAAAATGCTATATAAATCAACACTCAGGATGAAGGGTCAACAGGGGTTAAACTGTCTGTCCTTCTTGATTGCCTTCATAAATGTCTTTTCTAGCTGTATTATAGAAGCAACCACAGCATAACTTGGATATTAAAACCTCCACGGAAACCAACAATAAAAGCTGCTAAGAATTTCACAAGGTTTTTTTTTTTTTTCTCTTAGGTGTTAATTAAATGATCATTTAACACTGAAATGTAAACACAACATTTTCATCTGCTGACAGCATAGCCCATTATAAATCCAGGGTAATAAACGTCCTGGTGTTAATACTCTGAACCAGGTTCCCACAATACACTAAGATGCCTTGTCGTGTCTAAGGTTAAGCATCTAGACACAAAACAAAGATTGTGCCTACTCGACTTCCAGTTCAATTTTCCCATCGCCCAGTGACCTAGGTAACACTTTAAGCAATAAAGAATAAATTTAATTTCTCCAGCATTTTGTGAGGATTAGGAACAATTGTTGGTCTGCAATGACTTTTTATCCTTGAATTCTTTCTCTTCCAGAGCATTCCCCCCATTCTAAAAGAAAATTCTGATGGTTTAAGACACAGAACAAACAGAACTTTAAATTAGGCTTTTTTCAATCAATTGGACCTCTGGAGGGGAAGCAATCAACTTTTCTTTGGACTTTTCTCAGCTATTCAGTTACTTTAGGCTTTAATCTTCCACTTGTAGAAGAAACCTACCATCACAGGCACAAGGCTCTATACTTTCAGATTTTCCCTTAGCTTGATTTATTCCTCTTTTCTGTTCTTTTTTTTTAATCAAGATGACATGGCTGCACTTAAATGCCCACTCTGTGCAAGCCAAGACTTACAGATGTCCTCTTTATAACATTTCACACCATGTTTCTGTACCACATAATAGTGGCAATTCCTCTGACGTGCTTTTTTACTTTTCATTACTTCCTTCACTGAGTTTCAGTTTTCTATTTAACTCCTGACTAAATGGTTTCCTGTATCATAATTTACCAAAGCTTTCAAGGTCAACCCTCCAGGAACAACCCAGGGACTGATTCAGACTGGACATGAATATGGTTACAGGTGATCCAAAACCAGCCATTTTTATCACTTTTAATTTTGTATTCAAGCACAATTCTCAGCTTTAACTGCTATGATGCCAACAAAGACACAGAAGATAATTATTTATGCTTGGTGTCAAAACCATAGTAGCTAAAGCTGACCTCTTAATTACTCTGAATGCCATCACACTATTTAAATAGAGTATGGCTTGAGTAATTAATTTGATTGATGTATTCACATTAGACACATTTAAATGCCAACAGCTAATAGCATAAAACAATTAAATAACATATTTCTGTTGGTTGAGAAGAATTGCTGTAAGTCATATTTTTGTTTGATTGGTGTTTAACATGAATTTCCAATTAAGGTTAAAAGTGACTGAACAGTTTTGGAGCGTTTTTTCTAATAAAAAAACCCCAAAATTATAAGCATCACAGAATCACAGAGTATTCTGGGTTGGGAGGGACCCACAAGGATCAAAGTCCAACTCCTGGATACCCCTATAGATGCTCTTTGCTGAAATTAGTCCACTGTATCACTTATTAATGCAGCCTACATAAAGAGTTAGTGATCTGACCAAATCAGAATTAGTCTAAAGCCCCAGCAGTCCATCCAATTTACTATTTTATCCCATAGCAAAAGAAATATATCTTGTAAAAAATCAATTATGTTTTTATAATTAAAGAAATAAAGGCAAATTAAACCACAATTCAAAGATGGCTTCCAATTAGCTCAAAAGTAAAAATTATAAACATCCATCCTGAGAGCATCCTTTCACAGTAAAATAGTTTGTTTCCAATTTCAAAAATCTAGTATTATTACTTCCAGTAACAATTCACTTCATTTCTGTATATTTGGTACACGTTTTTTTTTTCCTGCACAGCACAATAGTAGGTGACATGCAAATCCAAAAGAAAGTACAGTTCAGGGAAGGCCAACAGATTAAGAAATTCCATAACAAAGTGCAGGAGGAATAACATCGTGAAGTTTGAAGTCCAATAATAGCACAGAGAGATAATTCATTCTACTTTATTTTTCTGACTACATTTCAAAAGTTCATTCTGGTTCTACCAACATTTCCACTCAGCTGAATCTAAGGCTGAATGCTTGCTGTTGCTAGGATATAGCTACTGCAAGTTTTACACCAAATGCATACAAGCAATACAATTACCTGATGAACTGTAAAACTTCCAAAAATCTCCAAAATGCCATCCTGCCATATCAGAAAGGCTTATGTCTGAAGCGAAGCTGCAGTGTTTTTTGTTGTACGCAGCATCTTGAGACAACAGAATTTTCAATTTTGAAACATTACAACAGAGAAATAAAGTTTAAGGTAGAAGCAAGTGGTGGTAGGAATAGAAAAAAGGTGAACATGCGAGTAAAATTGCAGAAAGCATTCGAGCTCCCAATTCCCTTTTGTCTTTACATTAAAAATGAGCAGGTAACAGAAATAACAGTGTTTATAATGTCCCACAAGAGTTTATCTCTTAGTTCTTCCATGCCAGAAATTAATGCTAGAGAACAGGTATTACAAACCCAGCATATAGATAACATGTTCTCGGTTACTCTGGTTTATTCTTACAGGCAATGAACCTTAACAAGCATATTTTTATTACACATTAATTCATTTATTTTTTAGATAGGCCTGTCTGTCTACTAACTGGGATTATACAGACATAAACTCTCAGAAAAGTAACTGGCAATGGCCATGCAGCATAAAGGACCCCATTTGCCCTGAAAACATTCCATACTGGGGCAAGACCTCTTGTTAGCAAAAATGCAGTGATGTAGCAAACCAATAAGTGTGCTTGCACACTGCAAAAAAGAATAGTAGTTATTAATATAGTAAAGATTGCTTTTTAATTACTAGCTTACAAGACCACAAAGCCAGAACTGTATACCCATTTATACCATTTATATATTAATATGCAGTTTGTCTTCGCTAAATGATAATTTTGAAATATAGGTACATTCTGAGAACTATAGTCACAGTACAAGAGTTGTGCTAATAAAATAATGCTAGTATTTAAAAACTAACTAGAAGTAGAATCACTTTATTCTTGTGAACTGAACTTATTTGGCTAGATAAAACAATTCAAACACTCTTGCACTAAGCAATGTGGTAAAAAAAAATTGCGAGTCAAAACACAAGCTGATACAATGTAAGGAAGACTTATTTGCTTCCATTTAGCCCTATCACATGGGGGGCAAAAAAAAAAAAGTAGTTTTGTGTGCATGCTGCTAGAACACACCATAACAAATCATAAAAACTCAAACAAGTGAGCAAAATTCCTCAACACACTATCCTGGGGAGGACATAACAAGGTGGTCTCATAATTCATGTTTGAATAAACGTTTGTTAAATTTTTGTCCATCCAGCCCATCTCCACAATAAAGTGGAGCACATTGTAATGTTACTGCAGCACAGTGGTATGCAACCCACTACTCTTACCTGACAGCAGTTCCATTAACAATCTACTCTCAAAATGAGAAAAATTTTCAATATTGCCTTTTGAAAAGGGGAAACGAATATTTGCTTCTCATTGGATTTAACACCCAGAGCAGTTGTTTGCAAGTGGAATATTTCAGAGGCTTTCAAATCATGTGCATTTTTCTAATGAGTGATTCCTTTATTGAGTTGTTAAAAAGGATTCAGAGTGAAGATAAGTGTCTCTACAAAACTATGATCACAGTCTCACCATGATTACTGTTAAAAGAAATATGACAAAATCATGTATAAGGAATCCAGCACTTAAAAATATTTCAAAGTCCTTGTTCCAGCACCATCTCATTACCTTTTCCCTTCCTATCTGGCGTGGTTTGCAGTGTGGTTTTTCCCTGTTTTTCTCTCTCTCGAAGGTAAAAGCAGACCAGCGCTCAGGCAGCTCCGTGGGCAGCGGGAGAAGTTTGCGGGATGAGTAATGATGTCGCCCGGCCGGACAACCGTAACCCTGGCAACTGGAACCTGCAATTCCTGCCTCGCCATTGTGGGATTTATTGTGGCAAGGGCCAAAGAGGCCAAGAGTAAAATGAAGCAGAGAACTATGGTGTCTGACACATCTAGTACCACACACTTTAATCATAGCTGGCAGAAATTAATTCAGGAGGAATTTTTGCAAGGGCCCCCCGTACTGCATGTTTTGTTGTTGCTGCTGCTGCTGTTGTTCTGGCCTAAGAGAGTTTTTTAAAGTTTTTTTTGATGTTTAGTACTTTCCCCCTGTAATTATTTGCTGTTAGGAATTTTTTTAGTGACCAATGGACATCTCGGAATTGATGCTTATTAATCAAACTACATAAGGTTTTGGAAGTTTTTCCCTTTAAAGGAGAAATATTCACAGTGTGTAACTTCAAATACATATATTAAAAGAAAAACATGTAAGACCACATTCACTACAAAGGTTGGTTTTTTTTCAAGGCCAACATTGCCTAACTTATTCAGATATTAGTAAAGAAACTTAACCACGTTCCAAGCTCAAGAAATGTAAACCAAAAGGGACAAGCTTTGTGCATGTAATTCAATAACCTTTACATGCCACTGATTAATAAAGGTATTTTTTAAAACTGATTTTTAATACAGCTTGGGTCCAGCACTTATCCTGCAGCAAACAGCAATCAATGAACTGTGATCTAACCAGATAAAGTAAGCAGTCAAAATCTATTTGCCTCAGATAAGCACGCACTAGGCTGTGGTCATTCTCTGTGCTAAGGTATCATCCCTGACACTACACAACATAGCATGAGTGGCATGCAGGTCATCAAAGAATGCTCCTCCTTGCAGGAATATGACTTGTTGAGCAAGAACTTATCATCTCAGGGGATTTCAAACAGCATCTTTATTTTAACGGTATTGCATTGAAACAGCTTCATATACATTGTGCTTGGAGAGATTGCTTGCAAGGTAAGATTAATATACCCTACAGCACTCTCCATACTATTTTTAGCATTAACTACTTCCTACTGAAATATTTATGTCAAAACACCTCTGTAGATAGCTGTTAATGGGAAAATCAGCTTCTATTTTGACCAAAATTATCCATTTTAACTAGTTTCAGGGGATTTCTTGGAAGGCTGCTAAACTGGAAAGAAAGTAGCCTGAAAAATAATTTAACTACCTTTGAAATTAGGTGTCTTTAGACACAGAAAATAATGCACTGTCTCTTTTAAATTCTCAACCTATTGCTTTCCTTTACTTACACTTCCCATCTGTCAACAAGTGCTTGTAATTTTATTACACTGTCCTGTAGTTTATGCAGAGTTGGTATTATTTTACAGAGTTCTGTTAATGGACTGGATAAATGGTAATGCTATTTAAACTAGTCTCCTGCTCCAGCAAACACAGCTGCAACTGTACTACTATTTCTAGGCAAACATCTTGACCTGAACATGCAGTGCTCTCTCAACCCGTCCAAAGAGAAATTGGAGCAGACAGCAAAGGGAAAGCATAGCCGGCCGCTGGCGGCAACCAACTGTGTCGAATCATAATTCATATACAGTGTAACCTCTTTCTTTTATATTGCATTTAGCCTACACAACAAGCATATGTGCTTCTTCACCTGGCATCTCATTTACAGCCAAGGGTCAAATGGTAATTATTATTCACAGAAGCTCAATAGTATGTTGAAACCTCGCAGTACACACATTGTTTGATTAGCTGTTAAAGGCCAAAAATAAATACTAAACCAAAAGCAAAATAAATGCAAATATATTATTGATCATGTTTAGAGAAATTTAATTCTCCTTAGAAAAATATTTATTTGGCTGTAAATATATCTAAGCATATACAATGATGCATGTAAAAAAACCAAATCACTTTATACTCTTCAAAGGGGACAAGCTACATATCTGGAAACTGATCACAAACATTTAACTAACATCAGTGCCTTTGTTGGCCTGGCATTTTTTAATTACAAATTTAGTGCTAAGCAGCTGTAGTTTTTTACTATCATTCATATTTTCTTTTGAACATGAATACATTATAACCAGACATTCACTTTCATGGTCTGATCAACAATAACCCTGAGGCAGAGGAAATTTAATACTGTGAAGCCAGTGATCTCTTACTTTCCTCCATATATGCTATGAGCAGTTGTGTGCTTTATGTCAAAGGACATTATAGATTTAAGACTAGCATCTATCAAATACACAAATCTAAAATAAATATATTCAAATATGATTTTGACTGAAGTGTGTACCCATTTTTGCCTGGAAATTATGGCTCATTTCTATTTTATATGAATCTAGGTAGCAACCATTACACTGTAGGTAGAATAATAAAATGACTATAAATCCCTTTCATTTCCTTCCTGATAGAAGTAATGGCTATCCCAGCTGATGTAAATTTTAAGAGACTCAATTGTTTATATATAATACCATATTTGAATATATTATAATATTATAGCATAGCAAAATATTTTTGTTTGTTAGGAAAAAAAGCCTTCAGCAGGTTTCTGGCCTAGTTAGTCATTTAACAACTCATTACATCTACAGGGAATTTCTGGAAACAAAGTACACATCTAAGCAATGGAATAAAATAAAACACACAAAGATAAATATTTACAATAACAGGAGTAATTTTCAGTTTGCTATTGTATATTGCTATAAGAAGGGAGAAAAGAACTATTATTTCACAACACTAAAATAAAAATCAACTAAAAATAAAAGCATCACATTTATTCTCAAACATAATTCCACATACTAAAGTGGAAACAAGAGGAATCCCACTTTTCTCCAACTTCACTTCTCTTTTTCCAAGCACACAAGTGATGAAACCCTGTATTAATCAGCAATTTCCACAGCAGAAATCTCACCCAGAGTCTGAAGAAATGTATCAAACAGTTATCTAAATTAAAACAGGTTGAACTGGTACAACCTTGCCAAAGCCTACTTAGGCATGTCATGTGTTATCCCTTCCATAACACATACTGTAACTTAAAGGTTACCTTACAATTTATGTTGTTCAAATAAACCAGATTCTAAACTTCATTCCACATTTCAACTGCAACAGATTTCAGTGGCTTCTAAGAAAGGACAATGGGGCAAACCATGTATTTTAAAATACTGCCTAGAGTAAATCATCAAACCAAATCATACAATCAAAACAAAAAACTCTTTCCTCAACTAGTTATCATTTTTGTTTAAGGTAAAACATTTCATTGCTTTGTCTTCCCAGAGTCTGAGTTACTAGCTTTGTTTTCTCAGTGAAGGGACACAGGAGAGACTTCTCTACAGATGTAGCATTTGCCAATGCTATCACTTTTCTGGCCAAGTGTGTATATCCACAAAAGCAGAACATCACAAAACCAAAGTGCTTATAGACTGCTGCATCTCTGGGTCAGAATCTCCACAGGCATTTTCAGGTCTTTTAACACAGAAACAATTTTTAAAATCCCAAACAGGAGAAAACAAATATCAAAGTATTCTTTCAGAAAAACTTCATTACAGAAGTGGGAATACATGACAATATTCTCATACAAGTATCAGTATTTGACCTAGATGTAAAAAAATCTTTTTAAAAAAACTTGCAAAGCAGTCAAATAAAGTACTCAGTTTAAACAAAATACCAATGTTCCAAGACATATTTTAGCCCAATGTGAAGCAAAAGATAAAAACTATAATCCAAGACACAGTAACAGACCAAATCCAAATTTTGCCAAATAACAGTTATTGGGCCATGCCTACTTACAGCCTGTATAACTTCGGCGTCCCCAGAAAGAGCAGCTCAGAAAGCAACTGGAGGTTATTTCTGTTTAGGCGCCTTTGGAAAGAGAAAGAAAAAGTTGTGTTAAATTACAAATGCTACAGCAATGCAATGCAACCACTTTGAGTTGGAATCCCAGTGCTGTAACAAGCTGATTTTAAAGACCAGAAAGGTCCATTAGCGGAGACATGGTCCAGTAGTAAATTTACCATGGACTAATTACATTTTCTGGTTTCCCCCAACAGACCATATTACCTATTTTATGTAAGATTTTGAATCTCTGCAGTATGAACCAATTACTAAGTCAGGACTCCATCTTGCATAAACAACACGAAAGCTAAAAATACAAAATCAGCAGTGTAAATTCAATTCACTACCAACTAAGTTCCTCTTAGTATAATGGAGCAGATGGACATTTTGTGACTATGAAAAGGTTCAGGGGAGCATGCATAAAATGTATACACTTTTGGTAACAGGATAATATTATGTCTAAAGATCCATGTAACCTATTTATATACATTTTAAAAAGCAAAGGAAGCTGTTACAGAAACCCAGATCAAATAGAAGTCAAAAACCCCAAGGAATCACAGCTTATATTTGGCATTATAAAGAGATTTTTTCATGCAGCTTTTTCTGCTTAACTGTAACGATAGAAACTTTGAGGAAGCTTAATTTAAAAAATAGAATCCAATCAGTTGTACATAAGACAGTGTACAACACTAAAACTGCAACTAAAATCTGGAAGATGCCCATTTGTCTGTGAAGATTCTCACTGAGCATGCTGACCAGGGTCACAGCTGCTCAGACTGAGGTGACAAGATCAAAGCCCTCTGTCTTATACCCACAGACAACAGAACAAGCACTAGCCAAGACAAATATATTCTATCTTTGTGGTTTTTTTCTCAACACACAATGCAGATTATTCTTTCTACCATGTGTGACAGCCCTGGAGCATACAGTCATCCCAGTCAAGAAGTCAAGCTCAAAACACGTTTTTGGCTGTTTTTAAGCAATGCATCCAGCACATGTGCCACCTGCCATTCAAGCAAAGCAACCTACTGGAAAAAACTGTTGTGTCCCATAAAATTTATCACAGGTCACAGTGCAAGGTCCCTCACCAATTCAAGGCACTTGTACAAACCAGACTACATGGGACTATCTGATAGAAACATATATATGCACATATATGTATATAAATATAATTGTTACAGTGGTTAAACTAAATAAACTGCTATTGAGACATTCTACAAGGTGAAAAAATATACTGGGCATCAGTCTTGAAAAATTAGGTTGTAGAATTTCATAAAGGCTCTGATTTTCCTGTTCGTTAGTCTTAGGGCTAAACTTAAATAACTAAGCCTGTTTAGTCTCTCTGGACTAATTTCTCATAAACATTGTTCCTTATAATGGTCTTTCCAGTTTAAAGGTTTTTCCAGAAATTCCCATGTAGATACACAGAAACATTCAAAATCAAATTTTACATAGCTCCATGGTTAATTCACTTAGTTTTTCTCCCTTAAAGCTCAATGTGACTACCGATGAGAATGAAATAATCTGAGAAATATTCTTATGCACACAGAGGTTTTCTGCCACACTTGCCATATAAGCAAGCAGTCAGCATTTTGAGTTCTAGGTATCCATTTCTCCAGTGTTAATGTCAGGTTCTCTTCTGTTAGTCAACCATCAGAAATCCTGATTTCTTTAAGCAGAAGAAATCTAAATCACACATGTAGAAATTAAAAGAAAACTCAGAGTGAAAGAACCAGAAAATGAAAGACTAGGTTACTGGGATAAGAGAGATGAGTGACAACACATTTTAATAATTAAGAAAAAAAAATCTTAATCCAGCAACCACAAAAAAAATCTAGATTGTGATCTTGCAAATCACATGTCCAAATTAGTAGAATGAAAAATTTCCATATAAAAGAAAGAGCTATAAATTAATGACTACTGAAAGACTTCTGATTTGAACACTGCTTAAGAAGAAAACCATCCGTACATAAATACAAGACAGCAATACATTTTACTGTTTCTGCATTTTCTGACCTTTAGTAAATTTATGTCTAAAAGTATGCCAAGACTACAAAATTGAAGTAGAAGACAATTGTTTTAAACTGTTACATTTGCAATCCAACAAGATTTTGAAAATGAAACAAATGAGCAAATGAGTATGTAAAAAAAGAAACAAAATTCATTCTCTGCTTCTCTTAGCTAAATAGAGACTTAAACCTCTAAGTCCATGATTACAGATCCAAAATTACATGGAAAAGCATGCAGGGTAAAGATTAAAAAGTCAGTTTCTAATCAGCTTTCCAGTACAAAAAACTCTGTTGATACTTCTTAATAACTCTATTAAGTTTGGACACTAGACAATAATGATGAGCTGTTAGTGAAAGGGCAGTGAAATTACTCAGTATCTGTAATTTTGTAGAAGTTTTGTATAATACATAAAAGCCTCTCTAATACAATGACAAAATATTAATTGACGACCAAGTTCATGAGGCAGCCTGCCTTTCACTAAATTAAACAGTCAAGGATACACTAGATTACTCAGGATACTTCACAGGCAAAATACTTAGTCTGCTATTTAATATCTTATAGAAAGAGTTAACACTTTGGACCAGGAGCTTCTGTTAGTACCTGTAGGTCACATAACCCACACAGCTGAGTATACCTTTAATGTACTGATACATCTGCCACTCTACAGACTTTCAAATCTACCTTATGGACAATAAATCAAGTCTCATAAATTAAACCAGCAAAAAATAGCACTAACCTCATATCTCAACGGTTTCTACCCCATCGGCTTGGAACTTCAAATTAGTGTTTCAACACATGATTTTACTTTGCCTTTCACAACACTGAAATATTTTTTCTTCAAGCACTACACTGATTGAGGGAATACACAAGTTAAATTACTGGTCCCTTATGAATCTGGCATTTTGTATCTTTTACTTTGAATAGTTTTATCCTGCTCACTGAATATTCTTTTAGAACTAAGCTTTCTCTACCAAAAATTTGACTATTGCTTATTGCCTGTGACCAAGAAGATAAAACATTACTAATTGTCATGAAGGCAATAATGAGAAATACATCTTTTACTATACTTCAAAAAAAGATTTCAGCTACTCTTTACATATAACAAGTTATAGCAGATGCTTTTAAAAGAGTCAAATTGCTGAGTCTTCTACAGGGGATTTTATGAACTAGACTTCACTGAAATACATTTTTCAAGACTACAGTAGTATTTCTGACTAAAAAAGGATATGAAAATGTAAGTGAACGGGAAAAAAGTGTGCAAAGACTGAAAAAACAGCCCAATATCACAGTACTCGACAGTTTCCCATTCAACAGTCACCATGAAGACTTTCTAGTCTTTGGAAAGAGCCACACAAGGAGTCCAGGAAATGCATTACTATTTTAAAATGGTTCACTATTTTACATGGCTCCCCAACAGTTCCACGTTTTCAGGGGACCTGATGCCCAACTTTTGTCTGAAATATTACCTATCTAGAACACACAAACTTACTGCCAAAGAGTGAGTGAAAAAGATATGATCCTCCCCTTCCAGTCTCAAACAGAAGCTCAAGGCAAGCACAGTGGATCATGGAATCCAAGAGTGTAGATTTTGAAGAACTACAGCTGCTTCAAGTAAAAATAACCATAAACATTCCACCACACTTTCCTTAAACGTGTGGTGGGAGACACTTAGCACAGGTACCTAGTAGGCCATGTTTCCCCTGGGGCAATGCAAAAAGAGAAATTTTAGTTTCACCAACCAAATTGCTCTCCCAGAACTGACACAGAGCTCAAAGTGAAGCACTGAAGAAACAGTGATGAGATATTCCATACTGTACCTATTCAATTTTCCAACTGAGCTACAAATATTTGTTTCTCAAGCAGAGAGCTCAGAGGAGATGAAGCATTAGTGGTGTGAGCAACAGAAAATGTACTGAAGAATCTCTTTTAACATTGCAATAACTTGGACTGTAAAGTCCTTTGGTACTGTCCAGAAATAAATGGATGAGGCACTAATATCATACAGTCTTTTCAAGTTGCAATTCAAATATACATAGTTTTTTTCTTCTGTTTCTGAATGCATATTTAGAAAGAGATTGGGCAAACCTATACAGGTAAATTTTTGTTCTCTTCACGATGAGTTCAAGCAATACTACATAAAGTACACAAAGTATTTCAAATACTTCAGTTTAAAACTCCCAGAGCTCAGTCTTCTAGACATAGTAAAGACTAGAAGGGCATCTTCAAATAAAATGATGGTAGACGTATACAAAAGGATTTAAGGACAAAGAAAAAATACCTTTGACAAATGAGCAGGTGAAAATACTCATCAAAGGAAGCTCAATACAAACAGGCAGACAAAAAGTAACACTGACAAAGTGTAAGTAACTCTTTGAAGCAGACAATATTAAGGGAAGTAAAAATGTGGCTTGATTTGAGCTAGTGGTTCTGAACAACAGGCTATTTTAGCTGAAATTGGTATATATCTGAGTTTTACTTGTCTTCTGCGCGCAGCCAGAGTATATGTAGATGGCAACAGATAGAGGTACACTGCAGGGAGAGCACATTACATTCCCAGTTGCAACATATCCTAACCCACTGACATCTGGCCAAGCCACAAATCCATCCTGATGACCCTTTCAAGGTGTCACACCACAATAACTATGATCCAGTAGCAATCATGCATGGAGGAGAAAGGGAGAAAAAAAAAAATTGTGATTGCAGTGGATACAATGTAATCATCTGCAATTGCTATAATTCACACCCATTTGTTTCAGACTTGTTACAGCCTTCACTGTAACTTGTTTCTGAACCTTCTATATCAACTACATACAGGGTGTAGGAGACTGTAGACCCTCTCTGGGAAAATGAGTTGTTCCAGTGCTTGACTGTCCTCTCAGTGAAGAAGTTTTGCCCTTACATGCAGTTACACTTCCCATTTTGATTTATGCTTGTTGGCTCACTCCAGCAATGAGCCTGGCTTGAGCTTTTTCATAACCACTTCACAAGTAATAACCACCTAAGTAATTTTCCAATGGTTTTAGTTCAAGTAAAGGCAATTCTACCCGTAGACCCTGTAGGACAAAAGAAGCCCTCAAAGATAACTTGAGAACTGATCGAAGTTAAAAGCTGTTTCAAGTAAGTTATAAATCAGCTGTGCTCTTTAATTAGAAACAGCCTACCCCATTGAGTGCATAGAGAATGAGAGCCTTCCGAAACTCTAAATACAGGCACAGATGCATTTTATTCCACCACCACTGCTTCAGGAAAAAGGATTGAATGCTTCCAACTCACACAAGATTATTGACAGCAGAATTCATTATTTTTCATTCCTCCTTCAAAGTTAGCCAAGAGAAGTAAATACACAATCTGCACATAGTAGCACATAGCACTAGCTTAGAAATTGTATTCTTCAAAGGAGCATATCCACATCACCTTCTGTTTGTCAGAGGAGGAAATAACTATTACACCCATTCAAAAATAGCATGTTTCAGTACACTGAAGATGATTTGCAAAATATACATAAACTTTAAAAGTATAAACATCTGTTTACATTATATTTCAATTTAAAATGGAAGAACACACCAGTAATCAAGCCTCTCTGTGTTCACACAGGAGCACTTTCTACTCACAACTGAGCCCACAAGTCTCCTTAAGTAGTTCCAAGATGTTACAGGGATATGCATCCTCTGGTGAGGTCTAACATCAGTTCAGGCTTTATGAGCTCAGGAAATACACCAACAAAATTACCCAAGTACCTCAAAACAGAAAGCTAGTGCCCAGCACCCCAATCATCTCCAAATAAGTATGGCTGGTATAAGTATGATGTCCTAAAAATCTGACTGTAATAGACATGGTCAGAATAACAGACATCAGAAGAAGTGACTCCTATTGCCTCAACAGACAAATTATAGAGCACTTAACTCAGACTTACGCCTGAAAGGAAGGCAAATCACTACTTTGCTGCAATAAACATTGTGCTATATTTGCCAGAGGAAGAAAATATTTGTGCATCCATATCCAAAGCCACAATCTGCTGAACTTCAACACATCTGGCAACTGCTGTCTGTGAATGTGACTTGCATGTCATCGAGTGAGAGGAAAACCCAAGAACTAAGAGCTAAGCAAAAGATTGTGCCAGTTTTTCCATTAAGAATTCTCTGCAAAGAGAATTTCTCTAGTTAAACTACACATAATCTCATTAAGCCTGACAATATCAAGTTTACCAACCACATGAGTAAAAACTGGAATCTGAGAAGTTCAAGGCTGTTCTTACAGCATTTGGATGTCCAAGAAGGTTTTCCCCAGGTCAAGAACCAGGATTCCATTTTCCAGGCTAAATAGTGACTAGCTAAAAAACACATCTATGTTATTCCCCATTTGATTTCAAATATAAATTAGATATTTGTTTCATTAGTAAAAAAATAAATTCAGTAAAAAAACCAAAATAAATTCACTACCAGGACACTACTGCAAACTCAGTTTCTTATTTGTGTAGGAAGCAGTGAAAGGTACTTCTTAACTATACTACTACATTGAACTAGTGAACACTACTTAAACTAAGGTTTCTGTCCTTCATTTTCTCACACGAGTTTGATGCCAAGTCCAAAATTACCACACTCCTACCCCAATCAGTTCTTTCTACACTATGCAGAACAGTGTTTAGTCCTGTCAAGAGTCTATACTCACTTTGCCTTTTTAAAGCATTTTTTTCACTACCAAGAAAAGATTGAAATTAAAGCTGCTGTTTTCTGCATTCCTTACTGTTTCAACAGAAAGGATATTTCTACAGTTATTTGGTCATTATTTTTTTAATTCTGCCTACAACACTAAAAGCATGAAGAACACAGCAAAAGCCAGGAAACTGCAGGTTAGGAAGCCTCATCTCAATGCCTGGGAAGGTGATAGGGCAAAATAGAAGATATTTGTACTCTAGACACAGTAAGGACAAGATGATGAGTGGGACTGGTCAGCATGGATTTAACACTGGGAAAATGATGCCTGATTAGCCTGGTAGCCTCCTACAATGAATAAGGAACTTGGCAGATGAAGGGAAGACAGTAGATGTTTATCTTGACTTCAGTACAGCTTCTGACACTGCCATTCATAATGACTGTCCTCACAGACAAATTGATAGAGTACAGACTACAAAAGCAGATGGTGAGGTGGACTGAATACTGCCTAAAGTGCCAAGTTCAAAGAGCTGTGGTCAAGTGATATACACCAGGGCTCAGTAATGGAACCAGTACTGTTCAAAACTTCATTCACAACCTGGAAGACAGGACACACTGCACCCTCAGCATATTTGCAGATGATACAAAATTGGAAAGAATGACTGATGCACTAGTTGTGTGCACTGCCTGAGAGTAACCCAGACAGGCTGAAGAACTGCTTGAAAAGGAAACTTGGGAAGGGCAACAGAAGGGGAATGGAAATCCCTGAATCTGGAGAAGAATAACTCCATGCACCAGCTCCACACTAGAGAACCATCAGTTGGAAGAACCACCAGAGTACAGCCTAGGGTACAGGTAAATAAGAAACTAAAATGAAGCCAGCAATGTGCCCTGGCACAGAAGGCCAAAAGCATCCTGGGCTGTAATCATAAGATTGTTGGCAGCAGGTCAAGGCATGTGTTCCTTCCCCTACCATCAGCGCAGGTGAGACATCTGGAGAGCTGTGCCCAGTGCTGGACTCCCCACTAAAAGAGACAGGGACATACTGGACCAAATCCAGGGAAGAACTGTTAAGGTGACTAAGCAGGCAAATTGAAGCACCTGTCGCACTGGAAGAAGTTGAGAAAGCTGGGACTGTTTAGCCTGAGGAGGAAAAGTCTCAGA
Source organism: Sialia sialis (assembly GCA_009812075.1). Classification (NCBI taxonomy): domain Eukaryota; kingdom Metazoa; phylum Chordata; class Aves; order Passeriformes; family Turdidae; genus Sialia; species Sialia sialis. Next base: position 25,098,140 of record VRYO01002355.1, read on the forward strand.
GATATCTCAATGTGTATAAATACTTCATGTGTATAAATAAGTGATGCGCTTCCATCCCAAGTAAGGAAAACTGAGCCAGACTCTTCTCACGGATGCACAGTGAAAGGACAAGAGGCACTAGGTACAAATCAGGGTATAGGAAAACTGTATTTGAAGTGTTTGACTGTGAGAGTGGTCACACACTGGAACAGGTTGCCCAGAGAGGCTGCAGACTATTCTCCATTGCTGGAGACATTCAAAACTCAGCTGGAAATGGTCCCCAGACACCTGCATTGAGCATGGGATTAGACAATCTGCAGAGACTTCTTCAAGCCTCCAGAATCTTGTGAAGCTCACTCACTGAATTCTATTCTATAAAGTGCACAATAAAGAAGGAAACAGAAGTTATAAAATCTCCATAGAGTAACAGAGGTTCAAGTATCAGACGAAACAAGAATTATTTTGACAATACCTGGGATAGCTTCCAAGAAAGACAAAAAAAGGCCAAGAAAGAGGGAAGGTGAAACTGATCTAGTAGGTGGAATTTAGATGGAGTTTGAACAGATTGTTTAAAAAGACAAGACCTGCAGATAGTCCTGACAGGCTTGTAACTGTCTTTCTGGCATCAAGTTACCACAGCAAATTTTCACTCAAGTATTTTTCTGGAGTACCTGTATAGACATCCTGCCAAACTCAAGTCAGAAGACTGCTGTGCCTTAAAAAAATGAAGAAAGACTTTGCCATGTTGTGTTTGATTATCAGTCTAGACTATTATTAATGACAAGCCAGCACAATGAACTACACACTAAGAAAGAAAATAGGAATACAAAATGTTTCTTCTGATTAAGTTTCACCAAGGGTCTTCATAGTAAATGAGGTAATATAACAACATGAGTCAGTGAAGTTGCAGCCAGATCCTTCATACATTTTGGAGTTTATCTGTAAAACTCCAGATAGATGTGTTGTTTCTGCCATCAAAATAAGGAGCATCCTAGATAATCTTTCAAATATGCTATATTAAAATGTAATGACAAGTCAATATTCACCTGTGGCAAATTAATATTAAATCAGTATTTTAAAAAAATATTTAGCTGGCTCTGCAAGAAATAAATATGATCTTTACAGAGTAAAACTAAAATGTATAGCTGTAATTTTAATATCAGCAGTCTATAGAATCCATTAAAAATAGCTTCTGAATACAAAACATCATTTGAAACAAAAGCATTGGCACAACAGCTCTACAGAATCAGATCTAGTTTCACCATTTTGCAACAGTGCAAATTACCCATTTCAGAGGAAGCAAGAAAGAAGAGCATCCAGCAAACAATACCACAAAGGATGAGCACAAAACAGATGTGGGAAAAATAAACAGCCTTCCTGCCCTGGAATTTGTAAAAAGGTCTGCAAAGAGCAAACAGGACTTCTCACTGCAATTTGACTTCTAGACCTATAAAAGGAGTCCCATGAGAAAAGACACTCAGATGAATAAAATATAATAAAAATAAATAGGGGTCATTGACAAGGCTTTTAGAAGAACATTGCTCTTGGAATTAGATTTTTATTAAATATTTTGTAGTGTTATCTAACCAAAATGAAGCTATAATTTGATTTTTTAAAATTCCATTAGAACACTGCATTATTTTAAATACCGTCTTCAAAAAAAGCCCTTGTTTATCTCTGATTCAACAGACATTTCTGAAGAAGAAATTTGATGTTGCTTTGACAAAAGCCTGAATAACTACAGTAGTATTTTTTATTATTTTTCTTAAAAAGCTATAAATACACGTGACCAGTATAATTCATGCAATATAGTCCCACATTCCACTGGTAAGTGATTAACACCGCAGGCCTCATGGTCTCCTCCCTGTTCTAAGAGGAGGAATGTGTGGTGCATTGCCCTTAAACTATGTGAGACCAGCTAAAAGAAGGATTTTTCACATCCGTGATTAACAAGGAGTACCTTTTCACCCCCTTCAGGGCTGTTCAAAACCAGGTACTCTCTACCTGAGATCATTACTCTTCCATTCCCTACGACACCTGTGTGAAGGAATTAACTCCTCAAATGCTCACATATTCAAACTGAAGCCACACAGGTGATTAAGCACCAATGTGACAGGGAAGAGACAAGCAGCCTTAATCAGCCTAAAAAAATAAGCACATGAATAATCCCATGGGTTTTAGACAGTCCAACTTTCCCAGTAGCTGTAACCAGAACTGCTCAGAACATACTCCAAATTAAAAATATTGGCTCTCAGTAATGAACTTGCTCTCCACAATGAAGACCAGCATTCAGTGAGAAACAAAACTGGAGACTAACTTTCACCTAAAGAGCTAAGAACTCAATCTAAAAGCTCAGTACAACTTCTGTACTGTATAAGACAAGGTCTTATCCCTAAAACACTGATTTAATTCATGTAATTTATAATGAAGCACAAGTTGAAATATTTTTCATTTATCAGCTGCCCTTTTAAGACTGATAGTGATATAAATGATTCCTGCAGTAGTAGTTCCACTGCTAATGAAATTTTTAGCAGGAATCCTAAAACTCCACATTAGCCTTTACACCTAATTGCCTGCAAACTGAGGGGGGGCAAAACAACACATTTTTCTTCAGCTAAAAAACCAAAACCGCATCATAAAATAGATGACATTTAGAATTTTTTCCAGAAGCACCTGCTCCTAAATTTTGATCATAGAGCTTCATAGAAGAGAAATCTAAGGTTTCTAACATTTCTATTCTGCAACTGAAACTACTATATACTATCAGATTCAAAACTCAGAAAGAAAAAGTTCAGCCCAAACCTGCTTATTCTATAATTAATTTATTGATGCAGCTCACATTTAAAGAACCACAAAAAATATTGCCATTTCTCTTTTACAAGTATTTTCTTACTTGGAATTTACATTTTATTGATATAGTTAGTGAATTTGGAATAAAACTGCAATCTTATGCCACACATCAATACTTAACAGAAATTTAGCACATCAATTTATTTTAATATCTTTTAATTTAATAAAAACTGTATTTGTTTTTATCCTAGATGGAACTTTTTATTTCTTAGTCCACCCTGTGATGCATGACTTTGTAAAATTAGATGCTCTGTAACACCCCAAACATTCAGAGATCATGGTAACTCCTGAGTCAGTTTTGATTTCATAATTTTGTGGAATAGTTTACCATGCTTTTCTGACTAAGTTGGAGCTCAGACAGGTAACTCTAACCCTGTAATACATGAAATACAGCTAACCCCCACTTTATTTTACTGAAGCCCATTTAATATTTTTGACAAGATGGTCTCCTTTGTATTGAGGTTACAATTAAGCCCTTGCTGCAGCTGAAGCTGCACACAGTAATTTCACATATTGATTTGTATCCTGTAAAGAAATCCACTACCCTTTGTTTACAAGTAGAAAGAACTTCTCCTTGAAACTATGTAGTTGAAATATACTTTTACTTCTGTGCTATGGAACATCTGTAAGTTTCAAATTGTTCATCCACAGCGTGTACAGAACAATACTGACTTTCGGCACTACTCAAACACTCGTAAGTACACACCTAAGTGTTCTCCTTATGGTAACTTTGAATAACTTTTTAAAATGTATTTGTGGCGATTGAGCCTAAATAAATAGCAAGTAGGGACAATTCCTCCGTTTGTCATTTTAGAACTGTTGCAAAAAATTAGAATGTAATAAAACATTTAATTCTTGAAATATTTCTTTCTACATAAGTAATGCATTGTAAGAAACACCAAAATATGACAGATAGCTTTAAGTTTAAAAACTACTTTGTGTACCAACTTGATGTTCAACCCTTACAGCATTCTTTTCTTGAACTCATGATTTCAGCTTATTCACATCATGTAGCTTAGGCAGGCTGGTTTTTTGGGGGGTATGGTGGGGGTATTTAGCTCAGACACCAACTCAGAAGTTGAAGTTATTCCATTTAGAAGACTCCTTTCAGAGAGTAACATTATATCTACACACTTAGTTTTCAGCAGAAATAGGTTTGGTGGGGGGATCGATGGTTTGTTTTTCCTTTGTGGGCCTTTGGGTTGTTTTTTTTTTTTCCTCCTCATAGTTTAGCTTTTTTAAATCTACACGGGTAACACTTTAGAATTGCTAACATAATTAATGGACATTTTAAAAATAAAATATGTAAATTCAAGTATCAAAAAAAAAAAAAAAAAAAAAAAAAGGCTTGGCCTGGAAATGTTTTAGGCCATACTAGTAACCTTTCTCACAGGAGTAATCAGTGAGACTACTCATGCAAACCAAGTTATTCACACAGTAAACGTCTGCAGAATCAGACTCTAACTTAGCATTTTAGGGACCTACTGCCCCCTCAATGGATTATTCATAAATACAGGAAGGAAAAAAAGTGAGTAGTTCCAAAACTATTGCTGTGAACTCTTCCTATTCTGTCATTTTTTTCGTGTCATAGCCCTAGCATAGTAAGAGCTGAAATTTCACATATTAGACTTAAAAAACACGAGGAAAAATTATGATTGAAAAGTTTTCCTAGCAGCCATTTTTTTTTTTTTTAATGAAAAGGTAACTGCTCTTTTCTGTAAACAAGTGAAAAGTATATTTAGCTCTCAAAAACCTGACAACCCTCTATTTCTGGAGTACATGGAAGTGTAAAGAAATTTTAGGTTTGAGCAGCTTCTTACAGAACTGGTTCAACAGTCTATGGCAGCTGTCTTCAACAACATTTCATACATCCCTCCAGATGACAGTAACTTGTAAAAACACTGGCATACTTTAAGCAGTATTTGCAACAGTGGAGAATGAGGTGAACCTGGGGATAACAATGGCCTAACTTACTAAAAATAATTTTAAAGCTGTGTCTAACAGTGTCAGTTTTCATAAAGTGGAAACTTTCAGTTTATCTTCATCTAGTTTCTTAAGATATTATTTCAAACTATTATAAACATCACACCTAAGATGACAGCTTTATGAAGAAACAAGAAACAAGTGTTTCATTTCACATTCTCATGAGGAATTGTCCCCCATAATAAGCAGTGGTTTCCAGAAATCCATAAGTGCTGTGAAAAATCCCCCATGCCTTGACCCTTTGTGTCTTGCTTGCCATGAAACATATTGAAAACTTATTGCTGACACATGACTGTGGACTCTGTAAGAGAGGTTCACAAGACCTAAGAGGCCACATCCAATCCTTTCTCTATGGGACTTGACATGTACTGAACAGCCATATTCTCTTTAGAGGCTCAAGAATATGGGTATACAGGTTACTAGATAATGAAGTGTTGCAGATGTTAAATACTGTCATTATTGCAGATGTCAAGACTGCAATTAGTCCAAGAGTTTTTTAGAACTGCCTCAGGATGCACTCAAAGGTGCAAATTGTTCAGAGCATACTTTTCAACCTAACAGGGTGGTTTCTGCAGACAGAGCATCCATACAAGAAAACAGGCCATGTGATTCTTCTGTTCAGTATCCAGGTACTGAAAGAAAACCATATTTGTAGCAGACTTGCCAGCTCAGGCAGTGTTGTAGAAAACTGGCTTGGACTGGAACTTCAAGAGCTCAGTGCTTAAAGAGCTTTCAAGGCCATCAGAGACTGGAACAAAGTGAACACTGCAGTGTATAGCCATTTATTTGATTTGAAGACTTTTCACAGAGGTAACTGTCTAAAAGGCTTACAGCAATACCACTTCACCAGTGTTTCTCCAGCTACTGAAAGTTTCCACTAACCTAAAAATTACTAAGTTGCTAATTTCCATTTTGTTTTTCCTTCCTATCTCTTAAGTAGCAGACATAGTTACAAAATTCTTTATTGCAAACTAAAAACTTTTACTTTAATTCAGGCTGCCGTAGTAACAATCACTTGTTACAGCAGTATTTCCTGTAGCCTTGGGTTCCATTGCACTTGTACAATTACATTGGTGTGACAAATTCCCATTGAGGAGCATATTAGGTCTAAACAGCTTTGTGTACATGCTAACTTACATAGTATGCCAGAGATGTTATTTTATTAAGCTACAGAAGAAACCACTTGACAGATTTTTAAGGATTTAATAAAAATCAATCTTAAGCAGATCTCTTCTGAAGTGGTCAAAAGTTTCTTCTCTCTCTCTGAGATTATTTTTTCAAAGCATTTCAAGTCTTCCTTCCATTAACGGGAGCTGAGGATATCCAACATTTTGAAGTGTCAGACCTATAAATGAGTATTCACGAGTAACTGATTAACCAACCAAACAGCTCCTTGGAAATCAGAGTTACTGGTCAGAAAAAAAAAAAAATAAAAATAACTCCAACTGCACTTAGAAACAAACAAAAAAAAAACCCCAAGAAACAAAAAAAACCCACAACCCAAATAAACACCCAGCACTTCACTTAGAGAGATGGGCATTTCTTTATTCCTAAAGAGAAACTACTGTGAAAGCCTGTTGTTCACATTAAAGAGTACTGAAGAACAGGAAATATCTTATAAAATTCAGACTGTATACACCAGCACAAGATATTTCAATATAAGCAGTATTACATGTAAACAATCTTATAAATAAAATTGAGTTAATTTAAGCTGCAGTGAAGTCCTCTTATACTCTGCTTGCATGCTAAAAGATCTGCGTCAGGTATTCTTTGACAGCAGCTTGGTACATTACACTTTGAGTGAAAATGCGACACCCTATGCATACATACACAAAAAAATTAAAAAGCTTATAAGCATTTACTATATAATATATATTAAAAAAATACTTGAATTAAGTGCCCACAGGTTTCCGGAGAAATCATTTTGGATTTCAAAATCCCAAGGAGATGAATTGGCTGTCACATAACAATGTGCCTTCATCAGATGGACTTGGCAGTTGTAAACAAGAAGAAACTTCTCAGCTTTTCCCCACAAATATGAAATATTTGCTCTTAGCCAACAGCTGGGGCAGTTTAAAGACATCCAGCATATATATTGAAATTACAAGTCACCCACACACCTAAGGCAAACTGAATTCCAGTATATTAAAGAAACTGACAAGTGTTGGAAGAGATGTAATGTAACTCCAAAGACAAAGCAATCTAACTTTGTAGGACTAAATAACTAAATTTTCAGATAGCATAGTTTGCCTGCTGAAGGAAGAACAAACATAACCCACAAAGTCACCAAAAGTATCACAATTTCTCTTCAGATCTAGTATCTCATGCAAATGGAAAATATCTATTGCTTTGCAATTATCAAGGGAAAACCAAAGAAAAAAATGAAACAATGTAATTTCAAAATACAAACACATCAGACAAGTAAGTTTCAACTACTGAAGTTCACTTCTCTTTGGAAAAAAAAATTCTATACTTCAGAAATATAAACAGTAAAAGCCTTGAAGTTTATTGAAATTTATTAATAAATCACATAGCAGAATCTTACTTTGAAATAATTAAGAAGTAAGACTTCTCATCAATTGTTTTAAAACTTAGTAAGCATTTAGTATCTCAAATGTGGCCAAACCACATCCACAGTGAAAGTGTAGATCTTTTAATTTCTTTTCATGCACATATGTGTATTTACTTTTGCAATATAAACAGCACTGCTAATTTTTTTATCTAGACACCATAAACCAAATTCAGGAATATGTATATATTATTCCAATATATCTCTCAGCAGGAAAAGCTGTTTTGACCCCCTATGCTTTGTACAAAGTTGAAAACACATTGTGAAAAATGCATTAAGTGTTTTAATACAACTTAGAAATACACAGCCAATTTCGTTTTTTTTTCTAAAGACCAATCAATCTCATTAAAATTTATCAAAAAAAAGTGGCACTGTATAATAACACTCATTTTTTAGGTCAAAAAGTTACACTTATTTGAAAAGATGTGATTATTTCAAGTACATAATATTACAACTATTACAGAAATATCACAATTACACTGGTGGTTACTAAGTCTCTTGAACAGCTTTGTCTAAATGACCAACCAAAGCATAATGGTTTGCGGAGATTTGTTTTAAACACACAGCAGCTGTGGACACAAAGCAACTATAATAAGACAAACTATGTTCAGGCCAGTGCTGCTTTTCAATTGAGTAAAGTAGAAATACTTTTATAAAGTTAAAGCAGTAGCAAATGAAACACTAAACAAGACCTCAGAGACATGCTTAAAAGAAAAGGTGATATAATGGAAATGCAATAACTACAATGCCTAATAATGAAGGGATGAGTCAAGTTCTACAGGAACACATTTATTAATACTTTCCAGGCTCCACACTATGTCCAACAATCAGCATCCTGCCTTTAACGAGTCAGATTTCCCAAGCTGCACAATACATTTCAAATATATTTTCATTTGAAGTGTAACAAAGTAACAAGGCACATACTGAAAACTAGTTTGGAAATTACTCATTTTCTAGGTCTCATTGCAACCAAACAGGTGTTTGTACTTCAACTTCACCAGATAAGGGCCTCTCATCTCTGTTCCATCTTCTCTCCCCACAGTACTTCTCTCCCCACAGTACTTAATTTCTTTTTAATCCAAATTCAAATTATTTTTGAAAACAGTTCATACTTTTTCTAAGCCTTTGTAAAAGCTTTCATCATACAAAAGCTGGAGTAGAGTTGAATCAATGCTATGTAACAAGAAAACACTTTATAGCCAGTAATTACCTCCAATAAGGCATTTCAAAAGTCCTTGCACATTCAAGATTAAAGTGAAAATATTTGATATTATTCAAAAACGGCACAATTGCAATTTGCACTTGGAATACTGACTGCTCTTGGATGCTCCCTCTCAGCCAGAGCCCCTTAAATACTGAATTTCTTACTTCTCTTGTGTGTCAGTAAGGCTAGAAGTCCCAAATTAAAAAAAAAAAATTAGTATTTAAAAAACTTGAAGCCTTGAAACACAACTAATTTGACCCCCGCAAAAGTTGATACTTTTAGAATTAAAAATACTTACAGCCTCTCCAGTTCTTTTAAATCCTGGAATGCTCCTCTCTCAATAGTACTAATCTTGTTCTCCATGAGCTGACTGAAATATAGAAATTTTTATATGTAAGTTTTAATACCTGAGATAAATGACCACTGTTAATGCAACAAGTTAAAGACAGCCACGTATTCTTTTAAAACAATCCAACAACTATTCTAGAGTGATATCCACTTTAACCTTCCATATCCCTGTCACTAACAATTTACATGGGCTCATATACCCAAAAGAAGGAAAATAAGCCTCGGTAAAAGAAACAGGATTCAGTATTAGATTTGCCCATTTACTTAAAGAGTGGCAAGTTAAAAAAGCTGCACATATGCCTACATGCTGTGTGCACACATATCAGTGCCTTCAGCAAGATGTAAGACTCCAGTCCAATGGTACGAAGGTGATAGCAGTCTCACACGAGAATAGCAAAAGTACAACTCTAAATCCTGACATTGGGAGAAACATCAGTGGGAGACTGCACAGAGACTGTAACCATAGGAGAATTTCTGTTTAGTGGCCAAACTTAAAATTACTACAAGGTTATATCTACTTCAGAGAGAAAAGGAAAAGGATTTTACAAGACTACTAGCTCAAATTAAACTGGCCTCAACAAATAAGCTAATTATTTAGATACTTCCTTCAGGAAAAACACAAAAAAACCCAACAAAAACACAAAACAAACAAAAAAACCCAACACAAACTGCCACCAAGCTTTAAAACCTCAATAATGGTTAAAAAAAATTAAACAAATAACAACCAAAACCAACCAACCAAATAATTCCTTAATCGATTTCATTGGTAAAGTGTTTCTTTTTTTGCCCACAAACTACAGAAGGGTAACAATAACCACCTGGCACTTACTTAAACATTCAGTAAAAGAATAAATTTTCTTAATTAACTCCATTATAGTTCTGATTAATTTTCAGTGTGAACTGTAAATTTCACAGACTTAAACTGAAGTAGCTCCAATGGTTATTCAACCAATTTCAGCAACTCTTACTCAAAAGCCATGTACTAAATTAAGCACTCCAGTTCTCATAATAAGGGGAGATTAAAAAAATTTTTACAAATTTTATTTCATGGAATTGCTAACTTGTGCACAACAGCGTATAACGCATGGCAGAGCAGTTTCAGGTTCAGATATGGTAATACAGTAGCTAAAAGTGACAACCCATCCAGCTAATGAACTGAATTGTAACTACAACCTGTAGCATCAGTCCTAAAAGTTATCTATGAGAGAAAGAGAAAACTTACAGAACTCGAAGGTGCCTTAGACCAGCAAAGTCAGTCTTCGTGATTCTTGTGATGTTATTTCCATTAAGATCCCTAAGAAGAATAATTCGTAAGCAGCAAAATTAAAACATTTAAAAGCTATTTTTTAATTGTTTTGCTTGTTTTCATGGGCACAGCAATTTCAGAAGTTAGGAGACATAAATGAATGCAATAAACCATTCCTACAATTAACACATGTGAATTCCAGCTTTCCAAGCAGCTGAAATGCTGCACAGTAGTTTGAAAGTTTGAAACTTTGTAGCAAGAGTTTTGGAAAGTCAGTTCTGCCTACCACTACAAAACTCACGTTTATCATTAACTACAGTGTCTACCAATAGAAGAGTCCAAGGCGCTATGAATGGGGTTATAACTGCGCTTAGAAAACCACAAAACTTAGTACATATAGGTATAGCTATATCTACGCTACAACCTTTATTTGACTGTTACAAAAACTAAGTGACTGAAAAAGACACTTTTCACCATTTCAAGCAATTTTCAGATCTCCCAGTATGGCTAAAAAGGTGGCGTAGGCTTAACTACCAAACATTAGGTTCCAAACAAGAATTAATACTACTTGAGTAAGTGATGGGAAATAAGATTGTGCCAAAACTAAGCTCACCAATTGCTACACAGGAAGCTATTCTGACTGCAGAATGCAAAGCAAGTTCAGAAGCAACAGAAATCTGTATTTAGGCCCTAGAATTTCTGATTATACATCTATGCTACTTGACCTTCTGGAGTATATGCCTCTTTTTCACAACTTTTTGAGTTTAACATATAAACATCTTTCAATTCCAATCACTGCTAATAAAACCAGACTTGACAATTTATTAGATAGATCTTTAGGAGGTGGCGTTATATGGAAGCTATTCTAACAATTACAGCTCATTCCCAATGTAGCTGCGGGGGGAGGAGTAGTATTTTTTCTAGTGCTTTATACCACACATGGCCAAAACACCACTGCAAAGAAACCACACGAGTCTCAGGAGAAATGTGTCCCCGATACTCCTCGTGAGTGAAATTCACCACTCCAGACACGCGTTCACATGTCAACATTCAAATGACTTAACAGAGTAAGAAATAACGCGCACAGCACTCCTAGGACCCCTGTGAAAAACAGCCTGAAATGATAAATAACTGGCCATACATAGAGAACAGCCCAGCCGCGGGTGCAGGGATCACCGTCACGGCACGACACGGTGCCCTGCGAGCGCGGCAATCGCAGCCCGGGTTGCCCTCGCCCAGCGGCAGATGCGCGCTGCTGCCGGGCCAGCGCCCGCGCTCCGCGGCCGGAGGGACCGCAGCGCGCCCCGGGCCTCCCTGCCCACGCCCGCGGAGCGCGCCGGGGCCGCGGCCCGCCTCTGCCCCGGGGAAGGCGAGCCGAAATAACCAAGTTTGACGGGAAATGGGCGCCGGCGTAGGGGAGAGGCCGCTCCGCCGCCGCCCCGGGGCGCCCCCCGGCCGCGGCCGTGCCCGCTCCCCGCGGAGGCGGGAACCGCGCTGCTCACCGCGGCTTCCCGGGATGAAAGGCAGCGGCGGGGAGCAGCGCCCACCTCTTCCGTGACTCCGCGCATCGCTGTGAAACGGGCACGGCCAGCGGCAGAAGGGAACAGAAATCCCCCCCACCCAAAGGGCGTCGGGACCCCAAACCAGGCCGGCGCCGGGGGCCACCTCAGCCCGGCCGCCGGCGGGAGCCCTGAGGGGAGCGGGGGACCGAGGGGCGCTCGCCGCCGCCCCGGCCGGGTTACTTACAGCCTCTCGGTGTTGCGGGGGATGTTCCTCGGGACGCCGCGCAGCGCCAGCCCGTGACAGTCCACGGTGCTCCCCGAGCAGGAGCACTGCGCCGGGCACGGCTGCGGCGCCACCGCGCCCGCCATCGCCAGCAGCAGCCCCAGGGACAGGGTGAGCTTCCCCCAGCCGCACATCATCACCGCCCGCTGCAGCCCAGCCGGGCCCACCGGCCTCGGCCCCGGGGAGGCGCGGGGCACGCCGCCCTCCTCCTCGCCGCGGGGAGCGCTCGGGCAACTTTCAGGGTGCAGAGACACCGAAGTCTTTTCTATCCAAAGCCAAGCAAACAACCGCGGCAAAGTGAGGCGGGTGGCACCGGTCCGCGGCTAAAGGCAACTTTGCTAGGCGCGGGGCCGCGCCCGGGCCGTCCCTCGCTAGCCCGTCGGTGACTGGGAGAGGCGGGCACTTGGGTCTCGTCTTCACACGCTCCCTGCGGTGGCGAAGCAAACCCAGGGGCTCAGGGTGCGGCGGAGTTGGGCGAGCTACTTATCTTCCTCTTCGCCCCCTTCAAAGCCGTGAGTGCCCGCTGAGCCCCCGGCGAGAGGCCGCGGAGCGCCGTCCGCCCCAGCGGCGCTTCCTGCGCGGCGGCTCGGGCAGCGCCGCAGCCGCTCCCACGCGCGTCCCCCGCCGCGGGCCGCTCACAGCCCCACGGGGGGCGGCGGCGGGGCTGACACCGCGCACACACCGCCCTGCCACAGGCGCCTCAGCAAATCATACCCCTCTCGCAGGCATTCATCAAACTGTCTCACGGAAGGAGGAGGGAGGGGAAAAAAAAAAGTCAAACACACAAGATGCTGTTGGGCTTGGCTCTCCACCCCCCGCGCCCCCTCCTGCTGTACGCTCCCAAGCCAAGTTTAGCAGGAAAGGGCTGGTCCTAGAACACGTTAATAATAAGCAGCCGAGAAGTGATTCGTTGCCCTGCTGGAAGGGAGTTCATCCACGACCTTCTCCTCGGTGACAGATCACAGTTATAGATCCTCCTGTGATCCCGGGAGCACGGCGAGACAGAGCAGATAACAAGCGAAGTGCGGCGAGAGCGGGAGGGGCGGGGAGGGGTGTTATTCTGCTCCCCGTGGTCTCCCGGATACCGTGGCTTTGCTGCGGCAAAGGCACCTGATGGAAGAGGTGGGAACTGCTCAGTCCTTCCAGGTGAGGCCAGTTCAGCAGTTCCTGGGTTTGCTGCAGGAAAGGGAGCAACTTTCCTCCTCTCCTGGAGTCCCCCGAGGCACAGCGCCTGGGGAAGGGTTGGCGCCGCTTTCCCCGATCCTGCCGGTGCACCTGAGCTGTCGGTGCCGGTGCCGAGCAGCCCGGCCTCGGCTCCCTGGAGGCGGCGCTCCTCCGGCGCGGAGGGAAGCGGCGGAGGGGGGCGGTGGGGAGCGGGAGAATGGAGGCGATACGCCGGGCTCCTTTCCTCGCACCCCGAGTCTTTCCGCTTGAACAATGGGATAGCACCGCCGCTCGCAGGCCGGCCGGCTCTCCTCCCCGCCGCAAGGTGCCTGCCGCCGACCGCCGAAAGTGCTCCCCGAGCGCGGCCACCAGCCGAACGAGCCGCCGGCCTCTCGCCGAGAGCCCCCCACGCGGCCGCCGGCGCCCCCCGCCCTGCCCGGCTTGGCGCCCCTCGCCCGCTCCCACGGAGCCGGGAGCCCCCCACGCGCCGCCCTATATAGGGCCGGCCTGGCCGCGCCCCCCCGGCCCCGCCCGCAGCGCCCCGCGCCCGCTCACTGGCTGCGCTCGCCGCCCGCCCCGGCCCGCCCGGCACGGCCCCGGCACGGCCCCGGCACGGCACGGCCCCGGCACGGCCGCCGCGGGGCGGGGGGTGCGCGGCGGCGCCGGCGATGAATGAAAGTTGGGGGAGCGCGGAGGTGGCGGGGGAGGCTGGTTGCCCCAGCTCGGCCGGGGAGCGCCGCTCCACTCCGCTCTCCACTCCGCTCTCCCCTCTCCACTCCCCGCCGCACGGAGCGCGGAGTTGCTGCGCGGAGTTTGCCACGCAGCCCTGGCCTACGCGTGTCAGGCGCTCCACGAGGGAGAAGGGAGAGGAGGGAGCGGGACCAGGCTCCTTCGCGATGCTCGTGTGGGTTTTAGCTGGAGAGGAGGGGGCTGGAACGCCGCTGAGCTGCCCTTGGAAGTGTCTTGGGAGTCTCACCCAAGGGTCTTGCGTGGGAAAGAGGACAAGGATTGTAGTGGCATCTTCTTTGGTTGCCGATTTAGTGTGAAACATACCAGAATCTCTCAATCTCTCATAGAATCTCTCATTCGAAAATAAAATAAAAGGGGCAAGTGTTATTCCAATCATTAAAATATGTCGAGTAGCAATGTTCACACTGCTCCTTTAGAAAACACCTTCCATTAAAAAAAAAAATTAAAGTTTCTTAATACATACAATGTTCCTAATAAATTTTCCCAATGTGTCAGTGCGTTTTCCACAATCCTAGAAAAATACTATGTGCATCTTAACATTGTAACTCATTTTGTTTTTCCTTGCTTGTGAATTCGGTTCCATGCGATTTGTAACAGCTCTTGAGGCTCCAGTAATAGGTGAAAGTGATTTGTCTTTCATTAGATGGCAAACCCCAGCAGGGATGACGAAGCCTTCAGCAAGGTGTAGTTTGGAAATGCTCGAGGGAGTGTGTCGTTTCTTCCATATGGCTGGGTCCAGCTGAGTCTCTTCATCCCTGGGGTCTCTGCTGCACAATCCCTGCAAGAGGCTTACTGTGTCTTTTTGCCCGTTACCAAGAGGACAAATTCTGTTCTCAGAAATGCTATTCTAGAGCTGAGTTAATCTGCTGAAGTGGAAGCCAACAAAGTTGCTCCTGACTTCTCTTACTGTAGAATGTGAGCGCAAAGGAAAATTGCTAAAAATGCACATGCCTACAAAAGCTTTGTAATGTTTGATCCATTTGTTTAGACAACGCTCAGTAAATATGATTGTTGCACTGTTTTCAAATGCTGATCATGGCATCTTTGCTCTTACAGAGATGCGAAGATACTCCAGTTTTTACACTGATGCAGGCAGGAGAATTCAGTGAGTGTAAGAGGAGTACCTCAGCTTCTGTGTATAAATGCTTTTCACTCTTTTCTCCATTTTGGTTGTTTTAAGACTTTACGAAGGATTTCAAAAGGAATTTGCAAGTTTCTACTAAGCAACAGAAAAGAAAAAAAGCCTATTCTAACATATTGCTTTTATGCCTCTACTAAAATCCTTTTAAAATATAACTCGAGGCAGACAAAAAACAGAAGATGGAAATGTTAACCATTCTGTACTTTTCATTATTTATTTCAAGTACCAGCAATGTGCTTAGTGCTGCAGAAGACAGAAAGAGAAGAAACATTTTTTTTAATATAGTAATTCTCAAAAAATCGAAATCAATTCTTAGTGTACTAAATATTGCTGAACTACTTTATGCAGACCTGATTCAAAATCTAAATTTATCTTAATTTAATATACTTTGTTTTCGGAGACAAGCATTCTAAGTATAAGCAAGATAATTTTTTATTCCTTTTGGCGGGGGGAGTTCATTGATTTTCAACATGTCCACCTTTGAAGCATACCTTTCAGCCATTCAGATTGATTTTCCTGAGTGTCTTGCCTGCTAGCATATTGAAACTCTCTCTTTGTGATCTAAAGACTTCCATGGGAGAGCTCCCTATGTCTGGATTTGTCTGAAGACAAGGCCTGTCAAACACACTCTAGTATCATTGCTGGAATATGAACCTGCAGAGTGCCCTGTGGCTCCAGAATTAACTTCAACCACTTCCAAAGTTTTGAGGGAAAATATTCCCATAGAGAAAGAAGCTAGGTAAAAAATTTAACAACATGATATATTAAAAGAAAAACAGTTAGAAACATTTTTCAGTGGAAGAGCAAAAATATTGCTGCAGCCATTTCAGAAAATACTGACAGCAGCTAAAACAGTTTTCTCTTCTCTGGATTTCTTTGTACAACATTCCACTCTTTGAAGGGTAATCTAAAGGGATACTCAAAAAGCTAAGAAGATCAAAACTATTAGCATAAGGAGATCAAAGTCAATAATAATAGTTAACATCTTCAGAACAGGATCCAGAGCATCAAAAAAGAAAAAGCTGCTAGTCCCAGCTGAGGTTGGTAACAGTGACTATGGCTGTGCACAAAGCTCTGTGCTACACAGATACATCTGACAGCTCAATGAACATAATCAGCTCTGTGAACATCACTGTAGATTTACAAGGCCAGCATGCCTGAAAGATACTGAACCAAATGACTCATCAGTTTGTAAATAACTGGAGGTCAATAAAGTGAGAGAAAAACGGCCAACAGAGGTTTATCAAGAAAAAACATTATAAACTAATCTATTTTCCTACTTTGACAGTGTAACTAGCTTCTGGGTAAGGGGAAAGTATGATAGATGGTGATATTAGCAGCCCATTTGCCACCATGCACATTAACATTCTCCTAAGCAATCTACTTAAATACAGTCAAAATTTAATTGCTGTAATGTGGACTCTTAACTGGGTAAAAAAAATCCAAAACCTATATCCAGGGTATAGTTGATAGTCAATCTGAGAGTCTGAAGAAAGTACACTCTTTTAAAAAGCTGTTAAGACTATTAAGAGATGATACCAGAATGGAAAGGGATGACAAAGCAGAATGACAATTCAAAATTATTTTGATAAATCTGAAGGAGGACATGAACATCACACATTGCATTCAGAAAAGAATTTCAAGTGCATAAATGCAAAATGGCCAGCTGGGCAGCAGTACTGCTGAGAAGAATGTGGAGATGAACATATATCATCTTAAATTCATAATGAAGGAGATTCCATTACAAAAGGCAGATATCATTCTGATGAAGTGTATATTGCATAAGGAAGCATTCTTAGTTTCCTACAGATTCCTAAAATTTAATATAAGCCTTTGTCAGCTTTTATAAGTAGGATAAAGTGTTCAGTTTTGGACATCATTCTTAAAATATGCTGTAAATAAACCAGAAAGACTTAAGGAATAAAACAAAGACTATAAATGTAAGCAAACATGAACTATGAAAAAAAAGCTTGAAAAAAAGGTGAAGTTTCTTATTTTTAAAACAAACAAATGAACAAGCAAAACACTGCCCCCCAAATAAACAATTGAGGCAAAGGAAAGACATTATAATACTTTCCCAAATTAAAAGGTTTCTGTAAGCAGCACAATGTTCAGTTACTATTCACAACCAGTAAAGGGCTTAATTTTCAGGAAGGAAGATTTATGAATCAGGCAAGCTGGTAGTAAAGAACAGTCTGTAAACCAAAATATGATAATGTTATTTTTTTCATTGTCCCCAAGCCAAATTTTTACTGAAAATTTTAAAACAGATTAAGCACATAGTAAATAGGAATTATCCAGATGTGGTATATTTAATGTCTGAGTGAGGACATTAGATAATTGCCTTTCAGGCTGTTTTTAGCTATGATTTTTCATGAGCATAAAAGAAGCAACAGTATTAATAATTGTTGAAACAGACATCTGGCTCTGTGTATTAGTTGTTTATTATTTATTATAACATATTTATAATCCAGGATCATCTAATGCTTCCAGTCAGAATTGTGCTTGGAAGTGAAGTAGTACAATAAAAATATGCTCTCAAACCCCTGGCCTTTTGTTTTTATGTAGATGTGATGTATGAAAGGCAGAGGGGAAAACATATAATTTTTTAAAAACTGACAAATAGATAATTTTGTCTGTCAAGCTAATGTGACATTCATTAGTTGTTTACCTGTAAGCAAGTGGAGATCTTCAGGAACAAGGAATGCAGAGATGATGCTACCACTCAAATAAGGAGAGAAGAAGAAGATTGTGGTATCATAGGTGCAAAGCAAAGTCATGAGTAGAACATAAAAATAATGTAGAAAAGAAAAAGGATGCTGGAGAAAAGTAAACACATACAATGAGAACAAAAACTTGAACTCACAGCAAAAGAATGGGGAAACCATGAATTGCTTTGCTAAACAAACATGAAAAAAAGGCCCATACTTTTCTATAAGAATCTATTAAAAAAGACACAGAGGGGTAGGTGTAATCCACTGGAAGCCCTATTTTAATTATTATTTGAATAATCTTTTGCTTTTATTGCTTCCAAATGTTTACTTTTTTTCCCGTCCTCCACTCTCCATAGATTAATTTGAGCTTGTATTTTCCAAGCTTTAAACTTGTTGGTGTATAACACTGGAATACAGCTTAAAGGGCAAGTGGGAAATTTTAAGTGTACCTACACAATATTTTAGCTCATAAGACTTTATTTAGTTGTGAGCAATCTTCTCTAGTTCTTATCTAGCCAAGTTTAGAACAAAAATATCTCCAAATTAAATGCAAGATTAAAGCAAACTTGAGCTGGGAGGGAGGGGGCACAGGACCATGTCTGTGTTTGTACAACTTCTCCAAGGCAGCTAAGGATCAAACTTCATTACTTCTCTCAAACAACACCTATAATAAACATTACAACTGGTAGTAAATATTTCAGAAACGTATCCTTAATGTAAAGCTGAGAGACCTAAGGTTTATCCAATATCAAAGGGGCACTATCAAATTTTTAAGATCATGGATTTCACACATATAAAACCTTTAGGCTCCTGTGGAGCTATCTAGAGTCTCACAATGCTTTACCATAACGTATGATTGGAAATTTATTTGTAAAATTTCCTGAGTTTTATTAGCTGAAAATGAAAACCTTGAATCCCTCCACTATCATTCTAATGGAATAGGGTGTATTTATTAATGCCTCAAATAAGTAGAATTTCAAGTACTTTGTGCAGGTCTGTTGCATAGCAAGACTGTCTTTAGAATTTACCCCTTTAGAAGAAACATTTACAATACATCATAGCTAGGTCTAGAAAAATATGGGAAGGGAAGAAATGGAAGTGTTGGGGCCAGGTGAAGACAGTCATATCACAAGACTTGGACTATGCACACTTCTATTTTCAGGTTTTGTTTGCTTCAGTTATGTTTAGATTTTACATGGCAACATCATTTTTTCAAGACAACTAGGCTTAGAAAATGAAGAAGTTTTATGAAAGGCTGTCCAACCAGCATCTGGCTACCACTACATAAATCTGGCTACTACTACATAAATACATACTACATACCTATGTTAAGAAGATAAATTTCCAAATAATATTTGGAAATTTAAAAAATGGGATACTGAAACTTAAAGGGAGAATGGAAGAAATGCTTTTGCAGAGAAAACCAACTGAAAACATTGCCAATCTTTCCCCCAATTTCTTAGGCAACAAATAAATTAATTCATTTTACTGTTTACCTGAAACCCAGATTTAAGTGCTTACTTATTGTAGTGCATCTTCATCTCATAATTTGTGCCAGTAAAGTCTTTAACCCTTAGCAGTGACCTCTCAGGTGCTATCAAATGTAGAAAATGTGATAGTTGTTGTATGTTCAATACTCCTATGACATAGATTAATGAACACAATATATTACTTATCTTGCATGTGATGACACAGAGGACCTCATCCACCTTGTGCAGTTTAAAAACTTTTATTAAGAACTATTATTTCAACCAAAAAATTACCTGTGTTAATTTAAGAGGAATTTGTATTTGAGAATCCAAATCCCAGTTTACTGTGTGCAAATTCTTAGACTTCATTATACTTTAGTGTAAAAGGGATTATTCAAATTATTGAGGCTGACATTTTGCATGAGACAGGCCACCGCAGCTGATATTTCTGCATGAAGACTGGTAATTTGTGCTAAGCAAATAACATCTTTGCAGGGTGAAGAATCTAGTCTCTTACTATGGAAAGTAATGAGGAAAACTCAGTCTTTAAATGGTTTGGGTTTGCCTTCATTTTGGCTTTTTGCAAACAGAAACCTAATTTTCACAGTAAGAACAGTCATGCTACTTTATCCTCATTTGTTTCAGTGTTAATGTCTAGACTTTAAATTAAATAGCTATTTTCCTTCCCTGGGGATTGCCACCCTGATATAGTTATAAACAGACAACATATCCTTTCTCACAGCATTTGTTTTGTCAGGCTTCCTCTGTTGTAACTGAATCTGAGGATAAAATGGCTTTTCCTCTTGGGATTAACTTTTGCCTATTCCAACAATGCAACTCAACTTGTTTTCACTGTCATCTAGCAGCAGAGGTAGAACACTCATTCCTGGCACAAGGGAATAAGCTGCAACTGTTTGAATGTATTGGGGTCCGTTTTGGTTTGGGGTGGTTTTGAATCTTTTCATAATGATTTTCCAAGTCTTTCTCAGCTTCTCCTCAGACTTTTGTAGAAATATATCTGCCCCAAGGTAATTGAAAAAGGTTTCTCCAGTTCACCACATGGTTAACTGAAGAGATTTTTCTTCTTTTTCAGGAAGAAAACAATCATATGGAAGTTATGCTAATAGTACAAAGAATATTTTTATGCAATTCAAGGTTAAGATTAATGTTTCTTTTTTAAAATAAATAAATAAATAAAGAGTGGAAAATAGTTTTAACCAGCGTGGACAGACATTGTGTCATTCTTTTTTGCCTCTCTGTAAGGAAAAATTGGTCAGTTCACTGACCCTTTTGTTGGCCCTACCATGGAAAGCAGACCTGCTCTTCTTTCTGGCCTCTCTGAAGACTCAACTCAATGAAAAATAAAACTCAACCAAAAAAACCCCAACCAAACAAAAAAGAAAACCAAAACCTGCACTATAACCCAACTGGACATTTCAGAGCCGACGGTTTGGTTTCAGGAGTGGGTTCATTTTGGAGAAAGGAAGGCTTGTAAAATGTTTCAGTTGAGTATTGAATTTCTCTCCAGCTTTTCTGGCAATTATCCTTGAAGAAGCTGTTCTAACCTTATTTTGTCTAATCATACAAAACTTAGTAGAACATGATATATTCATTATGCATGCATTATTTTTTATCACCACAGAGGACAACATAATGTACTTAGATTATATCTGATTAGGGTTGAAATTTTATCAGTTCTAGAGAAAACATTGCCGAACATTTGTTTTTCTCTTATTGCTTAAAATTGATTTTGTGAGTACATAATTTTCCTGGGAAAAAACAGTTTCTTTCCATAGATAATTTAAAAGAAATTTTCTGGAGAAATAATATTTAGCTATAAAAGCTGGTAGGTATTTTCAGCTGGGTGTATTCTGCTCAGGAACCAATTTTGACTCCTGAGTCATAAATGAAGTTTAAAAAGAACAGGTGCTGCATTCTGCGCCTGGGATTAGGAAATTCTAGATATAGATTCAGACTGGGGAATGAGATGCGAGGAAGGGACCTGGGGATCCTGGTCAATGGAAAGTTGAATAAGCAGTGCCCTGGCAGCCAGGAGGGCCAACCCTGGCCTGGGGTTCATCAGGCACAGCATGGCCAGCTGGGCAAGGGAGGGATGATCTCCGATGATCCTTGTGAGTGCCTTTCAACTCAGAATATTCTGGAACTCTGTGATTTTGTAACCAAAATATTTTTGCCTCTCTCACTCTCATGGTTTTTGTTTACCTGGCACTTTGCTCTGTTCTCCAAAAGCACAACATGCAAGTAACAGGGAATCAGAAAAACCAGAAAGGAAACAGCTCTCACTGACCCAAATTTTCATGTGAAATATCTGCTCCAGTTTTGGTATAATCAATGAATGCAAGATTAATTAGTTATGTAAATCCAGTCTCCAGGTTCCTGAGGAATCTATAAGCAGAACCTTTGGATATCTGGGAGAAGTATGTAAAGTAGTGAATTTTTACTGGTGAGAGCTTTTTGTAGTCACGTAGGGTGCTAGTCAGAAATGGATAAAGATCTTCAGAATTAATAAAAATGTTGCCCCTGAAAACTGTGTGGTTCTAGTAAAGTTTTAAACTAATATGCTGGAGAAAGAAATATTCCTGAATGCAATAGGTGCAAATTTAGTTGTGAAACAATTCCTAAACCACCGAGTGGCTATTTTGCTGATTTAGAATTGTTTGCAATTTTACGGAGTATGGCTAGGAAAAAAAAAAATCATAGAATATAATATTAGATTTAATTATCAATTTTCTAATATTTAAATGAAGAGAAAAAACACACCTGCATAAGATCATTTGGTATACTCAGGAAGGTAGTTTGTGAAACTGGATGAACTGAGAACTGTTTCCTTCAAGAGAAAATGGCTTGAAATTGCTTTAAGTGAATGGCATACATTTGATCTGTATTCCAAAGATGTAAGAATGAATGAGAACAATGCTTTCAGAACCAAGCTTACAAATAAGCACCTAAACCATGAAATGAAAGCAGAGATATCAGACTTTATTATATTTTATAATTCTCAATTAAGGGCAAAATATTAATATCACTGAAATAAAGACAGAGAAAGGACGGCGATTCCCGTGAGAGTGAGGTGAAACTGAATTTCTACTCGATATACTTAAAAAAAAGAAAAAGTTGTCTATGCTAGTACATAGAGGTATGAAAACTTAGGTGCACATAAGAATTTAGGATATAAGAAAAAGGACCGGAATGATTGAGGGACCACGAGTCAATGTGCAGAAAAAAACCCCAACAAATAGATAAGAAAGATTCAATGACACGTTGAAAAAGGTAATTTGAAAAAACTCTTAAGATCCTTGACTGAACAATATTGCCTGCCTATTTCTCTATGTTAGCTTCTAAGAGTAACTTGCAGGCTTACCTGAAGAATACTCAATTTTGCCAAAGAAGATTACAAGTAGTTTTGGCAATGTAGGATAAAATAATGAGTATTATTTCATCCACTTGAGGTGGCAACTTTTTATTTTGGTTTGGGTGTTTTTTGTTTTGTTTTGTTTGTTGGGTTTGTGGATTTTTTTAGCTGAGTATGGAGGGTTCAAACACACTTCGTGTTTCAAAGGCTAAGATAATTGTATAACTCTAAACATAGGAACACTTTTGTAGAAATCTACATATATTCTATTCTTTTTTTCCCCTGAAAATATAGACAAATCTGATTCCGCTCATGTAGGATTAGAGATCATGGATTAATTTCACTCATCATTTGAAACACTCCAGTGTTCTGATAATGTGATCATGGTATAATTTCACTCATCATTTGAAATACTCCAGTGTTCTGATAACATGGGTACTTCTCATCAGAATTTAGTTATGCAAAACAATGTGTCTCATCTGAAATATATCACTTCCACCAGCCCAGTGGACCTGGTACTAAGGCAGAATACTAATTCAATTCTGAGTAAGAGGCTCCTCTTTTGGCTCTCCTGCTAACATTCACAGAATCATAAATATACATAACTTCATGTAAAGTGCAGAAGAGGAGTTCAACAACTTGGAAAGAAATACTTCCTTTTTCTCTCGATAAGTGCATAAAACTTTACAATCGAAACCAAATGCAGCTTAACCATACAGCTTGTTTGCAAAGAAATTCCTGTTGTCAGTGCAGCGCACTTTGTGCCACATCAGAGGAATTCTTAGCTCTCTATTCAACACCATGTTGAGGAATGAAAAGAACTTAACATCCACATTCGAAGCAGGAAGAAAGTTGTATGACATACAAGACATTTCTTACTGGGTATATACAACAAAATAAATGCTGAAAAATATTTGCTCCTTAATACCATTTTTAACCGTCTCTGTGAATGCTGAATTTCCCAGAACTAATCTTTTAGCATCTACAAAACAAATCATTCTTTTGATCAGGATGTAGCTTATTTGAACAAGAATAAGACAGAGTTTAGAAACTACTTCAAACTTCTGAGAGTCCTGGGTTATTTTAGCCTGAAAACTCCATTTTACCACCTCTCTCACTTTCATTTGGCAGCCTCAGCTGCACTAAACAATTCCTGGTGAATTTATATGTCAGTCTTCACCTTGATCCTTTCTCTCAGTGCAGTAATGCTGCTCTTGCAGGGACTTGCTGGGTTGTTGTGGTTTCTCTATCCTACTGTGGGGTTTATGTATTTAAACATGCTGGTTTCTTGTATTATTGAATTCTCTCATTGGGACAATATTATTGTACAGGAGTGTTGATTTAAAGGAAAGCTTTTCAGAAGAGAAAAAAGCAGTCAGTAGCCAGCAGAAGGTAGAACAAAATATTCAACACTTTGTAGTAAATTACATGCAATAGTCTGATATTCTATCCAGCCCAGAAATCCTAAGTGGAGCCCATGAATTATCGTTCACCAGCACAGAGGTTAACAGCTGTAAAAACAATCATACTTGCAATCAGCAGATTTTGAATCATCACAGTTTTGTTTGTTAGTCTGAAGCAGGCAAAAACTCAAATGCTTGTGTTTCTTCAGTCTTTAAAGTATATGCATCGTGATAACGAAAGCTGAAACATTGTCCTCAAGTCTCCACTTACTTCAGTACTCAAGATCAGTGGTATTAAGCCAATAACAGTATTTTTCTTTTCCCATGTTTGTCGTGTGGTCAGTGTTTTTTCTCAGGCTCTATGTTGTTTTTGTGCGTACATGCTGAAAACAAAATGGTGAATTTTGTCCTGAGTTTTTGCATGTTGTTTGTCACCCTAAGATCTAACACTGTTCTTCAATATTTGCATCAGCAATATGAGGAGCTGTTATTTAATCCCCATTCTTTATGCACTAAGAAATTAGGGTCTGAAGTCTTCACTACATTTTCAATGCCCAACCTGGGGTGCCTATGACCTGAGGCTTTAGTCATTTAGTTCTGCTCCACGTTGTCTGTACTTCGTTACAGTCCCACACAACTCTCCATTTAGAATTCAGAATCCCAGTGGACAAGATGTGCAGCAATTCAGTGCTGTCTGAGGGATAACCCCCCCCAATATTTGAAAGATTTACCATGTCTGATTCCCATCCAGATTCAGATGTGTATATAGATACATTCTTGGCATGGCTCTGATAAGGACAACTCCAAGACTGAAATTCTAGATGACTCTTCAAATAATGGATGACAAAGTTGTTCAAAAAAGATCCAGTCTTACTGCCCACCACAACCTCCTAAAGGAACAAACTAAAACAAAATACAACAAAAAAACCCATAAACAAACAAACACCCCAAACAAATGAAACCCCAAAGCAAACAACCAACCAACATGATATTCATCTGCTAATCATGGAATCCATCTAAATCTCATCCCCATGGAAAATTTACATACCTCCTTCTCTTTTCATCCACTCATGTTTTGCTTTTAGTCTGTCTTGGCAGGCCACTGTTGATACAGCTAAGGAAGCAAAGAGGCATCAAATTGCTGAACAGAAGTAAGTAAATAGACTTCAGGTGAAAGAGGATACCTAGTGTAAAGAAGATCATTGGTTTTGCTTATAAATATAAATTATGAATTTTCCCTGAAGCTTCAAAAACAATGACATTAAATTCTCAGCTGCCAGGACTGCCGACAAGTAAGGAGTGATATTAGGACAGAAAAACAAAAATAAGAACTAGATACTGGAAGAAGATAAAGAAGAGAGACCAAAGATGTACCTGGAAGACGGGATGGAAAAATATTTTTTTAATAGACTTTCCAGAAAAAAGCATAGGAACTCCTTGCTCAGCTCAAGAACTGACTAACACAAAAGAAGAAAAAGCTGAGCCAAGTGTTACGCAGTTTTAGGAAATGCACAGAAAAGACTGCTCTTGCCCATTAGGTCTCTTTTGCCTGTTCAGTTATACTTCATACTGCCCATTTCAAACCAACTGAAGTCAGCAAACCATCTAAGCATGTGCTTGGGTTAATTTTTATTCCTCATTTAAGAAAGATTACACAAGATTGAATAAATATTATGCAACATACTTCTATTTCCCATACTTAAGTGTGGTTCTTAACTTCTGGGTTTAATATGGATGTTTCAGGGTTATTATGTAGAGAGATGTAGATAGTCAATTCTTGGCCTTATTGAAGGCAATGGTAAAACTCTCATTGTCTTTCGTGGAAATAGGATTTCATCAGAGCACTTAGTGTCATTTCGAGCTGTTCAACTTCATGTACATTTCAGACATTTCACAGCAAAGAAATCTATAAAAATGTTTTGTGGTAAGTTTTTCACACTCCAAATCTTTATTTTAAATGGAAACTTTGTAAGAAGCTACATTAAAGCCATAAACTAAAATAAAATGAAATTTAAAATTACGTTTAAAAAGAAATACTAAAACATGGGAAAATGCTCAAGTATTTAAATAATTAAAAAACCTCATGGAGGCTACAGCATAATTTTCAGCCAAAATATTTCTAAAGCTGGCAGCCCAGAAGAACCCTGGAACACCCATGTGGAAATATGTTTTCAATTTTGGAGTAAATAGTTTTTCCTCATACACAGAAGTATTTTCTTTAAATAGCTCAAAATAGTGAGGAAGTTAAGCATTTTTGTTGTGCAGTTAGACATTAACTACACGTAGTTAGAATCAGAGTTATTTCTGAGCTGCATCTGAAAAGTCTAGAAAAATAAACATTTCAGCAAGCAAAGCTTTTAAAGTGAGGTCTCTCTTAATGCAGTCATTAGTAGGTTAGTTTTCCAAGTACCTTTCATCTGATCATATGTTTGGGCACACAGAGGTGTTAACCTGCTGAGAGGGACATTGAGATGCCATGATTACACACTCACAGACAATGAAACCTGTAAACTTGTCAGTGTTCTGTGCTACCAGGGATGTCACAGGGAGCAAAGCCTCAGAGCACAACAAAGGAGGTTTTTCTCGAACTACAAGAGGATCTGCAGAAGAATGGTTATTTTAGTTGAAAGTTATAAACTGTTCCTGATCTCTGTTGCTCTGCTGCCAATGTCGCTAACATTAGGAGTGACTTTCCACACTTTGTGTATACAATGTGGTTGAGGAGGACAATTTAGAAGTCTTAAAGACAAAAGTTGTTTTTTTTTCCCAAAAATAAAATCCAGAATCAGAATAAGCAAAGCTAGTGAGTCAGCAAGCCTGTTCTTTGGTTTTTTTAGCTTGAAATACATAAAAGATAAGCACCTATTTGAGTCACTTTTCCTGTCATTAACCTTTTGTACTTGCACATCTTGAGTAGGAAAGACTTCTCGCAGCCTGAATACTGGCATTTTATGTCCCTGCAATGGGCAGAGTCAATCAGTGGATAACATCTACCTTATCACCCAGCAGTAATATCAGTCACTGAATCTAATTTTTCACCTTTCAAATAATCTGATTTCTATACCACACTTTTCCTAGCGGTGAAATGATACATTTCTAATTTTTTATGTACAATAATTTCACGATTATAAGCCACACCTTTTTCATTGAAGAATCCAGCCTACCCCAGTACTGCGGCTTATATTCAGGTGCGGCTTATCTATGGACAAATCCCAGTGAAATGCCAATCCAGAAGTGAGAGCCGGCCAGGGAGGGTACCTGGGGCTGCCTTTAAAGGCTTGGCTGGTCTATGAAAACTGTTGCAACTTGAGCACCTGACACCAAACCCAGCTGGCAGTGATTCTGTTACTAATTTGTTACTTTGTTACACATGGATCTTTGCTTAAAAAAAAAAAAAAAAAAAAAAAAAAAGTGTGGCGTATATTCAGGTGCGGCTTATATATGGACAAATCCCGTGGTCTACCCGGCTACCGGGAGGTGCGGCTTATAATCAGGTGTGGCTTATAATTGTGAAATTACTGTATTTTTCTGCTCAGCTGCATGTGAGATGCCACATTGGCTTACATTATAATAATATTTGATCACAAGCTTCCCAAATATATGCCAAAAAACATTAAGAGAAAGCTAACAGTAGTAATTAAGAGTATGAAAAAATGCACATGAAGTATGGTGAAATGATTGCCTGCAGAGAAAATAATGCATAAAATTTTTGTAGTAAAATAGGAGGAAAATAATGAGTAGTGTGGAAAAAAGGCATACCATGAGTTTCTTTTATAGCAAAAGAAAATAGCATATTCAACTAAAGTTAAAGTTGTCAGATTGGAAATCAATGACAGCTAATTTTGTATAGTACATAATTATTCATCAGCACTGTTAGCCACAGGAAGTTCCAAGAGCTGGACACTGGAGAGATGAGAGGGTTTGATAGCTGGCTGCTCGAGGAAGTAGGAGGTCCAAGCCTCCTGGAGTCTGATCCATGGTCAGTTATCAGGAAGATCCATTTGCATCTGCAAAGCAGCCAGTATTGACCAGAGCTGGGCACACAGAGCAGTGGCAGTGCCTCTGCTGGGCTGTGGCCCTCAGCGGGTTCAACAGTAGATTTCACCACAGCAGTAGAAAATGCAAAATAAAAATAGTTTTCTCTCATGCTGTTCTTTATAAACACTGGCCAACAAGAAATATATGCTGTTGATCATAATGATTGTGTTCTGCTTTGTCATAAAAATATTGAACCATCTTTTTCGTCTACTGTTTCTTTATATACTTATGTTGAGTTATACTTTGAATGTTACTTTTTTAGCATTTTCAGTTTTATAATGCTTTACTACCATGAAAATACTATAATTGCGGCTGAAAATAAACCCATATTTACCTCTTAGTGTTGCTTTCATTTATGATCTCTATACCTGCCTCTGACATTCTGAATCTCTTCATGGCATAAATTAGCAATATAATTGTAAAAACTGAAAGCTGCTCTGGAGCTTTTCAGAGGAGATCAAATTTACTTTACAGTTGCTTGTTAATTGCTTTAGTGCCTAAGGATGTACAACATATGTCCTGCAAAGAGACACCCATATGGTTGTACAGTGTATGTCCTGGCACTCTGTTGCCACAGACTAAAAAACAGACTTCTGTTTAAAATGCATGGCCCATTGCATGATTGAAGGTGTGACATATAAAGGATTATAACTGACAACATTGAAGCCCTACACCTGTCACAGTGCTATGTTAGGAGGATATAGATGTTGTTTGCCTGAGAAGGGGAAAGAAGATTGCCTTCAGCGAAGAAACAATTAAAGGATATTTTAGAATTTCAAACAGGAGAGATTTTGTTTCTCAAATTTATTTCTGTCAGTATAATTCAGCTATAGCTCAATTTTGATTCAAAAGCTATGAAGTTAAAGAAATTAGCAGAGGAAAAAAATTGGCCTTAATTGGCCTCATGGTACCACATTTCAAAAGGTCATTAAGACTTTTAAGCAGCAGAGAGGTGATTAAGGATGTTTCTTACAAGTAGCTACATTTACAGAGGCCTGAACACTTTGAATAGCCTCGTTTTTAGGCTTGCACTTTTCTGTTATCATGGACATACTCGAATATTTGAAAAAAATGCAAGAATATGTGCGACCCTCAGAAACTCTGGCAGTCACTCTGGATGGCTCTCTTGAACCAAGGCAAACCTCTTCCAACAAAGTAATTGCCCTCTAGCATTATGTGTGAGTGCATTATATATTTATTCCCCTTAGCTTCAGCTTTCTCAGCGAACTACTTGGATAAAAAACTAGTATAAGGACAGGATTAGTCCCACCTAACTTTAGCTATTTAAGGTATAGTTTTACTAGAGCCTGTGCTAATCATCTTGGCCTCCATTGTACAGCAGTAGAGAGCTGAGCTTTTCTGTAGTGTGTCTTAGAGATCTTTCCCAGAGTAGAAGGAATCATGCTGTGGAAAGGCTCAGCTCTTTTCATTGACTGACTAGATACCTAAGTAAGGGATTTCTCTCATCTACTTTCGGACAGTAAATTTACAACAATGGTGCTTCTTAAATAGTTAACAAAAAAGTGAAATACATGACTTCACAGTGAGTCATCTTATCTGAAACCTGAGTCATGTTTCAGTGATGCCTTTCTTTCTTCATTGACTACAGGGGAAGCGTAGGAGTACTCTTACACTGAAATAATCTCCTACCCCAGGTGTCTAATCTAAATGGTTAGATTATGTCAGATTAATTAAGGTTTATGTGACATTTGACAGCAACCTGAGTACTTTGCTGGAGTACCTGTTTTTCCTGATGGGTACAGTTCTACATTGTGATCCTTTCTGGGGTTTTGTTCATGAAGAGAACAAGAGTGACAGAATTTCTCCTGCTTAGTTTTCCCCATTGGTGTAAATTTTATGAGGTAGCTAATAACTGTAACAAATTAATCCTATTACTTTCCTATTAATATGAATTGGGGCTGGATACCTAAAAATCATAAATCATGTAACAAAAACTAAGGGTGAAATAGTTAAGAAAGCCATTTCCAGATTCTCCAGTTGATCCAGAAAACTAGATTACTTTTTTATTATTGTACTTTTGGTTGTGGTAATTTACTAATTGAAGAGCTGGAGCACATTTGAATTAAAAAGGTTCCTTGTAAGAGGTTATTTCAAAATGCTATGAATAAAATTTAATTACTCAAAAACATGTACAGTTTCCAGATTTTTATGATAACAAGTCTGATAAAATTCAGAGAATTTTATCAGAAGAAACAAGTGAAATAAGAGTCACTTAAGAGAGGCATGAGTTAAATCATAAGCTAGTTGTCTTCTAACAGTCTTTCTATATAAATGCTTATTAGAATAAACAACTCTTCAGCTTTATTCAGAGGCTCCACATCAAAATGCATTTATTTCTTTTAAAATATGCTCATAACTGATCATCAGTTATATACAAATGTTTTAATAGTTACACACAGAGTAACAACATGGTCACTATGCTATTTTTGTCTTACAATTTTTCCTCTTTCACACTTAAAGCAGAAAAAAAGAACATTTCTTTATTGTTTATTGCTTTTACACAGCATCTCTCTTCATTTCCTCAGCTACACATAAAAGCATTATTTTCCCTTCAGGAAGGCTCCCTTTTTTTTCTAGGTGCAGTCATTTACTGATGTAATATCTTTCTGTTAAGGATTTTTTTCCTTATTTTTCACTTCATGTATTTTGTGAAGCCTTTCCAAGATGATGCCACTAAAATAAATTATTTATCAGAACTCATAGGAACTCATACCAAGAACATTTGCTTGAAAATGCTCAGAGAAAGCTTCTTGTACGAGCAGATTATTCCATCACTGCATTACTGAATTCTTGCACTTCACTCTGAGCCATATGGTAATACCTACTGCTAGACATAAGGTTTCTAGGAATCTCATCTATCTCAGTAAGGATGCTAGAAGCACATGGGGTTCAATGTTTGTTGGTTCAACACTTAGCTGGTGCAAAGCAAATTATCCTCATGGCATTCCTGTTGGGCAAGCTGTTGTTACCAAAGAACCTTTGCTGGGCATTGAGCTTAAGTGGTTGGGAAACTCATCTCCTTCCTTCTGTCCTAATGGCCACCTGCACAAAGAATTTGAAAAAAAGTGATAGGTGACTTACAGTAAGTATTCCACTCATATATTTTTCAAAACATATTTTATTTACAATCACTTCCTGTCAAATGCAACTTAATCAAATTTACAAAGCAAGGCTGCTGTGATCCTTGTGATTAAGTTGTAATATCAGTCTTAAAGCCTCAAGAGTCGACATTTGTGATTATTTCTGTTTTAGTAGGAAAACAGATTTCCAGTCCATCAGCTGTGAAAGCCCTGGCACTATTGCAAACTAACATTTTTGGCAAGGTTCACCCTAAAGAGCAAAGCAGGGTTTCACAACTGCTGTCTGCAAGGAAAGCCAGCAGTAAAGAAAACAAACTTTACCCATTAATATACATCTTTAAAGATTTGAACTAAAAAACAGTGAAACACAGATATGCCAAAGTTTCACACATGGCAATGTCTAATTATCTGTATATATGCATTCAGAATGGCAAATTTTACCTTGAAGGATTCAAATAGGAGGCCAGTTTGCTTGAGAAAAAAAAAAAAAATTACCTAATTCAGGTCATTGATTTAGTTTCAAAACTGTCATGGATAGTTTTTGGGAGCAAAATACTGCATAAATATTACCGCACTGCAAGAGAAACATAAAAGGGGAACTTTTATCCCATTCTTTTTTATTTCAGACAAAGTTGTTTTGACTGACTTAAAGCAAATACACACACATATAAACATTTCCATATACATATATATATGTGTATATATATATGTATGTATTTTTGCAGTCAACTGGTTTAATGAAAAAAGTTAGCACATAAATGTCAGCCACAATGTTTTTCATGCTACTTTTCTTCTTTACTTTTTATTTATGAAACCCAAGATATCTTGGACTATCTGTACTTTATTCATATTTTTCTAAACTTTATCTATTTAAGTTATCTTTGGGAAGTTATTGATAGATTACAATCTACTACTTGAGTTCAAATTCACTGCTAGCCTTAATTAAATGCTAGATTTGAATGAAAAAGGATGTAAAACTGTACATGATGCTTGTTGAAACTTAAATTAGCTTATAGGGAAAAATATATTATTCTTAATGAAGCGTATTAAAACCGTGTAAGTTTGCACCATTAGTATGTGATTTGCTTTTACATATAATGAATGCCACACTTTACTGTAATTTTGAGCTTTATAAAGCTGTAATCTCCACACAGTATTTTCTTCTAGAGCACAAGGAGGCAAGGGAAATAATCAACTGAGACTGCATTTTTATAAGAGCTTACATTCTTGAAATCAGATTGATTGTATTTAAAAGTGGTATGTATATTTTAAGAAATGGTATTTGGAATGATTTATTAAAAAGTGTAGAATTGAATTTTTGAAGAATTAGCAGCAAGAAATTCTGTGATAGGAGGAAAAAATAGTAATTTTGTAGAGCAAGGCATAAAGTTGAAGATGATGTATTTGTGATTTTGAACAAGTTTTGGTTCATAAATATGCCTGGATGTGACTTTATTTAAAGTAACCTATATAAACTAATGGAGCTACCTCTCCTCCTTTAAATTATGCAGGTGCTTAATCTGCACACAGTCTCCTAGGAACTGTTTTAGTTGTGAAATGTTAGTTAGGAAATGTTTTAGTTGTGAAAAAAAAAGTTAGATCCCTGCCTTATTTATATCTTGAGACACAGCCTTAAGTAATTCATGGTAGCCCACATGATGCTTTGGTGAAAATACGCTAAAGCCTGCTAATATTTACTGTATAGCTGTAACTAGATTTTTATTTATGTATTTGCATATTTCAGTTCCTTCCAATTTCCTAAGAAAAGTGCAGAAAAATTTCCATTGGTTGTAACACTTGGGATAGCCCACATTTCAGGGGTTTTTTTTCTGACCAAGATGTTTCTCTTGTCCACACTTGTACCCTTTGATAGCCAAACCTGTTCACCACTTTCTTACTGACCAGGGCAGCATCATCTCTCTCTTTCATTCCCAATTTAAAGCTCTTTCACCAGGTATGCCAGCCTGTTGGCAGACACTTTCACCTCACTTAACAGATGGGTCCCTTCTCTTTAAATCAGTCTTTGGTTTCCTAAGTGTGAAAATTAAGTGCCTGATGTCAACATGAGTTACACTTTTCTATAGTTACAAATCTGCAGGTGAGGCAGGGGTCTCACAGAAGATCCAATCAATTAAGCAGCTAGGCTAATTAACAATAACTAGCCACCAACACCCTTCCACATAAACTTATGGACTACAACTCACACCAGAAGATATAATTACAATTTGTTTTTATCTGTGCAATTGGTTCTCAGCTCTAACACCGTATATAACGCTATAAGACTGTATTCATTTAACAATTCAAACACTGAAGCAAATGAGTGGAAGATTGCATATGTGGAAGCAGAAATGCAAATCAGGTTCTTAGTTACAAGTAGCTCCTCATCCCAAAGTACATTATAATTTTAAAGAGCTCTGCAATTTTATCCCTAATGCACATTATTTTACCCCTCCCAATCCATAAAAGTGTGAATAGGAAGGAAAAGCCTAGATAGTACTCATAATAATTAACATTTCTTTTTAAAAATGTGTAATCAGAAAGCATGTATATCCAAGCACAGTCCATAAACATTGTATTGAATAAAGTTTTATTTTGACACTGTTTACCATTTTCTTCTCATATACTTCTTGAAGGGCCTTCAAATTACAATGCACAGCAATGAATTGTTAGTGAGTTATTGTTTGATCCACAGTCCTATTTTCGTTTGAATTCTAAAAGTCTAAGGCACATAATCTCATCCAGGTACAATATGCAGGGGTTTTATTTTGTTTTTTCTTCTTTTAACTCCTCACAGACATAGGCGTTCTAAAAATTTTGGAAGTATCTTCACAATTATTACTTTTCAATTAAACATAAAATCATATACCTACATTTTAATGAAGCAATCTTGTAGTACTCTTAATAAAGAAGTCATGTCCTTCAGATGTAAACATTCCTTCAAAAGTCACAGCTGTATTCGAAAAGATTTATTGAAATTACTCTGTGTTTCCCTGTAATGTAAATAGAAGGCACCCATATTCAATTTTCAGGAATTTTCTTTTCAAAGATTAGCTCAAGTCTCTTTCTGCCTACTAATCTCAGACCACTCTGTATATCAACACAAAGGTTCCTGCTAAGAGGAAATACAGAGCAAGAATCAGTATAAATCCATTGTTTTTTCTTATGGTTGAAATTTTTCTTTGGTGAAGAAGATTATTATTCATGGTAATAAGAAAATGTACCAGATCTTTGTGAAACTACAGATTTTCTTCTTGTGATCACTAGACAGAGAAACAAAGGTGGAACTTTCAATTGTGTTTGTTCAGTAATATTGCATGTGCATGACTTAAAAGATAATGTAGTTTGGACTGTATTCTGTCTGATGCTTTTACACAGTTTTGGTTGTGAAGGTCTTA
The DNA here is from genome assembly GCA_009812075.1 of Sialia sialis. Lineage (NCBI taxonomy): Eukaryota > Metazoa > Chordata > Aves > Passeriformes > Turdidae > Sialia > Sialia sialis. The sequence continues at coordinate 25,132,652 of VRYO01002355.1, forward strand.
ATTGCAAGTTTGAATTTATTATCAAAGAAAATATTTGCCACACGATAAAAAGGAGCCAGGTAAAAGAAAGGGAATTTGCATTAAGCAAGTAAATGCTCTACCATCCAAAAAACATAATAAATCTGTCACAAGGGGAAAATTTCCCAAGTAAAATAGTTAAAGAATGTTTATTCCTCCAATGCTCTGAAGACTTGAAATAAGTAATTAGCTAAAAATTGAAAACATAAAGGAGTAGGAAATAAAAAACACTAAAAAAAGAGTTTTCTTGAAATCAAGGGACTAACTCAGTAATCACACAGAAAAATACTTTATATTGCACTACATCCAGGAATCACACTGTGAGTAAAGTACTCCCTTCCTCATCTTATACAAAATTTATGGATAATCACTGAACAAATTGGGAGAAATTACTTATGGTCTAGGGAACAGTAGTTTCCCTCAGCTAAATGTGAATCCTGCTGCATGGAAAAGAGCAGCATAAAAGTTATCAGTCTGAGGGAATTGCACTGCTTTCATATTATATATGAATAATGTATGCATAACTGTGATACAGTAGAAGCTACCAAAATCTATTCAGTGTTTAGGCAAACTATCAATCTAAGCCAAATCTTAGGAAAATTGCATAAAACAATCAGACAACTGTACCAGAAGATATGATATTGTGGACTTGCAGCAAAGGCCAATATGAAAGATTATCCAAAATAAACCTAGTAAAGAGCAATTCCCATCTAAAACTTCCCAAGTACCTCTTAATAATTTACATAACATACAACTGAAATACAAACACTTTAGATTAAAGCATTAATCCACTGTTTTATTTTAGGAATAGGTCACAGGACAAATAAAGCTATACATTGAAATGTTGTACTTTGAAAAGAGATTTTCAAGAAATAACTTTACAGTTCCCTATATGTGCATACATTGTTCAAACTTTAATTTAAGTACTTTTTAGGGCAGCAAAGAAAATGCTAACCCAGGAACTGGATAAATACAATAATTTCACAACTATAAGCCGCACCTGATTATAAGCCGCACATCCGGGTAGCCAGGGAGACCACGGGATTTGTCCATATATAAGCCACACCCGAATATAAGCCGCATCTTTAAATTTTTTTTTAAAGTGAGGATTCATGTGCGACAAAGCAACGAGTTAGTAACAGAATCGCGCCAGCGCGGGGTTTGGTGTCAGGTGCTCAAGTTGCAAACAGTTTTCATAGACCAGCCAAGCCTTTAAAGGCAGCCCCAGGCGCCCTCCCCGCCAGCTCGCACTTCCAGGTTGGCATTTCACTGAGATTTGTCCATAGATAAGCCGCACCTGATGATTAGCCACACTACTGGGGTAGGCTGGATTCTTCAATGAAAAAGGTGTGGCTTATAATCGTGAAATTACTGTAGCTTAACAGTGTGAAATACACTGAGTTAAAAGTGAAAATCAGCGCTCAAGAAGGTCTTGTCTAAGTGTCAAGGCCTTCGCAGGTAATAATGATGGAAGATGAACAAATAATCCAGTCTGACTTTTCCAGACTGGCTTGATTTGTCTGAGGTACCAGTTAAGGAGATTTTATGTTTTAAATGAAAAGTTAAGCTATTTTACAAGGAAGCAGGAGACCCAAATAAGTACTAAACTGCATAATACCATTTTTAAGCTCATGGCATACCTTAGGTAAGGCATTACTTATGTAATTCCTCAGTGAAAAGGTACCTCAGACCAAATGGCAAACCATTTCTCTGAAAGGCATAGTTCCAGTTTGGACAGACAGAGTAACACTGAGAAACACACAAGCTGAAGATGTTCTTTCCAGGGATATCTGAATCCTAAAGACCACAGAGTCATTTAAAGAGATTGGTAAAGTTGGAGAGCAAAGGAGCTTATGATTGTGGAAGATGTTACTTTCCAGCTGAAAGAGAAGGTAATAAAATATATTTAGCAATAATACATATTTGGCTAGATAAGAAGTAAGTTAATTAAATTGAATAATGAACCAACCACAACAAAACACAAACCAATAAAAAAGTCCCTAACCACCTCCCTATAATCCACAAACTAATAATAACACACCTGCAAAAAATATTTAAAATCCTTAAAGGCAAACCAAAGATAATGTCATCAAATGCAATACATACATCAAGCAAAATAATATGAGCACAGATGGGCTATCAGCAGGGTACATTAATATTCACACTAGGCCCCATTTTATCAAACATTTTCATCAGTTACCTGGATGATCAAACCAATTGCATCCTATGAATTTTTTTAATTTAAGGCACCGATCTACAGGAACATTAGAAGAGCCTCAGTCTAAAATTACCCTGAGAAATCCGTGGTTTACACCTATGGAAAACCCTTGAAGTTTTTAAGGTGCCACATTTAGCACAGCAAATCCCATGCATCTGTACATGTTTGAGAAGTGACTGACTGAAAAGGAGGTTTCTGAAAAGGGCCTGAATGGTAAGGTGGCCTCCAGGTTGAGTATCATAAAGCAAGGACACAGTCTCATTGCAAGTGTGACTAATCACACACTAGGCTATGGTTTAAGTAAAAAAATTCAAAAAAAATTCTTAAGTCTTATAGAAAAAAAAATTGTATTCAAGTTGTGAGTATATAATCGTCAGTCTTTTGCTTTGCTACCTCGTATGACATCAAGCTTTGGAAATTTCTTTACCCAAAGTGATTTTCTATGCTCATTTGCTCTCAGCACAGGGCTATCCCTCACTTCTATTCAGAGGGCTTTATCCCCCAGAGAGTTATAGAGTACAATATCTGAAAAATTCAACACACAGCTTTCCTCTCCACTTACTGGGTACTGTCTTTGAGCATAACAGACTTTACAAGTGGAATTAATATCATCCATCACAGTATCTGAAAAACCAAATCAGATCTGGCAAAACCAGAAAAACCTAAATGTAAACAATGCTAAGTGTCTTGCCTATTGTACATGTGAATCAGCATATCTAGACCCTTTAGGTATGGACATGCACAAGTCAGTGTGGATGATTTATCTAGATTGCAGATTAATTGCTCCATGTATACAGAAATTACTACAAAAGGACTAACACCATACAAAACTGTGCCATCTCTACTGAGGCTTATCAGCTCAAGTGCAATGCTGTGCAATGAACCAGAGCCATCTCAGATAGTCTTCACTGGATGTCGTGACTGGGGTTGAGGTCAAGCATAGAGAAGCATTGCCATTTATTCCACAAACTGTTGTCCCAGCTGAGTTCACTAACTGATTGCAAAAAGAGTGTCTCTCCTCTTCCCCATCTGTTTCTGGTATCAGCTATGCAGCAGTGACTAACAGCTGAAAGGCAGTTAGGAACAGATGCAATTTTTTCACCATTAAAATTCACGATAAAAGCAAGCCAACCCAAAGTGCCAAAAGTCTGGCTCCATGTCCAATGAATGCTTCAAGATTATAGTTTGGGTTCAAATGCATAAAAACTTACCAAGCTCTGGATCAGGGTTAACACACAATGCAGTAAATGTTGTGTATGGATTTAAGGAGCCAAAAGCAGCCTGTAGTGCTGAGCCAGAGCGAATATGTTTAATATATAAAACCACCCAGTGGGAATAAGCAGGTTAGAAATACAATGAACCATATATACAATGGTATATTGCATCACCTTCTCTTTTTGTCCTGCTAGTGGTATCAAAGCTATATTAAGATTATAAGTAGTGCAGGGACTGAATTTATTTTATTTCTTAAGGAAGTTACTGGATTTACTGTGATATAAGCTGTATCTAACATCTTTATAATTTACATAGGAAAAACAAGAATTTTTCAGCATATTGTGATAGTATCTGTTATTATCCTGGATCTATAAGTTTCAGTGTTGAAGATCATGGCCTTAAACCATCTCTTTTGTCTGGATAAATAAAACCAGCTGGAATGTTCCTGTAAAATACAACATCTGTTATCATTTGATTATATTATTATGCAAACATTTCTGGAGAATATCCTATTATAATTTTCTTTTGTGATTAATAGCTTTTATTTTTATGAAAACTGAGTATACTGAACCACCTAGCAGTTTACCTAGAAAAAAAATTTTTTTAGCAATGTGAGCTTGAAACAGAAAAAATGGGGCCTTTATACCTGTATAATTTGAGTTATGGTAGATTAATTTTGTCACTGCCTAATAAAAGTTTCTCTTATATATTTTTTGACAAGTCCAGAGATTTGGACTAGCTGCATTTTAATGATCTTTCTATGGGAGCTTGTCACATTGCTTCTTTTCCATAAAGACCTTTTGTCACCAGATATCCAATCTACATGTACAGAGCAATATTTTAACTATTAAATTGAGTCCTGCTTGAATATTTCTGCTCTCTTTTAGTCATATATCTATTTTTTGAATTTAAAAAGGTAAATGGCATCTTAAAAAAATCCTTAAAAAAAAAAAGCAAAGTAATTATGCTTTCTCAGAAGAGGTAAGCACAGAGTCCTTCAAGTTCTTTTTTCTTTATCATGTTATTAACAAGTTTGCCATGCAATAGATGGAGTAAATATGAAAGGTTTTTGCCTCCATTTAAAATATTAAGGTTATTATGTTAAGGCTAGTTCCTATAAGATGCTCCAAGTTATTGTGTGCTAGCAAGATTTGTAGAGAGAATATAAACTTCATTGTTGCAAATTTTGAATAAGAATCCTTCACATAAAGCTATTAAGAGATGCTATGGTTCCATGGGTTAAAAGTGAACTGAGTGCTCAAAAAATGAGAAAGATGAACTGGTTTTGTACATACTGCACTACAATTTATATACATAGTCGTGCTTTTATTCAAATGCTTGGGAAAAAAGCTTTATTTCTTTGGAGAGTTATGAAGTACAGAGATTGCAGGTAGTGAAAAGTGATAGACCATTTGTACCTTTCATAAAAAGGATTCTAGGTGAGTGAGAAGAAACAAGTGCCAGACTTTTTCCCTTGTGTTTCAAATTCTTTGATCTGAATAAGTGGTGCAATCTATAAATCAGAGAAGAAAAAGATAGCTGATACCCACACTTGGGAAATGGTGTTTTTTGACTACAACAGTTTTTCCTGAGCTCTCCATAGAGTTTGTATTTACACCAAATGTCTAGAATACAACACCCTCTTGCTACTGGCCCTGTCATATTAGGCCATTCATATGCACAGATCAGCATCCCTTAGTGGCATATCTGGCCATACATTTGACAAAATACTTGTTTATTATGGACTAAGTCCAGCTCTGACTGAAATAAGTGGAAAGACTCATGTGGATTTAAGTAAGAGTTGGTTTAGACTCCTTCTGAGCACTAAGATTTATGGCATCCTTAACATTTCATTTCCTCAATTTTAGGCATTTGGGTTTTGTAAATGACGTGCTGGATAAATATACTGTTGTCACTTAGCAGACTTAACTGGTGTGTGAAAAGAAGTCTTTTTCTTTCAGATAAACTGAGGGATGGTGGATTATGGTCTGTTACTCAGCTGGCATAAACTTGCATAGATCCATGAATCTCAACTGACTTCCAAATATCTGATCTGTCAGCAAATGGAATTGAAGAAGAGAGTTTATATTTCTTTGAAGACATCATTTATGTAGGTGCAGGTCAATTACCTGAGGATATAGCCTGAACAAGAAAATAGTAGATTATAGGCTTTCTAGATAAGGTACCTATTGTTGGATCCAGAATTTTCCACTCTAAAGCACAGAAATCACAGAATACACATTACAGAATATTTTTGAGAATCTTATTGAAAACTAATGTTTATCAGAGAAACAAAAAAGTTTTGAACTTTTGGCTAATACCTGAATGGAATGATTCTTATATATTGTAACATTTAAATGTTAGGGCATTATTGAAATAGTTTCTACGCTGTTGATGTTTTCTTCATTCCAGAAAGACTTGTCAGTATTATATACATCAGAGTAAAATTATTGCAATAATTTCTGTTCAAAACTGAGAGGTTTAAAGTCCCAAAGTCTAAAACTTAGTTTTGTAAGCCAGGAAGAAAATCTTCATGAAAAAAAGTTCTTCTCATAATACAGTAATTTCACAATTATAAGCTGACTCTGATTATAAGCTGTACATCCGGGTAGCCGGGTAGACCATGGAATTTGTCCATATATAAGCCGCACCCGAATATAAGCCGCTTTTTTTTTTTTATAAAGTGAGGATCCATGTGCAACAAAGCAACGAATTAGTAACAGAATCGCGCCAGCGCGGGGTTTGGTGTCAGGTGCTCAAGTTGCAACAGTTTTCATAGACCAGAGAAGCCTTTAAAGGCAGCCCCAGGTGCCGTCCCCGGCCGGCTCTCACTTCCAGGTTGGCATTTCATTGGGATTTGTCCATAAATAAGCTGCACCTGATGATTAGCTGCACTACTGGGGTAGGCTGGATTCTTCAACGAAAAAGGTGTGGCTTATAATCGTGAAATTTCAAAAGCTTTTTGAGATATCGGAGATTAAACAGTAAAAAATGCTCACTTTATTTTTTTTTCCCATGAAAGCCTATTTTAAAAGAAGCATGGACACTACACACAGCTATTCCATCATCAGGACTGGGACCCTTCTGCCTCCCTTGTTAGCTGCACAAGAGAGGAACTGACCTATCAGAGTGAAACAAAGTTAGTGGCTTGGCTCAATAGGAAAAGGTTTCCTTGACAGATTTAGTCAACCAGCGCAGGAATATTGTTACCAAAACACTTTCTGAGATTAACTATTTGAATAACGCTTATACAGATTTTTTTTAAAGTTGTTGTGATTGTACAGATTAGATTTAATTAAAATAACTTGTGCTCTTAAAATATATTCAGGCAATAACTTTTACTTCACTCCTAATACTTAGCATAAGGTAGTTGCAAAATTTCATCAGCAATGTATGCATAGTTCAGAATATCTGATCAGCATTTTTCCTTTTAACACAATTATTTCCATTTTTTGTTCTCTCCTTCCTTTTTTAAGCAGTAGTTTAATCATGACAGAGAACTGTAAATAGCAGTTACTATAAGGGATAATATTAAGGGCCTGAGCTTGTTTCCACAGATTTTGCAGAAGTTTCCTTATGGACATCAGCATAAGCAGGGACAGCTAGGGTAACCACATACATTAATTTAACTTTCCATAAGGACACATCCAACGCTCACTGATTTGAGATGCGGCAGCTGCCTAACCCTTCTCAAGTTGTGGGGAAGAATGGTATCAAAATATTTACATGTGGCTTTCCACCCTCAGTTTTATTACCCGTGCAATCTGATGTAGCAAAATCAGGTAAGCTGAGGGCTTGGTATCATTTATCTTTTCTCACTTGAAGAAACATGTTACATATTGTAAACTACTCAATAAATTTTAAAGCTGCAGAGGATTTTCTATATGGTGGGGGAAAAATTTAGTCAATTTTGGTGTACACAGAAATGGAAGAAAGGAATTAATTCAGCTCTTGCATATGATTAACATCGCCATCTGTTTCACCTACCTGCATAATTGTCAGCTAATGAATTGCTAATTGCAAGTGTCCAGTTGCTTAACAGCATTGTACCTGCAATTGCAATTAATTGTCCTAAACACTTTAGTGATCTTCAGACTGAATTATTTATTTCCATGAGAAAAGGGTGAAAGGAGGATGTCAAAGGAGTGCAAGGAATGGAGATACTGGTGAGAAGGGAGGAAGGCAGGGAATACAGATGTGGGCAGCTATGAGATGCAGATATGTATGAGATATTCGACAGTAAGTAAGACTCAATGATATTGGCATTTTTATGATGCTTTGATGGAATAGGGACGTAATAGAGAAGATGACAGGTGGAAATTGGGAAAGGCAAACAAGATTTTAGCAAGTAGGCAAAAGAGATGAAGGGTTATTGAAAGAGGAATTGAGAACTCTGGCACACAGGCTGCAGAAGATGCAGTGGATGTGGTCAGCACTGGTCAGATTAACAAGATTACCATCATGGATTCTAACAGTAATTCCTTCATTATCCTGAATTATAGATTTACGTTCTCAAAGTCTTTGGTGAATGGTTTAGCATGCTGTAATAATTTATTTCTCTGGTATTATAAGACCAACAGCATTTGTGCCTCCAAAATATGAACTTGAGGGCTGCCATTATCTCAGAAATCTCTTGTACTGAGAGTCTGATCTGTTCAAAGAAAAATTTGAAATTTTGCTCTTAAAGCAAAAGAAAGTAAAAAGTAGAGAGAATAAAAATGGAATTTAATCTCTGCTTCAGTATTTAAAAGCATTATTATTTTTGAAAATTAGCTCAGGAAAGAATAATGCATCTATGATTATTCGGTTATAATACATTTATGTATTACAAGAGGTGTAATTTTCTTTACCTCTTTTCTCTCAAAAATTTACTTGCATGCAAAGAAAAGGTCTATATTAAGTTCATCAGAAAGATACTGGATGAATATTTAAAGAAAATCTAGGAAGAAAGAGTTAGGTTTTATATTTGTTTTAAAGAATCAACTGATTCAACCGTGCTTGAATACAAAGAAGAAGAAATTTTAGGAGAGCAATAAAAAAAATAATCTTATACTCTTAACAGTTTTATCAGATATTCCCATGAAATTTACATCACTTTGGAGATAGTCCGTTAAATAGTCTTCTGATTCATAATTTATTTGTACCCATTTTGTATTGATATTTTTTCCATGGTAAAAGGAATGACATAATTCTATCATATAAAGAGTCACTTCCTTTACCAGGTTATGCCTAAAACAAGAGCTTTTAGACTCAATGAATTGTGCCAAAAAGGTTTAATGGAATAATGTAATTATTAAAGTTGGAAAAGACTTCTGAGTTCAAGTCCAACTGCCAACCTAGTACCACCACTACAACATGTCCTCAGGTGTCACATTCACATGTGACAATATTAATATGATAGGAACTAGCCCAGCCCTGGAAGCAGTCCAGCCTTTGCTGAAATGAAAATAATGATTTCTGTTGCCTATAGCATTTTATGTGAGAAAATGAACAGAACTGAATTATAGTTACTTAATTTCTTATATTTTCAAAATCTTTTGTTTTAGTCACAACTGTTTGAACTTTGCTATGTCCAGCTTCTAGGAACACCTTCCTCGGAGACACAGAGACACAGTATTTTACCAAGAATCCATTTCTTCAAGAATCCACTCTTCATTACCAATTTGAAATATATTTGGTTTCTGATATATATAGAACATATAGCATGAATTTGCTGTGTGGAATTCAGTAGTCTCCACTAGACAATGCTGGACATGGAAAACATTGCAAAACATTGTCTAGTTTGATTTCTTTTTTTACATTTACAGTATGCTGCACTTGATTTTGTAAAATGAGATGTGATTTCTTACAGCTTGTTTTAGTTTAGGGACGGAGTTGTTAGTCAAGAAATGTTAATTTGGGTAATTAGAATTGGCTAAACAAACTTTGCCCCTGTACTCATTCTCACTTCTCTTCGTTTTTTTTGGTTTTTTGTTTGTTTGTTTGTTGTTGCTTTGTTTTGTTTTGTTTTTTTACAGCTTTTGTGAAATCACACTTCAAATAATTTAATAGAAATCATTAATTACTTAATTTACTTAAGCTTTAAAGAGTCAGACAGTGACAATAAGCATTCTTTCCTGTGATTCATCAGCTAATAAAATTTGAAAAGACTAGAAAATATGGATATATATTTCTCATAATCTCTCTTGTTTATAGAAAATTTTGCAAAAATACAAATAAATAAAGAAGGGTCAGCTGTTAAAGAAGAGATTTTTGCCACACTGCAACCACAGCAATAATGAGAAATTGTTCTTATATTGTTCTTCACTTAAGTGAACTTATGATTGCACTATAATGTGTCAGAGAAATTTTATGTATATCTATGTATCATTCCTCTAAGTATTTGATAAAAGTAATTAACAGTAGAACTGACCCTGTTGCCATAAAAAGAAACAGCAAAGCTACCAGAGATATGAATAAATGAGTAGAAATTACTTGCATTCCAGAATATATTTATTTCGGCTTCTATGTAGAAGTCAATTTTTAAAAAATAGAAAAAAAAGAAACAAATTTGTGAATACCTGTATGAGAGCAGAGGACACATAAAGAAGAGAAGACACAAAATTATTTCTAAACTGATTCTCCTACAGAACATTCAGTGTCTGAGATTTCCAGCTGCATGCAAATATGAAAAGCTATCCCATAAATTTGGGCAGCATTACCATATCTGAGTCAGATCAGTCTCTCCAGGGGTGAAAATGGCTCTGAGTTTTGCCATCCTGATTCCAGAAGCCCTGGAACAATTTAATATCCTTAGTATAAACCAGAAACCACTGTATGTCAACTTTAATGGTCTCTGAGGCACATTTTGTTGTCTTGAGTCTCTGCAACAAAGCAATCCAACCACAGTGTCTTATATCCATTCTTCCTTTGGATATGTGTATATATAGAGAAATTATATTTGGGTCGCTTACCCTCAATACATTTATAACCTGCTTAATGAGAAGTACTCCATAAAAACAACTGCAATTTTGTATAAGATATCATTAGTATTCATTCCTCCATAATCTGTTAGTGAGCTGTTCCAATCATGCTCTAATTAGTTCTTGATTTTATAGCTATATCTGTATCTCATTTTTCTTTTTCTCCAGTTCTACTTACACGCAATAATTTTGCTACAATTTAGTATATATTTTAAAACCTACATAGATAAAAGATAGTTTATATAATGTCTACTTTTACATATCTTAATAGGAAGAATGAATACTTATCATACTCAACAGAAAGTTCAGGTGCTGTCCAGATTAACTTGGAAGAGCTATGAAATTTTTGTTTATTTGGATTTTTAGTTAGTTTGCTTAGTTTGTTTTGAGGTTTTTTTAAGATTAACCTGATAATGCAAGAATTGGTTTCTAACTACAAAATGACACCAAGAGAAAATAATCTTGACCTAATCCTAAGCATTTAATTCTTCAGACTTATGCATTTAGAGTAGAGTAACAGAATTAACAAAACAGATCCAGTGGGCAGCACTAGGGTTAGAACTGGAATGTTGTATTTGTGTGAGTTAGATGGGAAATAGCAACCTTGGGGAAAAAAATACTTAATGTACACTTCCCTTCTACTTTGTAGAAGCAACTATAGAATTGGCTGTTTCCTCATTAGCAATACTGATAATAATACAGCAAGACCACTGAAACAGAAGAGATAAGAGTCTGTATTAATTAAATATTAACATTAAAAAGAGATTAGATCAATGGCAAGAGTTTGCAAGTTTACTTTTTAAAAAAAAAATAATTACTCCTGTAAAAATAAGGTGAAATTACAGTAGAACATGTCTCTCTGGGGGTGTAATACATAGCTAGAATGTCTCTCTCCAAAAATATGTGACTCAGAGTATATTCATAATCCTAGATTTAAGGACAGTGTCAGGCCTGAAAGAGACACACCTGAAAGTCTCCACACCTTCTATTGACCTTGGAAAGATAGTGAAAAATCAAGTGACTTTTTCAAGAGTTGAAATATTAATGTGGGTAAATAAAATGCTATGCAAAATTGAGGAGGAGGACAAAAAAATAGGAGGAAAGGAGACTGGATAATATTTTCTTTACAAAAAATATAAAAGAAGTTTTTAAGATGGACTGACAGCAATGTAAAAATATTTAATGGGTGAGAGAAATTTATTTGGATGTTCTTAATCAGATAAATGCATAAAATATTTCTATGACTTATAGTTTAAAACAATTTTAGACTAGGATAAAACTGTGCTTTATTATAGCACTGAGAGTAATTAAGAATTGGAACAGTTTATGTATGTACATCTTTGCCACACATTTTAAAAAACAGATTGAAGCTTTTCCTTCTAAAAAACATGGAGTTAAAACATCAATTAATTTAAAAAAATCTTCCAGCTCTTGCCAAGCAATCAGAGATGATGTCAGACTAGATTATAACAAGGATTTTTTTCAAGCCTTGGAATCTGATAGATGTGAACCCTGATTTTCCTTTCTACAAACTCTTCTCTATTCCTGTCCTTCCAAATTACATCTTTTCACATCATATTCACTGTTGTTCAAGTTTTATTTTCAAGTGAAACATTATACAAATTCCTAAAAAACAACCAAAAAAGCCCACCAACCAAAATGTAAAAGAAAAGTATGGGCAAAGAAAAAGACCAGAACAAGGGATAAAAGTAACAAGACAAATGGGCAAATCCGACAAAATGTCCGTATTATGGCAGGCCAATGGCACCAGAAGTCTGAAGGTCTGTCTATAAACTGCATGATTTGGTTATAGTTTTCAAGGAGGGAAAAGAAGATGAGTGTTAATGAAGGGATCAGAATTGAATGGAGAGGGAGAAGGATTAAAAGAATCAGGAACAGATTGCGAAAGGCAACAGAAGAGGGAGAAGAAGGTCTCTGATGACAACAAAGGCCAATTCCCTAGTGGAAACAGAGATTGGGAAAAAATCCAAGATCTGGATTTTACTGATGAGATTAAGAGATCGCAGTGCCTCCTGGCTCCTGCTCATCTCTGTGTGGAGGCAGGACATGAAGCCAATGGCCACAGTTTTTAAGCAGGGGCTGGTAGCTTCCAGGTCTAAAAGTTTCACAATGACACTTTCGCAGTTTTGTCTTTGGTCCATTTTCAGAATTTAACACTGCCTCTGGTTTCTTTCAGTAAAAATTTATTCCACCTGGCTGTCTGTTATACATCCTACTTTAAAGCTTTATAAGACTATTTGAGTTCAGGCATTAATCCAGCATTGGAGTAAGCCTTTCTGTTAACTTCATATCCTGGCTGAACACATGTGTCGCTAGAACCCAAGCACCATTCCATTATTGTGTCTGACATTTTATCACCAAGACTCTCCTCCCATCTCCAAGCTGCAGGTGATTCCATCCAAATAAATGCATCTACTGTAAGCATCTCCTCCAGTCATATCCAGGATTAGGTCTTGTACAAATTAGACTTCTAAGTAGCTTGAGTTGCTTGTTTTGCACCTGTAGGCATATTCCATCAATCTAAAACTGTCAGCTGGGCCTAAATATTTCACTGTAACTGAATTACCTGTAATAGAGTTCATTTCTTTTACAGTGTCACCAGAGACTTTGCTGTGGTTTCTTAGTTACAGAAACAAACTAATTTCTAATTAAATTAGGGATTTGAAGATAAGACTTCTTTATGGCCAATAGTATCTCTAATTATATACTTTTGTACTTTTTCATTAATGCCTTAATATATTTCTGTGATGTAACTATAACCCATCTGTCAGCTTTATCATGCTTTTAAGGCATTTGAAGTTATTTTATTACTCTTTTGCAAAAGGAAAAAAAACCCCTACAAACCCTGCACTTTCCCATTATCATTGCTATTAGACTGGTGAAAAATCTATATATTAATGAAAATTGGACCAAAGACTTCCTGTATTGATCATAAGATCTTATCCATCAGTGTAATTAAATTTAAAAGTGTCACAATATTTAAATATCAGTGCTTACCAAAAGTAGGTGACCGTGCCCAAGGGCATTGTGAATCTTGGGCAAACTCCTACACTGACCTGCAATCATTATAATTGTCCTCTCAGACATCATGGGTCTGGGTTGAATGAGGGTTGTCAACCAGCTTCATCTTCCAGAATTTTCAGAATCCTTCTCAGAAAGCCATCTAAAGTAATCAAAAATGAGACAGAAGCGAGCAAACAATTCAATAAAAAAAACCCCAGCAAACAACAACCCACAACTTTTTGGATTGCTTAGATTCCAGGTTCCCAAAGAAGTCTGGATAGCTAATTTAAATGGGGGATTGTGTGGTGGGTTAGCCTTGCCAAACAGCCAGATTCCCACCCAGCCACCCAGTCAGGTGCTTTGCTCATTCACTCACCCAATAACTCATCGTCTTAAGTGGGGAGAGACAGAAAACAGGGTGAGGAAGATCACTGATTGAGATAAAAACAGGGAGATTGATTACCAGCTACTACTGTGAGTGAAAGACACTTGGCTTCAGGAAAATTAATTCAATTTATTGCCACTTCAATTAGAGTTGTTCAAATAGAGGAGGGAAGACAAACATTAAAATAAGAAATTTTCTTATCTTTCTTCCAGACTCAGCTTCACTTTGGGTTTCTCTGCTAAGACCAGAGTTTTGCAGGGAGAGTGTGTCTATGAGCACCATTTATCTGTTCTCTGCTGCTGCTTCATCCTCACACTCTTAGCTTGCTCTAGTGTGGGCTCTCCAGTGGCTGCAGGGAAATATCTGCTCCCAAGCCTGAAGTGCCTCCTTCCTTCCCTCATCCTGGGGTCCATGCTTTTTTTTCTCCTTCTTTATTCCCATGCTCTTTCTCCCCCAGTGTTTTTTGTCCTTCTTCAGTATTTTGTCTCTAGTGGGTCCATTGCAGACTTCTCCACAGATGCCCATTGTGCCTGCCGTGCAGGGCACAGTGAATGTCTGGATTGACACCAGCAAAGCATCGCATAAAGGAATGTTAGAGGATGATACTCCATCCTAATTGAAATTTTAAAGCAGTAGTATTTTAAATGAGTGTCCATGTGCCTTCCCTCTGTGTAGCAGCATTAACAGCTACTGCTGAGGTAGTGATGCTGCGTGGGCCTGCAGGGAAACCAGCTGTCCCTCACAAAATGCCCTTTCCTCCCTGGTTCTCGTGCACAGGTAGTGTGTGGTGAGGACATATGGTGCTGGTGGTAAAGGCCATATCACTTGAAAATGCATGTGAAATTTATGGGCTGGCTGTCTTCACAAAGAAGCCAAATTTCTGCTGAACAAAATAATTGCAAGAGAATGTGCAGTGCTCCTCCAAAGTTTTGAAGTAGTGACACAACTGAAGTAGTTCAGCCTGAGACACTTCACAGGGATTTCTGAGCAAGCATCTAGGCACATCTCAAATGTTGGGTATTTTAATGTGGAAATCAAAAGCATTTTTTGGCTGATTTCGACGAAAAATGGGAAAATCCTTAGTTAATTCCCAAGGCTTTATGGGGGAAAAAAATTGTTCAGAAGGAATCAGTAGAGAGAAAAAAAATCCTCCAATTCTGAATAAATTTTTTTTTTTTTTTACTACTACAATATGACAAAAATTTGCAGAGAATAAAAGAAAACAGTAAAAAAAGCTTTTAAAGTTATGAATAAAGGACGATAAGTGTAACCTAAAAGTGGGGGGAAAAAAAGACAGAAAGAAAGAAAAACTTTAAAAGTCACATAAGAACATAATTTTTGTTTCTTGGTCTAGAATGGTGTTTGTACAATTCTTAAGATTTTAACCAAAGTCTCTTGTCAGAAAACTACATTAGATAAATCTGTGTAAAACATATTTTCCTGTTTAACCGGGTTAGAATGACCACATTAATTTTCTACTTCACTGCAACATTAAGTAATAAAGTAAGATGTCTTTAAACATAATGATTCAGCAGAGTTATAGATTAACTAACTGTTACCTGTTACATCCCATTGCCTTTTGGATACTTGATACTGAATATGACAATTATTATAGCAACATTGTGTAGTTTCAGATAAGAACATAATTTTTTTCCTAGGACTATAATGGTTTTCCTTAAAAAAAAATAAAATAGATGCAAACTAGAGGTAATGCAATTTTGTACCCTGAACAATATCTACAGAGGAATATATAAAAAAAAAGAAAACAGAACTCATGGGGGCTTTTTTAATAACTAAAACCAAGCAAATAAAATTGAAACAGTTGTCAACTTATAATTAAATTATCTTTGCTGACATGTTTAATCGCTGGTAGAATGTTTAAAGAAATTTATAATTCTTTTCCTCCCCAATTTTCCACAGAGATGATGTGAATTCTTAATCAGATGAGAGCAGAGGATGCATCTAGAATCAATCTTATAATGATATATATATAGATAATAGGAAAAAAAAGTGATGTGATATGAGCTAATAATTTTTATACATGTATATATATATATATAATTAGTCTGTAACAGATATCAAGGAGTTGCTTTTACGCCGAGCTATTCTAACATCTGAAATTATATTCCATAGACATGTGATTTCTCACTTCCTCAGGAGTTTTTTTTGTCTGCAGTTTTAGGACCCAGGATTTTAAAAAGTAACAAACCAGAAAAAAAACCTCATTAAAAAGAGGTGTAAGTCTCTTCCACAGGTTTCCTGTTTCACCTTTGATGTTTGTTTGAGTTTCAGGAGAGACTGAAATATAGAAAAGTGCTGAGTATGTTAACAGTGTTAAGTAGAGAACAGAGTAAGTGAAGTGTTTTCAGTATTTCCAGTCTCAGGGCTTATCTAAAATAAGTTAAATTACTAATGATATACAAATACACAATAAGAACAGCATTGGCACTTACTACATCAGTAAACTACTCAGGCTCAGTCAGTTCTTGGCCCTATGCACTCTTCCAAAAGCAATTGTCTTATTTTCCATTATATTGAAACCAGATAAAACTTTTTTCCTGCATCCATCTGACCCTAAGCAACTATTCTCCTTATCATTTTAATTGAATAATTCTGTGGTTTTTGGTTGTTCCTTAAAGCTTCGAATTACTCTGAAAATTATTTCCCCAGACCAAAAAAGTGCACACCAAACTGAAGTGTACATATTTGTGCACATTTTGACCTATTTTTGTATTTAACTTTGGGGTAAGAATGGATGACAGAACATAAAGCCATTATCGAATGCTGTTTATCTTATTCAAGGTCTTTCTTCAGTTAATGAATGTGAAAATAAAAGCTTCCAATGGATATCATCATTCTATTCAATTTAATACTTCCACCTCAATCAATGAAAAAAATAGCAGTTGAGAAAGTCTGAGAATTATGAAAGCTGGAATAAAAAATAAAATAAAACACTTCCAGATGTCCAGGGAAAAGCGACCAAGAATCGCTTTGTTCTTTATATTGAGAGTATCTGACTCTGTACTATGGATACTGTTGTCTTCATCAATCCTGTTGTAGGGCTAAATTTAATTTAAACAGTGGTTCTGATGGCTTCATTCCAATTTGAAATTTTTCTACAAAAAAGGTATTTATTAAGATGCACACGAGAAATTAATGTATTACATTGTTAAATTACGATTTTTTTTTAAAATCTTTCCCCACAGATATCAAATATTTTCATTGTCCGGGCCCTCTGAAGTTCTACTGAATTCAGTAAGGGGAAGATCATGCTACTCCACATCGAGCAGAGAACCAAGTTGCTCAACAGGAGAAATGCCTTGTTACAGAAGACCACTACCATTAGTTTTATTATAGTCACCTTCTCTGCTATTGAACTTCTTCCCTGTTTAACACCCAAGATAGCTTTAACTTGTTCTATTTCTAGGATTTTAGGATATATGAATGTAACTAAAGTAACACCTAAGCTAACAAAAATTAGATATTTTTTGCATTTTGTGCCATTGTATGTAGCAGCAAGAGTATTAGATTCAAAGTGTCACAGCTTATTTTCTGTGGAAATGCTGAGGCTCAACTAGAAAAGATGAGTCTTGGGTCATTCAGAGCTTAAAAGCCTTCTCAAGATGAGGAATTATGAAAGGAGGAATTCTGAACTTCTGAAACTTCTCAGACCCAGCAGTGGCCAGTTTCTGTGATGCAGCACTTTGTAGATTTTCAGTGTGGTAGACAGCCCTTGTAAGACCTTTGGTCCTGGTTCTGTTCTCATTGCTATTTGTGTAAACCAAGAGCGACCTGAAATTATCCCTGCTTTACAGCATTTTCAAAGAGAGGAGAGATAAGCCTGTACATATCACTTACCAGGGATCTTGAAAGCAAAGAGATTGCTTGGCGCTATGAAGATGTTGTCATAGCTATTATGCATACCAATCTCAGTCTATTTTAAGTTGGCTAATTAGGGAAAAGTTGAATACAAAAGAAATGCTCTAGGGCCTCCTAATCTGAAATAATATCAGGCTGTGCTTTATCAACTCACTGGGGCCTGTTTGTGAAGATTATATGCATGCTTCTATCTGCTTTAGAGGCAGAGCTAAGCCAGAGTGAGCTCTGTGCACTGGTAGAAAAACAGTGCTACTCAATGTGCTTTTTGGGTGTGCTGCTTCAGGCTCCTCTAACATGAAAAGATCTGTTTTTATATAAATACAAGGAGAAATATAGGCTCTCAAAATATCTTTTCCATCCCTATAGTGTTTTTCTTGTTGCTGCTCCAGCTCTGGAGGTATCTGGGAATTTCAGATTCTTAAATATAATTTTATTAATTGTCTGTATAAGTGTAAAACTTAAGGCTCTCAGTGCATTCGCTATTTAGCTTTCTCTCACATCTGAAATGACAGTCTTTAAGAATTTTTAAGAGCCTATAGATTTGACAAGTCTGATATTGGACTTGGCTTAAAGGAGTCTTTGAAATGTAGTATTTTAGGTATGGAACACATTCATATTACTTTGCTAATCTGCCAAAGGCATGATTTCATTTGGGTTCTATTTGGATTCTGCAAAATCTCACAGGAAGCAACTGCAGAAAACTGCTGGAGGACACCTACATTTAAAAAACGTATGCTGCTCTGAGATAAGTTCTCTGTTTCCCTATTCTTCCCCTTTAAAGCTTGTACATAAATGAGAAATATATTGTCATTCAGGGCTGCCTCAACCCCGCCACAAGTTCTGTGACTGACATTTATGCAAAATGTTGATAGACAAATTCCGTAGTTATTTATCAACACTAAGCAGTCCCTGCAGACATCACTCAGCAACCACATCCCATCATGCAAGAATTCCTATTTCCTTTCAAGTCATTCATCTGTGTATGGGAGCTATTTAAACAAATAAACTTACCTAGATATGAAAACAGTTGCCACATTCATACATATATGAAAGGAAAACTGCATTTAATAAAAGACTTTCATTTGGATATATGAGAAACACCCTGCAATATGTGAAGTAGCAGAGAAATAATACCTCCTTCCTATGTACATCCTTTTTCTTATACAGAGAACTAAGTTAAAAAGTTCAAAAGGTAGAATTTATTAACTCATGGCTATGCAGCTTTATCTGTGTGTAGGACTTATGAATAAGAAATGGGCATAATGACTTGTGTTACCTATTTGCCTTTAAGAAAAATGTTTTTTATTACCATAAGTACAGTTTTAAAGGCAAAGCTCTGTCTGCTCTGTATAAATTCACTAGAAAAAACTCAACTTATTATTCTTCCTATGAAATTTTTACAGGAACGGGAGGTTTGTTTTTGTTCTGGAACATGAATATCAGATTTTAGAATACTTTTAAATGCTTGGAGTAATGAAGACTGAGAAACACTGCATTGTGTGTCCCACCTATTTATTAAAATACAAAATAATGTATTTGATGCAATACTTTTTAGTATCAATTACTTGCCAGCAAGCTGGACTTCTGTTCGCTCCAGTGCTCCTCAATAACAGATTAAAGTGTTCCTGAATGATGATTTTGTCTGCTTATTTTTTATGAGATGATTTGATTCACAGTACATAAGATGTTTCTTCACTATCTACTTTTATGACTCAAAACATGCTGACCTTGATCTGAATCAGATACACAAATCCAGGAGTAGAATTCCTCCCAGACAGTTATATTGGAGACCTCTTCTTCAGTTTGGGAATGTTACAACAGCAGTGAGAAGCAGCTTTGCAAGAAGGGCTCTATGTTCTTGTTTTGAAAAGGAAGTGGGCGGAATTTCAGGTACTGTAGTAACTTACAAGGAGTGTGTTCTAAGCCCTGCTTGTGCCAGCTCAGCTCTAGCAGGCAGTAGGTGCTTGTCTGCTCCTCTCTAAAGCAGAGGAAATGGCAACTGTGGGGAAAGAGCTGAGATTTGTCTTTCCAGATGTCCTAAGTCCCTCTGGAGCCTCCTTCAGCTACACAACAATTTTGCCTCTAGTAATCAGCCCTGATATCAACTTTTTCTTGAAGACTTTTTTTGACCATTAGGGTCAGGTGCCTATGTACAGAAATGAACCCCTAATACAGTTTTGGAGAATTATGAGAAAAAAAAAAATCCAATTCTGATAACCCTGATGTTGACAAAGTAAGTTTGAACAATTTGCCTAAAGAAAAAAAATCCTAAATCCAAAAGTCTAATAAAATTTGGCTCATAAGAAAAGATGAGATTCAGAGCTCTAATAAGTGAAGCTTTTTCTGATATCTGCTGATGGGACATCGGCAAGCAAAGGCCATCACTTCCAGAGAAGCAGTTTCATGATAGAAAACATTGTTTTGAATATTTTTTATTAATACACAAATGTATTGGATAGTTTTACAAGTTTCATTGCTTACTTTTACATGGTTAAAACTGGTTGCAGCCAGTCTCAGTTAGTTCCTTGGGATTAAAAAAGATCTGGCAATGGAAAAAGGATTTATCACTTCTCTTGCTTCTGTTTCCCTGGTATCTTCTTCTGTCTTGCCTTGTGATAAAAGCCTGAAGTTATACTTGGAAAATCTATACTTAGAAACCTTATTAGAGGTCTACATCAATTTCACTGCCTTATGAATTAGAAAAGGTGCTGTACATCACCAACCTAGGTATCAGTTTTTATCCCTCTTCTCTCATCGTCATTCATCAGTTATGACATTCACAGCTTAGATCAAGCTGGCTGAGTTAAATCAGACAAATCCTTCCACTAATGTAGCTAAACAACATTTCAGTCACTTTGGCCCCTGTAAGATGTGAGGAAGTATACTCGATCATATGGTTACTCAACCACTCTATGGGATATTTTTCCTCAGCTGGGTGAAAGAAACATGCCCAAATAGTTAATTCTTTAGAGTGGCCAGTCAGTTAATGCAACTCTCTGTGGCTGATGAATTGGGTCCTCTTCCAAGGAGAGGAATTGCTGCTAAGCTGCATTTGGGAAAATGTGATTTAGAAGGTAAATTTCCCAACAACAAGGTAATTTTTCTGAGCTCTACCTTTAACACCTGATTTAAGGAACACAAGTCACTGCTAACCTTGTGGCAACATATTTACATAGAACTTTTCCAAGAAAACCTTTTTGGATGCATAAGCCCCACTCTGTGTTGCTAGAACTTCGTAAGTCTGATTTTCTTATGCCTGCAGTTATGTTTTAAAATGAAATGGTACATGAAATTATTTTCTTTCTCTACCTAAGCTCTTCCCACATTTCAGATAAAATCAAGTACAATAATTATGAGTGTATATACTAATGCTGCTGGAAAATATCTAAATCTCTCACACTTAAGAAATATGCGATTCATTCAAATTTCATCAGTTCATTAGAGAGCATGTGAATTTCACCCAGAGGGCAACAAATGATATGTTGATAAATCCAATTATCATAATTGTGTTAGATTGACTGTCACAATGGGAAAATACCTTACTAAAAATACAATAATTTAAAAGAGAAATATAAAGCCTGTCTGCTATAATGAGGCTATAAAATATGCATGTGCATTTTAAGAAATCCATCCATTGCCCCATGCAGAAGTGTAGTGTACTTGTTATTTCAGGAAGTTAGTAATGCATACATATGTCAGAGAGGCATGACGTGCCATCTTCTCATTTCAGTCCACAAGAGACAAAACCAAGTCAGCACTAAGTGAAGAAAATGATGTAATCATATGGAGTGGATTTTTTATTTAGAGGGTACCACAGCGTACAGTGGGTCTTTCTGCAGCTCACAGCTCAGTTATCTCACAGGTAGCAGTAGTTCCCACAGCAAACTTACAGGTTCCACTCTGAGGAATGTTGTGCATTCATCACAGTGATATGGAATGATGACTGCACCTGGAAGTTGGCTATTTTTTAGCACAACTGTCTAAACCCCAGTCACTCGCTTTGTGGGATGGAACAAGCAGAGCCTTAAAGCAACCACAGTTTCTGTTTTCTGCCTCTGTTACAGCCTTCTCCTGTATGGTATGAATTCTCCTGGTGTATGAATCTCTGTGTTTGGCGCAGATTGAGGGTGGGAAGAAAGTTGACTAGAGTATACTTCATCCTCAATCAACTGGGACTGAATATCCCCAGAACAGCCTAAGAGTTTCTTGGCATTCATTTAATCATCTCCCTGTTCAGTTAAAGTGTTGGTCTTTTACAGACCCTTTATGAAGCAAAGATTCGATGGCAAATTTTGGTGAGAACGTACAAAAAAGGTACCTCCTCTTTGTTTTGTACAAAAGCGTACAAAAACAATCATCAGAAGTAATGCAAGAAAAATTTTAGTAAACTCCATTTTTAAAAAAATATTTTCCTTTAAGTTGTATTTGGATTAAAAAGGGTTCCAATGTAATTCATAAAACGGTATGAATATACATCAGTATGTCTAGTTTATCTGTGTCCCATGTGGCATATTGTTTAAAACTCTTGGTAAATCATAAAGAGATAAAACTGGTGTCCCTGTGACTCAGGACAAATTTCTGAATCTTCAGGGTTTTGATTTTTGTAAGATCTCACCATCCTGCATCTGAAAATCCTTCCTTAGAAAACTGTGTCTAGTTCTTTGAAACTTCCTTCCTTCCTTCCTTCCTTCCTTCCTTCCTTCCTTCCTTCCTTCCTTCCTTCCTTCCTTCCTTCCTTCCTTCCTTCCTTCCTTCCTTCCTTCCTTCCTTCCTTCCTTCCTTCCTTCCTTCCTTCCTTCCTTCCTTCCTTCCTTCCTTCCTTCCTTCCTTCCTTCCTTCCTTCCTTCCTTCCCCATTAGAACTAAGTTCAAACAAGAAGACTTGGGATCTCCATCACTTCAACTCTTCAGAACAGGATCTTGTTTTGAAAACTTGTTTTATATCAAAACAGAAGATAAGGCCTTTAAGATATTTCTGAGTAAGAATCAGATATTTGTATCAAACAAGAATTTGGACTACAATCAAGATAGTTTCTTCTGGGTCTAATATACAGGAAAAATACTGTAAATTTATTTTGCTAAGTCTTTGACACCTCTTATTTACCAAAATACCCCCCAAAATGTCCTAAAACACCTCACAACAAACTGTATGGAAAAAGCGGGTTTACAAAAACTTAGGGCCAGTATGCCATGAATTTCACTTTTACAAAAAATAGCTGAACTTCACAGTCCTCAGCTTGTCCATATTATCTGATGAGAAGTGTTTGTCCATTCCACATCATTTCCACCCATCTGATAGCAAACTAAAGCCATGTTAAAATGTTATGATCATCATTAACATTCATTGCCATGAAAACAATGATATTTTTTGCTTGTAGTACTGGCTGTTCCACAGTCATGTCCATAAACTTCAAACTAGCTTTATGGCCTGATTCCAGAAATTGCAAGACCATCGAAACTGATGCAGGAAAAGCCAAAGTGAAGTGTTAGAACAATGGTGGATACCATTCTTCAAATCCCTTGTCACAATGAGATTGTCTGTCACATACCCAAAGGTAATTTGCTGAGATCCCACAAGGGATTGTAGAAGTAAATTCTTCAGCATCTCAACTCACCATATGTTTCATTAATTCCCACTCTAAAGGGTGGTCTGCTTTGATCTTCCATCTCCCCCACCCCCATATTTTGGAAAAGTGTATTTTCACTTCTGTTTTCTCCTCTGTAGAGATAGAAGAAAATTAAAGAATGCCATTTGACAATTTTTTAAAATTTGTGCTGCTGCAAAACCTTTTTATATCATGTTCATAAATGCAGTAAGTTGAGCAGCACAGGAAAGAAAAGTCAGCAAAAGGCCAAGGAAAACTCAAAAAGGTGCAAATCTGACAGTGACAGTGTACTGCTGGAAGGAAGATTCCAAGGTGAATCATTTAATTTCTGAATTTACTTGTCTAGTGAATGGACACAGTGGTTGATTTCATTGACAAAGGACTCAAATGTAACCATACTCCTTCTTTAATCAAAGATGGAGCATTACGTTGTGCATATTACAAAACTAATCAGTGTCTTACAATTCAGAGGTGGAAAGAGTATCTGTACAGCTCACATCACCTCAGTGCTATACAGTGCTGATGCTCTGCATCATCTGCTCTGTGAGTATCAATTTCCTTACCAGAACATTTTCTCTGTCTAGATTTCCAACAGATCCAATAAGTTTTCTTCTAAACATTTATCAGTCTACCACAGAGCCTCACATGTCCTTGGGGTACCACTAGGTACAGCTCTGGGCCAGTTGGAATCTTTTTGGACATTATGGCTTCCTCATTTAAAAGTCATATACCACTCGCCCATGCTGGGTTTGAAAATGGTATTTAATTCAGTGAGACAGAGGAGATTTCAGAAACTAGCTTCAAGTCTGATCAGGTTTTTAAATTTATAATTTAAGGAGTGGAATAAAAGAGCTATTTTAGATAATTTAAAGGCACTTAATGAACCTTTTGTACCATTTTCAATTTTGTTTCATTAGAAAAATTATAATATTGGGATTTACAGGCAGTACTGCTATTCTTTTATTTCTACTAGCAATTTTAAATCCTATAAAATATTCTAGAATGTCATATTTCTAGAAAGTACATGGTATCGCTGTAATAACAAATGGACTATGTATCTCTTATGTAATATAATTTCTGAAATTATTTTGGCATTCCTGTTTACCTAATTTTTGGTTCTTAAATAATTTTTTTTTTACCAGGAAGCTACCACCCATCAGGTATGCATGCATATAGTGATTTTTTTCTAAAGCTTTTGATAATATATCCACACACGCTTGCACAACATACAGTCCATTAA
This sequence comes from Sialia sialis, assembly GCA_009812075.1. Classification (NCBI taxonomy): domain Eukaryota; kingdom Metazoa; phylum Chordata; class Aves; order Passeriformes; family Turdidae; genus Sialia; species Sialia sialis. The sequence goes on from VRYO01002355.1 coordinate 25,157,198, forward strand.
ACATAAAATTTAGCATTCAGTACATCAGTGCATCCAGTTTCCCTACTCCTGTCAGTTGCAGTCATATTCCAAGCTGAGATTCCTAAAACTGAGTAAGGTGAGTAAAATACCTGTGAAGTCCATTAGAATCAAATTATAAATCAATTAGATGTTTTATAAATTTAATGAGCATGGATAGTAAAAAAAAAAAATCTTAATATAGATCCTTACTTACACATTAGCTGTCCCTTTTGTTTTCAAATCTTGCTTTCTTTTAGATTGCATTGCTCATCATTATACTAAAACAAGCTACTGGAGTAAATAAAAAGGAATTGTAATGAAAATGGTAATTGGCCTACTAATATTTCTCTCCCTCTTCCCAGTCATTGCACTGAGGTTGACCAAGGAAATACTTTTCTGTGTAATTTGAGCTCGGGCTGTCACCAGCAAGACAGTTTTCAGGATTTTAAATAGCATGCTTATTCACAGGACTGCTTTATAAAATGAAACTCACTGCCAGTGTTCCCTTATCTATGTTGCATAAGAGAAAGCAGTATGAAGGGCATAACAAAAATACACTCTATTGTATTGGAAATCACACATGGATAAAAGAAGGAACTTCCTACAACTAGAAATATAAAGACTCTGAGGCATTACACCAGAAATGTCACTATATTTTATTTTATAGAAAAATGATAAAAGACTGCAGGGGAGGAAGAGAACTCAAACACTGTCCAGTGCAACATGGTTTAGCTCCAACTGGCAGCTAAGCACTATGCAGCTGTCACTATTGTAGTTTAGACACAGTATTTCAGCAAGTCCCAAGGTACATGCTGTTAAATTGTCATATTGAAAGAGTTCACAGTTTATTGCAGTTTGTAATAGACTTCAGAGTTTTACATGTTTTAAACCTAAACTCTGAGGTGTATTTATGAGAGCCAATAAATAAGATAATGCTCAAACAAATTTATGTACAGTAATTTCACAATAATAAGCCGCACCTTTTTCATTGAAGAATCCAGCCTACCCCAGTAGTGCGGCTTATATTCAGGTGCGGCTTATCTATGGACAAATCCCAGCGAAATGCCAACTCGGAAGTGTGAGCCAGCCGGGAGGGCGCCTGGGGCTGCCTTTAAAGACTTGCCTGGTCTATGAAAACTGTTACAACTTGAGCACCTGACATCAAACCCTGTGCTGGTGCGATTCTGTTACTAATTTGTTATTTTGTTACACATGGATCCTCGCTTAAAAGAAAAAAAAAGAAGTGCGGCTTATATTCAGATGCGGCTTTGTGGCTTATATATGGACAAATCCCATGGTCTGCCCGGCTACCAAGCGGTGTGGCTTATAATCAGGTGCAGCTTATAATTGTGAAATTACTGTAATTTTTGTAGTGCTCAAAATATTTTTATCAGATGGTCAAGAATATCTTTTTCTTAATGTACTTAGTAGATTCAGTATGTGGCTGGTATATCTAGAGAACCTATCCCCAGCAGAACAGGACAATTGTCTCTGAAATACGGAATTTCTAGATCTTTTATGGACAAAGAGACACAGCTGATAGACTCACTTCCTGGCATGCTCTTGAGACAATGGGTGCATTTCAACAGGATTAATATTTCATTTTCTGTTTTCTGAAGCAAAGGGCTCAATAGGATCAGGAAATACCTCTTCCTCTCTCAGCCCTCATTACACTGATGTTGTCATGGTCACACTGTCTCCAAAGCTTCCTCTAGAGGGCGAGTTCAATCGAGGACTGAAAAAAGCCAAGTCCAATCAAGCTTCGAGCTTCCAAACCATTCCCAAATCTTAATTATCCTCAGTGTGAAAAGAGATATCCTTATATTTAGGCAGGATTCCCATCTTTCACCTTGTGACTGCTGCCTCATGCCTCTCACTGTGCCTCTCTGAGGACAGTCTGGCTCTGCCTGCCCTACGCTCTGGCTGGGAAGTTCTCCCAGCATCTTGTACTTCTGGTGGCAGTGCCTTCACCTGCACCTTGAGTGCACCTATTACAGCATGGTATGGTCCACGCAGTACTGGGGAGCCCAGAATGGAACAAAGACTGCAGATTATCCTTCAGAAGGAGGGAAGGGACTATTCCTGCGTGTTGGCTGCACTCATACCACTACAGCCCAGCGTGCTTCTGGCCATCTTCACTGCAAAGGCAGATTGTTGACTTTCAACTGCTTTAACCTCGGGATACTGGATCACCATAGAATACAGAATATTCTATATTCTATTTATATAGCATATGTTCTAAATTCATTATACTTTGTTTAATATTAATGTAGGTGAAGAAAAAAAAATAGCTGAAGAAAAAACCAGTTAGTCAATAACTGAATGGTATAGCACAGTGCTTTGGCTCCAAAAGACTGCATAGTATTTGAGTGGCCCAGCTTATGGCCCATCCCCTGCCCTTGGAGCACAAAGCTGCTTTTTGGGCTTTTTCCTTACTCTGTGCCTTTGAGTAGGAGGTGGATTTAAGGACACCCAAATAAAAAATTCTCTACTCCCTAATTTTAAGGAAAACAGAACCAATCTTAATTGCTTGCAGGTCTGCAGGAGTCTTTCCATTGGATTGGGATCAAGATCTGTAAATTAAATTGGCATTTACCACAGATCTCCAGGCACAATCTGATATTAGGCTGTTACTAAATCAAACTGTTGTTCTTTGTTTATGCAGAACTTTGGAAGAAACTTGGATGAAAAACATGTATGGTTCATTGTCTCAAAAAACCAAAGGAGTTGTAGCTTGCTTTACTACTTGCCTTAGGCTTTCAAAATAGTCTGTATTATGTCTCCTCTACAGTCTAAAGAAAGTAAAACAGAATAAAGATTCTAGGCATAAGCATTAAAGATGTACTGATCTTAGAAATACTTCAGGAAAGGTATAAAATAAAGAAAATCATGTCTAATGTTTTTCAAAAGCTATTAATATTAGTCAAAAGTTTGGTGTTTCTTTGGTGGGTTTTATTGTTTGCTTGGTTCTTGTTGTTGTATTTTTTTTCCTTGTTTTTGAGGGGGTTTTGTGGTGTTTTTTAGTTTGTTTGGTTGGGTTGGGCTGGTTTGGTTTTGGGGGTTTCTTTTTGAATTGGTTTTGGTTTTGTTTTTGATTTTGATTTTGGTCTTGGATTCAGTTGCCTCCACATCCATCAGATTGTTTAGTATTAAACAGAATTTGAAGAATTTTTTTAGCCCCAGTTTAATCCTGCTGAAAATATTTGCCACAATATTTGGCAAAAACTGGCATATAAATAAATGCTTTTGTCAATAGTGTAGTTTGACTGACACATGGAATAATGAGACCTATGCAGTCCAAGGAAGTTGGCTGATATCAGCTGAGAGTAGTCACTCATCTCTGGTAAGGCAATCACAGATCGGTGTATCATCATACATTGGGGGTCACTGTCACAGAGTATGAGGAAATTCATATAGGAAATAGGAAATGAGGAAATTAACTTTGGTCATCAGACCAAAATCCTTGAAGCACTATCTGTGCATGGAGTAGCATCTGGTGTAGCCTACACACTATAGAATTAAGAAAGGGAAGTAACAGAATATACAAAGACTGAAGCTTTTGAGGAGCTTTCTACAAGGGGCTGTGTACTTCAAGAGATATTCAAAACAGACAGCTTTTTGAAAGGAAATGGCTTACTTTGTACTTTTATATAATCTGAATCTAAGTTGATATAATTATTGTGTATTTAAGTTATTGAACATCCTATAAGAAGTCTAGTGTTATTTCTTCAAATGTTGTTTCATTATTTCATCTTCTTAGCCTATCCAATATATAATTTATTATATTTGTGATAGGGCTTAACATGGACTTCATCAACAGTCTTCTATGGATTAATTTCTTTCTTTTAGTGATCTCTGAAGTCTGGGATGAACTGTTGCATTGACGTGCTTTACGTATCATAAATTGTGTATGATCCACTCTGTGTTTGACTTAGTATAAATTATTTATTTATTTATTTATTTAAAACAACATTTTGAAAGTGGCTGCTATTGTCCATTCCATCCAGTTAAAGCAGAGGTAATAATTATATTTTAGTGACTACTGAATACACTCCTTACATCCACCGCTGCATATATATCTTTTACAGAAGCAACAAGTGAATGCTTTCTCACATCTGTGTCAATGTACTTGTTCAGGATACCATAATTTTGGCCTCAGCTCTGTGTGGGTACTGGATTTGCATGGAAAGGTTTTGGAAGAGGTGTTCCCTGAGAAGGTGCCAGAAGGTGCCAACATGTCCAGTGGAGCATGGGCTGCTGCTGGCCAAGGCTGAGCCCATCAGGTGGCAGCACCTCTGGAACAACATAATTAAGAAGGGAAAAAGAGCTGCTGTGCAACAGCTACTGGATGTGTGGAGTGAGAATGTTTGAGGTCAGTGAAGAAGGAGGGGCAAGAGGTGCTCCAGGCATTGGAGCTGAGATTCCCTGCAGCCTGCAGAAGAGCCCAGCGCTGGAGCAGGAGGATGCCTGGAGGTGACTGTGGAGCTGCGGGGGATCCACACTGCAGTAGTTTGTGAAGAACTGCAGCCTATGGCAAGGACTCATATTGGAAAAGTTTATGGAGGACCATCTATCATATGCTGGAACACAAGAAGTGTGTAAGAAGGAAGGAGCGGCACAGATGTGAAACGAGGTTACTACAAGTCACATTCCACATTCCTCTGGGCTGCTTGGGAGAGAAAGATGCAAACTCATGAGTGAAACTGAGCCTGGAAAGAAGGGACCAGTGAGAGGAAGGTGTTTCAAGATTTGGGTTTATTTCTCATTGTCCTATTCTGATTTGATTGTTAATAAAATAATTTCCCAAAACTGAGATTGTTTTGCCTGAAAAGATAATTGCTGAGTGATGTCCCTGTCCATATCTCACTCTATGAGTTTTTGTCACATTTTTTCCCTCTGTCAGTTCAAGAAGAGAGTGATAAAGGGGGTTGATGATACCTGTCATCCAGCCAAGGTCAACCCACTGCAATGTGAAGGGGACTGTTGTTACTCTGAAAGTAAGTAAACAATTAATAGTTTTAAATTGGTGTCCTTATATACACACCACACACATAAATATCTAATTCTTGATAAATATATTGGGAAAATACTTTTCTACTTCAAAATATCTGAAATTTACCATAACATCACCAAAATGAGAAGAGAGATGAGCACCATCAACAAACAGAAAATAAAGAGAATTTATTATGTTCATGGGGAAAAAATTGTAAAGGTTTTATATAGCATGTATTTGCTTGTTTTTTTCTTTGATTATTTCTGAAAGAAATCATAGCAAAAAGCTCCTGATATTTAGTCTTGAGCTTTGTAGTTATAGATTTATCCTTCCATCCTCACTTTTCCAGTAACTTCTGTAGGTCTGATACTTGCAAATCCTGCTTTCAAATGTAACAGACAAGATCTCTTACCTGCAATTAGGGTCTTCCACAGCATCATGTTCTGTGAATAATTACCAGAAAAGTTCCAGAGAAGGTCAAAAGATCTGCCTTTCAAATTTTCCTCCTTGCTTAGTGACACAGAAAATGAAAAACCATCAGATCTTTGTGGGTTTGTAGCTTTGGTGCTTTGGTCCTCAACAATGCAAAGTAGTTTCCCTCATTGCTTACACTGAAGAGGGAAATACAATACTGAAAGCTCATCATGAATCTGGACAATAGCAGTACCTGCTCATGCAGCTAACCAATTTTAGAATCACTTCAATAAGCAGAGGCTTAAACGTTGGAAACACAATAGTAAAGCCCTTCACATAAGGTAAATATGGAATCTGTAGAGTGTTTGTTTGGAAGAATAATGAGATATTTTTATTTGGATGAATTTATTCAGACAAAAGTTTGTACAGCCTATTTCCAAGAAGTTTAAAAGTGCCAACAAAATTATAGGCAGTACCTGGATAATCAATGATTCTATAGATGGTTTTAGAGACATTTAGGAACATTTCTGAGAATGAGTCTCAAAGTCTAGGAAAGAGCATAAAAATTTCTTTGGAGATTGTCCTCTTAAGAAAAAGAAATGTTTTCTCTTCTTTTTTAGGCAGATTCTTTGCTCCTCACCCTCACCAGCATTTATCTGCCTCTCCCCCCTCCCAACACACACAAGTTCCACACCCGAAGCAGAAGAGAAATAGTCGTTTCCTCCTCAATCTCCGCCAATTTTCCTGACATTGTAATTAAAGGGCTGACAGGGAAAGTGCAGTACTTGCTGTGAAATGAAATTGTTACACTAAAGAGAGTCCCAGACAGCTCAGTGATAAGATAATTTAGATGGCAAGGGAAAGCAGCTAACGTATATGTGGGTATAAATGACAAAGGGTGGAGATTCGAGCTTTTGAAAACGTGGTTCAGACATCTCATCTTGAGACTGTGGGGAAGAAGGTGTAGAGCTGTACTTTAAGCTTTACTGCCAGTCATAGGTACAAGCTGAGAGTTATTGAACAGAAACTGCACCTGAATGGGAAAGTAAGAGACAGCTGCAAATTGATGGCAGGTAAGTGTTGTTAAAGCAGAACATCGTAGTGAGGGGGAAAAAGTAGCAAGCAGAAAGAAAAACATGGTGAATTCTTGAAGAAAGTGTGCAGAAACAATTTTACATATTCCTTTCAGACACAAGAAGGGATAATGAGATCACAGAAGCTGAACTGTACGTATAAATGAACAGTCTTTATAATTTTTTTTGAAGCTAAACAAGATTAATTACATAGAAATTACTTCTGGCTTCTTCTGAAAAGAGACCTAATATATAAAGGTATAAAACCTATTATATCTTCAAGAGGACTGGTGCATGAGGTATTTTATGTATAAAAGGAGACTATCAGAAGAAAGGAATGACATTTGCAAATTTCCTGCCAGCATAAACCATTTGCACTGCAGTGAAAGATAGAAATGCCAAGAAAATAATTGGAGGAAACTTTGAAGACTTTGTAGGTCTAAACGACAATCTAAACTAGGAAGTTTAAGCACACAATGCCCATAATAAAGGGTCTCCATTACTCTGACATTTCAAAAATAAGAAAATCATGAAGTGGTTCATGGAATGAGCTAATTTGAGTCACTGTAATATGTACTGCCTGAACAGCCAGAAAGACCAGCAGCTTTACTAGTTTACTTCAAAGAAAGGTTCCTACACACAAACTATTGCTACGTGACTTGACAATGGTAAAGAAACTCAGACTTACGACATCCTAAAATGTTACCACAGAAAATTAAATAGTTGAAGTAGTAAAAATTTGTAAAATTCTTAAAATATTTTAATTTGAAAATGAACGGAATGACCATTTAAAAAGAAAGATGTATCTACAACACTCTAAAGCAAGTTAAAAAAAAAAATTAAGGTATTGCTTCTTTTATTTTTTTTTCCTTTTAATCAATATTTTAGTTTCACATTTTCACATGACCAGAATATCAGATCACCAGCTGTAGAATCAAACTAAAGTCTGAAAGAGTATCTTCTTTATGTTACAGCCAAAGTAAGGACACACACGTCTTGTAAGAAAGGTTGCTGCTGAGAGATTTTCCATTTAGAATTTTGTAATACTAGATTTGAATGAAGATAAAAAACAATTCTGAGAATCTTCAAGGTTATGTTCAAGCTATGTATACAGGCTTTAAAAAATTTACTGTAATAAAAGATGTTTATAAAAATCAGATTAGAATGATGGCCTGCTTATGAAACATGGCTAGATATTAGTTTTGTATAAAAGGATAGACCAGTTAACTGTGGCGGAACATATGCTGTAAAACTCCAGGCTGTATCTGCTGAACATTCATAAAGAGCTGCTGGAGAACTGGAAGGCTATTAATGAATTTTCATGCAGAGAATGTTAGTCTGATGTCCATTGACTAATGAACAATGAAATGTTGAAGAAATCTGTGAATAAAGAATAAGTGAGCTTCCACCAAATAATTTTTTCTTGTTAATGGAACAATGCTTGAAGACAGAATGATTATTTTTTTTCTTATGTTTTGTATCTATCATTTGATAATGGTTTCAATGTAAAATTTAGTAAAATAGATTCCAAAAATGCAACCTGTGCCTAATATCTTTGCACTATCACACATCTTGCTTTTCTTTTTCTTATCTTTTTTTCAATTTTAAAGTCACTATTGTATTTCTTTTCATCTGACAGCTGAAATTCATTGTACTTACTTGTTTAGTGTCTCTGCATTATTCTTTTGTTAATGAAGTGCAATAATCCTGAAATATTTCCTCATTATAGTTGATAGCATCAAATCAGATTACCTAACATAGCAACCGTTACCAAGAAAGTCAACATCTCAAAGTATATAATCCATGCTAGCATTGTTAAATGCTTTCTTTTCTTTTATTTTAAGGCCTCATCTAACCTCCCTTCTTGAGAAAAGGTTTAGCATTTTTTTCCACATAGTTATTTGTGATCTCTGAGCACTAAAAAGAAAGTGATTTTTCTAAGTGAAGGACTCGGCAGTTCTCATGCTCTCAAACAATTCTGAAAGGCAGTCAAATGAAAGCAAAATCATATTTCTTTGCTAGGGTGGCTTGTTAATAAACAGAGAATTATAGGACAAACTAATTTGAAGTGTTTACTGTGTTTATAAGCAAATTTAGATAAGTGTTAGACATGGTAAGTTCTGCACCTATAAAACAGCAACCATAAAGAAGATGGCAGAGAAAGGAATTGATTAATGAAAAAAACTTCCTTTATGCCTGTTACTTTCAGTACTTAAAAGTATTAGTACTTATCCATTGTTCAGTGTAAGTATTTTTTTCTACAATAAGCAGAAACGGTGTATTTTAATTTTTTTATCATGATCTCCAATTTTTTCCCAGTGACTAAAGATCTTAGCCCAAGGAGATGGTGGAGTCACTGACCCTGGAGGTGTTTTTAAAAAACCTGGATGTGGCATTTAGTGCCATAGTCTAGTTGTCAAGGTGTTAGGTTGTAGGTTGGACTCAATAGTCTCACAGGTCTTTTCCAACTTAGTTAGTTCCATGATTCTATGGGTCTGTGACTCAGAATGAACTGACGTACAGTTCACCATACGTGATGTCCTGTTGAGAAACAGGGAAAGAGAGAGCAGGATTCACCCTCAGGTTTCAGCATCATTTGCAAAATATTTGGAGGAGGCATTGGCTACTTCCACACATAGCCTGTAAGGTTGCTGGAGCACTTACCTGCTCTGCCGAAGTTCTGGAACCAAAACTCTCTTACATTTGATTTAGAGCAGAATTGAATTTGGCTTTTTTATATCTCAAAAGAGTATGATAACTTCTGACTTGTAGGATGCTCTGGAATGAGTAAATATCAATATCAATCCCCTTTTGAAGAGGTTCTACTTCATGCAACCAATATTAATTCAGGAAGAGATTATGAATGACTTTGCATAATGTAATCATAAAAGTGCTCAACTGGATGCAAAGACAGCTGGATTCCAGCCTGATTCACTGTGTTCCCTCTGTAGCCCATTGTGTTGGTTTTACTTCATTTTGTATTTACAAAATACAGAATTCCCCCATGCCTTTGTCTATTCAGGAACTTTTATTTAACATTCTGAAAAGAACTGGCTTGACACTTCTTCCATTTTTCTCCATATTTTGCTTTACTAGAAATGTGAAAATCATATTTGAAATTGTTTTGACTGTTTCAGAGATGCAATAAATGCATGCTCCAAAGGGTTGCTTCTTTGGTACTTTTTCTTGTCAAAGTTTGTTGAAGAGTTGAAATACAAATCAGATTACAGATTTTTGCTATTAACTTGGCAAGAGTTATTGTTATTATTTTTGTTTTTCCTTCTTAAACACCTTAGCCAGTGACTGTTTATTTAGTACAGAAAGTCTGCATAGGTTCCTCTGACAGTAGAAAAAATTAAAACCAAAGGGGTTTTTTAGGTTTTTTCATGATTTAAAAAGATTTGTTGTTCTTGAATCAAATGCAGATTAGATTCAGACCAAAATTTTTAAACTTGCCTGTTTTAATTTGTTAGAAGTTTGAAATATATCCTAAACCAGGACTGGCAAGAAAAATTCCTTCTTCTTCCTGTCCCAGGTTTTTAGTAGTCTAATTGATTTTCTTTGTGGAATTTAAAAATATTCTAGGTAATATGAATCAAAATAACCCCCTTCGCCCTGGTGCTCCTTCAGAGTTAATGCCAATTTCTTTGGACTGTGGAGTTGCAATTTACTGCTCTGAATACCACTTCCACTTCATTTTTGGGATATAAGGAGATTATTTTAATTTATGTGACTTTCAAGTGTGCCAATCTCTCTAAGGCTTTATATGCCTTTTGGCACATCTTCTGGCAGCTAAAGTATTAAATATGGTAAGCAGATACAAAGATGATTAAGGACTGGTTTGGCATTTGTACAAAATATTTTTAATGTGCATTTATTTAATAGTGGTTCAAAATCTCCACTATTACTGTATGTGATATAGCAGTTTCAGTTCGAGTGAAGTGTGAAAATAAATCACTATCTTTGACAATGATTTTTTCTTTGATGTAATACTTTTGCTGGAGTGGAAAAAAGTACAGATGAAATTTTAAAGAGAGTAAGGAATTTCTGTGGCTACAGGGGGGTTTCATAAAAGAGCACTAAATAACCAGCTTTGCTGCCTCTCCAAGTTTCCTCTGATAGCTGCAAATTTCTAATGCTAGTGCATGAGAGAATTTAGGGGTGGTCTTCCTTAACTAGTAAATTAAATTTCAAGTTTTGTTTTATTTCTTTTTCCCACAACTATGAGCTCCCACTCCACTATTTTCTCTATCCTAACAATCATGATTATCTGAATTAACCGTGTTTTGAGGTATAAAAAAAAAACCCAAGACATTTTTTTCTTGTTACCTGTTAATATTATGAACATTGTGTAGTTACAGACAGTTTAAGATCTTTCCTTTTTTTCCATATAAACTCCCAGCAACTGCTTTCACCGTGGAAGGATGTGGAATCATAAAACAAACACAAGCATTCTGTGACACTTAAATTCTATATACACAGACTTTCTGCAGACTTCAAAACCAGGGCCTAGTTACAAGTGCACTGAAGTTAGAGAATCCACTTTAGAAGTCTTTGATTGCTTTTGTATGTCCTAAGTAATTTTGGCAGTTTTCACTGGTATTAAAAAGGAGATTCACATCTCTTAACCAGAGATAATTGTGAATGTTCACATCACAATCACAGTCTTTCATAACATCTGGTATAAAGAAATAGTAGGAAAAATAGCAGTATTCAGTAACTTGGTTTTGAGTAAAAATAAGGCAGTCTTCAAAGTTAGACTTCTAGTTCTGATCTTTGGGAATCATTTGACTGTGTCTCTAATAGATTCATCCTTGCTCTTCTGTTATCTGCAATATTTCTGGCCACACTGCTCGTCCTTCCAGAGATTTCATTGTGTTGTAGCTGAGGAGTAACTTCAGTAGTTCCACACCTGTGAATTGCCAACATTTGCTAAATAAACCAAGTTTAGTGTTATCCTTTGGGCTGTTTTCCTCCCAGGATCGGTTTCTTCAAAACCCTTTTCCATTATTTCATGGCAGCCACAGAAGTTTGCTTGTGTCAGCAACACTGCACTGTGCACTGTTAGAGAGATAGAAGAACATTCCAGATATTTATCTTAATATAATGCTTCTGCTATCTCTAACTGTTTTAATACTGTTTTTTCCTACAAAGAAGTTGTGTTGAGTTAATGTCAAAATCATTTGAAGAATTGCATGGGTCAGAAAAGCATTTCTGGAGAAATTATTTCATTTAGAAGGTGAAACAAACGTTTCTCTTGTGCATATTTCCAATTTAGCTATTTCACCTTCTGCATGCTGATTTTCATTTCTCAAAACCTTCCCACAATTAACTTGACTTTTTGGATAACTACCCTCGCAATAATGTAAAGATATAAATGAGAATAAGCAACAAAAATTAGGATTTAATCACAGTGGGGTCAGACTCCTCAAAATCTTGGTTTCCAGGATACAAAAATTTTAAATAATTAATTTTATTATCATTAAAATTAATGGCATGTTTATTGTCAATCCTAAGTAGAGCAAAATTTCCTCTCAGAAAAACAACAACAAAAAATTAAATTACCTGATCAACATTAAAAAAATTCAACACAAGAAATTAAAAAAACCCCATTTTTACTAGTGCACCCTCAAGATTTCTTGATATTTGTGAGTCAGTTAAACTTTTTTCCCTAATTAAATAAACAGTTCTTAAAATACTTGTTATTTCATTTCTGTGAATAGAACTGGAGTAAGTACCTTAAGCCTTTAATGCTTATTCCACTACAGGAGAAATGCTGTGCATTTATTCCAAAGGTAGTTATAGCATCTACCTACTTTTTAGTTACTTTCAGTACTTCTGTACTTCCGGTACAGGTCTCCAAATAGCTCTCAAATTTTTGTTTGCTTGGAACATCATACTCAAAAAAGTGGTGTTAATTTCATCAGTAATGTCACTCAAAACTACAAGACCAAATACTGTCTAACTGGCCCTTTACTGGCCAAATAATTAACTAATTGTATAGGAAAAAAATTCAAGAGGTTTTGTACCATATTGCCTTTCTTTGAAAAATATTTTATAAAATCCCTCAAGCAATTTTAGAAAGCTTACTTTACAATTTGAATGTCAAAATAGCAATGCAAAATATTGTCTTTCTAAAATTCTGAGTCATATTGTGAACTATTCTTCCCAGAAGCTGTTCTTTTTTCATGCCTCATTTTTGATGAGTTTCCCATTGCAATCTTTTCTTCCTACATGAGAAAGTGTTTACAGACATTATTTTGCTAAGTTTCTCCATTTTTAAATTTCAAACTCATTTGATTTAGATAGAATTGACTAATTAAAACTTTTTATAATTATATATTGTGGATTTTTATTTCAACTTGTTGATGGAAATATGTGCAAATTAAAAATTTTTTGTGCTGAGATTTTTCACCACATTCCTCAATTTTTTTTTAAACTTCATTTGCTTTTACTTTGGAAACATGTTATTTTAAGTAAGAAAATATTAAAGGTATTAATCTATTTGCAAGAAATATTAATTTCCTCTGAAACAAAGGGAATTTCCCTGCAATGACCATACAGCAGCATCTAAAATACCATGTTTCTCTCTCAGTGCTACCAATAGGAAATAGCAATTTTCTACCAAATGCCTTCATTTATTATCAACAATATGGGCATGAAAAGATAAACTGCTCCACTGTCACATTTTGATTGTTCATTTAAACTTCAGAGAGATAAAATACCAATAATGCAAGTTTTCATACCTGAACAGAATTAAATAATGGTCCTGTCCTTTATGTTTCCCTATCTTTTTTGTTTGCTCTCTCAACTTTGCCAGAGGAATACACCCAGGATATCACTACCTTAACAGTTAATCAATTTTTTAGACTAATGGTTTTCATGTCCTTTTGTTAGAGGTTCCCCCTCCTTTTCCTCAAGCAGCTGCTGTTTTCTCTGAACCATAGCAACCAGCCAAGCAAGCAGAATAAGTAGCTCCCTGAGAAAACAACACCAACTCTGCTCCATAGGTGATCTAGTGCATAGAGCTTCATAGCAACCACTCCTGTGGTTTTACCACAGGCTTATAAATATAATTCCTCATCAATGAGGAGTATTGTCAGGAAGGGAAGTGACAGCAGTAACTATACCTCACTTGTCTGTGGTCTGCAGGTAGATAGAGTGGAAAAAATTATTTCAGTGGTCTTCTATGTATTTTGGATCCCAGTGTCGTAAGAGTACAGTAATTTCACGCGTATAAGGTGAACCTTTTTGACTAAAATTTTGATCAGAACCCGGAAGTGTGCCTTATAGGCCAGTGCACCTTATATATGGACGAAGTTCAGAAATTTGCCCACCCGGCAATGCGAGCCGCAAGCGCCGGTGGCCAGGCCGTGTGGGGGCAGCGCCGGCAGCTGAGCCGCGCACCGCAAGAGCCATGGCAGCCGGCGCCAGGGGTGGGAGGGAATGCTGGTGCCTGCAGCACGGGGAGGGTGCCTGGGGCTGCATTTAAAGGCTGCCCTGATCCATGAAAACTATTTGCAAATTGAGCACCGGCCAGTAAACCCTGCGATCAGTTACTAATTTGTTACTTTGTTGCATGCGGATCCTCACTGGTGGGGAAAAAAGTGCGCCTTATAGTCTGGTGCTCCTTATATATGGATAAAGGTTGGGAAATTGCCAACAACCTGGAAGTGTGCCTTATACTCTGGTGCACCTTATAGACGTGAAATTACTGTAATTATTTTTGTGCTAGGAAGAGGCCAGCTTGTGGTAGCAGAGAACTTTGGAAAATGCTGTAACTGGGAAAGGGCAGCCTATCAGGGCTCCTCTACTTTGGGATCTTCCAGCAGGTGTTGCAGCAGCCTAGCAGAAATAGGAACACTTGGCAGGAATTATCAACAATTACCTCACATGAATTGGCACCAGCAGACATTTCCTTATTTTTCACAGTCTGCTGAAGCTTACCTGTCCCACCTGGAGAGGACATTGCCTTAGTTTCACACTTGCCATTAGAGGCAGAGTAAGAAGCACTGTTCAGTTCCAGATTTTCCTGCCTTGTAAGGGAATGCTTATGTGTCAAAGTAACTGACATTTCTTAAGAAATATTTTGGAAGGAAAGGAAGTAAATATAAATCTACTACTTTGTTACAGCTCTTCTATGAACAACTGTTTAAATACTTAAAAAACATAAGATTAAATTTAAAACAAGAATGATGAATTACGTAAACTTACATAATGGTTAAAATACAATTCTGATTTTTTTTACTAGGTAACATAACTTTTTTTTGTAAATCCTACAGTGATCAATGACAGCAAAGAAGATAGACATTTACAGGTTTTGGAATAAAATCAAGTAACTATCTCAAGAGAAGAAGTATAGTTGTATTTTGTATTTTTATGCAAAACATGATTTAAAATTTATAAGAATAATTATGTAGTCCGTGCATACTGTTGACTGAATGTAAATTGATATCACTCCTCTGGGGCAAGGCTTGTATGTCTTGTTATCTAACTTGCATTTGCAGATTGGAAGTATAAGAAAAATGCTTATCTGTTTTAAAAGTTTTCAAGAAATTCCATCATTAAAAATTCAAATAACATCTCATATAAGGTAAGAGGCAACTAATTTTTAAAGCATCCAATAAAATCATCCTCACCTGAAAGCCTGTTTTCACCCAATGAACACCAAGTGAATGTATAAAATTATAAAAAGAAAAAAACCCCCTCAAAATCCCCTCTGGGCAATAAAATGATGGTTTTACATATGGAATTTTTGGCAATGTTTCATTGAGGGAGCATTAATAGTTCATCAAGATGAAGGGTTATAACAGTTCACAAGATATTTGAATTTTGTAAAATTATAATTTCCAACCTTTATTTTCTCAGGCTGAAAGCTTTTGAACACTGAATAAAATATATTTTACTGTCTTCAAATCTGCATTTTAGATCCACTGCTGTATTCTGCCATTTTCAATGCAAGAGACAAATGAACGTTGTATTAGAATCTCTTTTCATTCCAATTAAAAAAAAAAAAAAAAGGGGGAAAAGAAGGCTATGAGACCAGCACCATGCTAATAAAAATAAAGCTCAGATTCCTAAAAATCCCTCTTCTGTGGCTAAATCTCAAAAGAAAATCCTTTCTGTGATCACTTGTGCACTCTGAGGTTTCCAAAGCGCAGTGCAAGGAATAATTAATTGTACAGTTGCCAGTGAGGTGTAGCTTTGCTCCTCAGTCAGCTGTTTGTGGAAATGTTGTTCCACTATTTCCAGAAACACAAGAAAGTCGTTTCCCTGGGTTACTGCAGCTGGCAAGGATACTGCCATTCACTGAGGAGTATTGTTGTAGGAAGTTTCAACAGAGTGCAGAGAGAGACTTTCAAAGTTGAAGGGAAACTTCACGACCTTTCAATTAATACATAAGAGGATAGCTGGAATGTGAGATAATAAGAATAAACAGACCATTGAAGTATTTTATTCACATACAAAACTTTTCATCTATTTACCTTAATTTTCAGACTAAAAAGCGGCTGTTACTCTCCAGTTTTCTTTCAAGATTTTTTATTGCACTGATGTTTGTGTCTTGAGTTTAATTAAGCTTTATGAATTCCTTACAGCTGGAAGACTTAGCAAAGGCTCAGATATGCTTCCTGGCATGAATACTCTTATTTTCAGACTGAAGCTGGTTTTCATTGGATGACAGAATAAATAGTTTATTGCAATAAGTGAATCAAATTCATTTAGGAAACAACTGAAATATTTACAGCATAAAGAAGAAATAAATGATCTGGTAAGATGCTATATTACTTGATGTGAATGTAAGTCTTAATATGAGAGAGAGAAGTCATAAGAAAGGGAAGCAAAAAGGGATTTGATTAACCCTTAGAACAGGTTTTAGTATATTAACCATCTACACTGTCTTTACTTAGTAAATCACACATACCACCATGATGACACCACTCCAAGGTCCTCAATTAATCTACTCCTTTTTATGATCTTTCACACCTTTCATTGTGGTCAAGAACCTTGTGAAGGATGAAGTGGATGCTAATATTTATACAACACTTAATGTAATTGGGTTCTGACCTGGCTAAGCACAACAGTTATATAAACACATATGGAAAAAAAGAGAATTGCTGCAGGACTCAGCGCGCATTTGTTCCTAGAACTCAGTTTTTGTTGGTCCTCTGGGCACAGGAAATATCAGATTAAAATGACACATTGACTGTGGTCTGTCAATAAATTAATATTTAACAATCAAAAGAGATTAGGAACTGAATGTTAGCTTTAGAAAAACACTCCAAAATTCCAAACTAAACTGCTTCCTTGAAAACAATAGGCAAAGTCCAACAGAAACCAATTACCCTGAAGGGTTAAATAGACATTTGGAGAAGTGCTACACTTAAGATTTGAAAAATACAGGTTTAGGAAGAGGAGAGACCTAATATAGAAATGTTAAACACAGTTTGTAAATTCAGGTTTGGCAGCTGAATGGCGAAGGTTTGGGAAGGGCTTTTTCTCTCTAGATACAGAATGTAATTAGAATACTGACAGACAGAAAAATCTTGATCTTTCTTGGGAAGAAAAAGTAAAAATGTAGGTTAACAGACCTTCTATATAAGTTAGAGAGGTGTGCAGGTAGATCTTAAGAAAGTTGTTATTTTCCTAAATAGTTTGTTGTAAGGAAGTATGTAGCTTTTTGGGTGTTAAAAACTGTTTTTCTCTTAATCTACAGCACCACTGTAGAGTGCATGTACATGAAGAACCTACAGAAAAGAGCCTTTCTGCCTCACTCAAAAGACTTTTTTTTTTAATGTCTGCCAGTGAGGGACACTTAAAAAAAGACTGCAGCTGGCAAGTAAAAGGTGAGGCTGAGAGGTGAAGGCCAAAGTGTACATGCAAAACCACCTCAAATTCAGAGCCTAAGTTGATAAAATATTTTCTTTCTAATTATTTAGGATTTTTATCTCCTTATCACTGCAAATGATCCATTCATCAGTATACAAATGACTGAATTTCCTATTTCTGTTCAAGAGGTTTGTCCTCTAGATGTTTTTTTGACCTTTTGTTTATGAGTTTACCTAAGATTGAGTGAATGCAGAATGAAACATGAATTATTAAATGTTGTATAAGACTGCTAAATATCTTTGCCATTGCTTTTCTAAATTTTCAGTATTTGTAGTTGCAAATTTTTATTAGAACAATGAAACTTTGAGTATTGTATTAGCTGGACCTTTAGTGGAATGCCAGCCTCAGCTCATTTCTGTCAATGCCTAATATAGAAATATATAGAAATATAGTACTTCTAATTAGAGAATGATGCCCATTCTAATAACATTTCAAGGTGAAAATCTGGTAATTCTTTTCTGATCAATAGGCTTTGTTGCTTGAGGTCCATCTATGGTAAAAATAATACAAACAAGTGTATGAACTTTCTCATACACCACCCCAAGGAGAACTGGTATAAAAAGAAAAAAAAAATACCAGAGTAGAAATAAAACTGCATTTTAAAGAAAGATACCATCCTAGACATGTTGAGATACAACCTTTAATGTTACACCAGGGTAAAAGAACTTGTGAGAAAATGTCTCCAAACTCCTCTTGCAGCAGCTTTTGCATTGCTGGAGTATTTGTTATGGTATACTACATAGAAAAGTTTAAGGGAAGCTGGAATACTGAAGAGAAGTTTCAGGTAGTTAAATTCCTCTACACCATGCAGGAACTCCTAAAATGGAACAAGTTTGGAAAATGGCAAATTCTGCAGGGTAGGTTTTCCTACAACTTTCATGCTGAGGTCCCAGCTATTCTATTCATCTGACTTTTCTCTTACCTTCTGTCATCCCCTGGCACATGAGCTGGCTAGATATCTTCCCCTTGTGAAGACAAATTAAGAGGCAATTCAGAACAAAGCAGGAGAGCTGTGCTATCTGACAGATGAATTTTCTGTGCTGAATTCTATGAGTGAAGGCACTCAGCCTTACACATCCCTTTGGCTCCTCAGGAGGAGAGTAATCATCTGGACAAAGGGAAGGGGGAAGTTGTGCTTGCGGTGGAATCTTATTTTCCTAAAAGAATATTAGATCTGCAGAGGGCAATTTGAAACACACAGAGGAGTCTAAGCTTTAGTAAACAATCACATTTATATATAATCTGGCTGCAAAAATACTGCAAAGTATAGAAATCCCTAGAACAATAAATCTTCTTGTTCTTCCTGATGGAGATAGATTCTAAGGTCATCAGCTATAAGGATCAGATGAGTCTCACATGAATGCTTTGGCCCAGAGCTGCACTGGTAATAAACAGGATTTTTATTACATTTCTAAGTGCTTCATGACATGTGTTAAATTACTGTAGGCTTCACAAACTGCAGCACAGAAGTATTGTGCAATTGGATATCTCAAATTTGCTCCCTTTGTTCCATTTCAACACAGTGGCTCAGCTTTTCTTGCAGAACAAAAAATGCTATTTGCTTATTTTATACACAATCTGATCCAAACCGTTCAACTTTTTCATGATTATGGCAAATGGCCTAAAGATTTTTCGTGCTATTATAGAGTGAAATATTTTCTCAATTGTACTTTTTAGCTGATGGACCCTTCCATTCTGTGTCATTTAGTCTGTCAATACTCTAAGTTTACACCTAAAGTGCAGGATGTATAAGCCCATGTCAGGCTGTGGTAACGAGATACATCTGAGCTTTCCATCAGCCAGGATGGTGACATGCGACCATACCCTCCTGGACATTCTGTCCAGGCTAGATCAGGTCTTTGTGTACAGTTTGTAACTTAGATTATAAACTTTTTAAAAAATTATAGAGCCTATCTTTCACACTTTATCTACACTTCAAAGTCTAGTGAACCCATGCATGTATTTGAACCAATGCTAAGTCAGAATGCTAACTCAATTTCTGTGTTTGGACATGTTCACTCCATTTCAAAAATCAAGACTGAAAGAATTATTATGAGTCGTCATGAATCAGAGCTTCCACATCTCAATCAAGCCTTTCAAAGAAAAGACACAAAACAATAAGTATTGTTCACAAATTCAGTGCAAAACTGAAGTAAATTAGTTGTGGCATTTTTGTTTTATCACTGCAGGGAAAGCTAGGAACATATTCAAGTCTCTGCTTTTAATGAAACAAGTATGTCCAAGTTTTTCCTCAGAAGAGCTGCTTGCCTAGTCCTCAGTTTAGTCTTCCACTTCATTCACTACTTGGAATGAATTGTGATAAAAATTAAATAAAAATCAAATAAAAACAATTCCTGCATTTTTTTTTGCATTTAGAATGAGATGCCTAAAGATTAAAGCAGCAATATTAAAGGGTGAACAAAGTAAAATGAGAAGAAACTTAGCCAGTCAGTGCTAAAACACTAAGAAATATTAAGAAATATTTGTTTATGTTCTTTTATGCATCTACCTTCACATCTTTGCAGAAAAATTCCAAAACCATAATTTGACCTTGAGGTAGGTGGTATTTTTTCCTGGACAAGCTATTTTTGTATGAAAGACAGATGAATATTGTCTTAAGTAGTTCTTCTTTTAAGAATTCTGAAAACAAATGCAGAGAGAAGAACATCTATAATTTATATTCAAAATAGAAACTTAATAACTAAAGGTTGACAGTCTAGAAAAAATACAACAAAAAAGCCTTAACAAATTGTTAGTGAAGTAACCCTATACTAGAGGGAATATTTTTATACTTAGTGGTAGTTTAAAGGGAGAAATTCTGGAAAGTTATTGAAAAATAACTAAGCTAATAATTTAAATTATCTGTCTTTACTACTTGGTCAGATTTCTCCTTTTTTTTTTTTCCTAGAAGCAACTTTTAAGCTATGCTGGCATCATAATTGATCAGTTAATTCAGTGTTATTTATATCTGAAAATCTGTAATGCTACTTTTCATTTCATCCTGACAGTATTGCAAAAATTATTTTGGGGGTTATTTTTAGCTGTCAGCAGAGAAATTTTCTAGGTGAAAAGTATACAATTCTATCATGTAATTTATGTTCGGCTTAGATTAGTTTCTTTTTCAAATATCCTTGTTTGGTAATTTCTTCTAATTGAGCTGAATTATGAGTTAGTATTATTTTTTTTTAGGATGTTTGTATAGTTTTTCTTTCAGGAATAAAAAAATCAGGAAGCTTTTATGTGGTCACCATTCCATGCTCTTTTTCCTATCATTTTTTTCTTTAGAATTAAGGCTCTACTTATAAACTAGCTTTTTTTTTCTGAGAATCACAATAGCTTCAAGGGTGCTTCTGTCACAGTGTCCTTGGGTAAATTTATATTTTTTTCCTACCAAAACATCTCTCCTCTATATTGTCTATTTGACAGATGGCTTCACTTCCACGGCACTTTTCCCTTGTAGCCATATTTTGGTCATGGCTCATATTGTTTCAGCTATTTGTTTCTATTTAAGAGTGCAAAATCGCTGCATTTATTCTAAGAAGCTGCTATCATTCCCACCAGCTTCAAAGAGATTTAACCCCCCTGTTAGCACAAAGGGGCTTCATAACTACAGAATTATGTTTCATTAGTACTATCCATCAAAACGTGATTGTCTGCATCATGGGGAAGTTAAGACACTGCACATATCAAGTTCTAAGGTCGTGCAAATAGATTCTTCTCCTAGAGCTTGTGAGGTGCATCCAGCTGGAACACCCAAGGGTCAGGGACAATACCACACCTGTTAAAGTCTGGAAAGAAATATCTGCTGTGGAGTGGAGAAGGGGCATATATTTGTGAAAACAGAACATGTATATTTGGAAAGAAGCAGAAGCAAACTGCAAAGAAGTCCAAATGCTGGATTTTGACCAAGGTAAAAGCATTTGTCTGCTACAGATCAAGCATCCAGAAGCAAGCTTTTTCTTATTTACATTACTATTTGGTCCCATATTCTGCATGAAAGTCATACCAGTTTTGTCCTCTTGATTATCAAAAACTTTTGTGTTATCTGTGTTCCAAAATAGATTTGTAAGCCTGGGACAGGTTAATCTCGTCACCTGTATGAGACCCCTTATTTAATGAGAAAATTTTATAATAATTCTCACAACTTCTTATTGTCCATGTTTAAAAAAGTAATTGTCCATAAGTAACTAAATGCAAAGATAATTAATAAGATATTTCAAGCACCAAATGTCACAAAAACAGTGCCAGACTAAGTTTTCAAGGGCAGGCTATTAAGTTGGTCTCTTGCATTCTTTTAAATGTAGTTTTAACTCAGAAACAATCTCAGCAGGTAGATAAGATTAAGTGGGAAATTAACCAAATCAGAATTGCACCCCTTTTACTGAAGAGGCTCAGGAAGAGGTGATGCTATGTAATTTTTTTTGGTCAACTTCACATGCATCCACTTTCCTTCCAAACAAGTAAGAGCATTTCCAGCTGCCTGCCATGGGCAAACAGCTTATTAGAAGACACACAATGTTACTCCTTGACCTTAAAGGCAGATGGAGTCCATATTCCAGGATATTTTTGGTGAATTTTTCAGCAGTCTGATAGTTGATATGGACACCCTTTGATAGGAAAGAGCACAGAAATGGATGATAGGCACTTATTTATAGTCCTCACTGTACCAGCACAGGGATTTCATTTGGTGCTACAAAACAAGACACTTTTATAATACCAGATATATGGTAGCAAGAATGACTGAAGAAACTGCTCTGAGAGGCCAACACCAAATTCCTGGCTACTGTAAATACAGGCAGTTCTTTCAGCACACTCAGAATCAGCACGAAGAAATCAAACCAAAATAACAACAACAACATCAAAAAACACAAAACACAAAAAAAACCACCAAAAAACCCCCAAAAAACAAAACAAAACCAAAAAAACCACCACCAATCAACCAGCCAAAAAAAATTATTATGCACTGAATGCCAAAAGTTGGTACTCCAAACAGTATTGTCCAGTCTGGTATTGTGCCTGATTTTACTGATAGTATGACAAATTTCTGGTTTTCTTCATGGAGTGTTTAATTTTTGAAAGGAAACCCAGACAGACACTTTAGATGTCAATTCACTGACACAGTTCAAGTTCTTAAGGCCCACTAAGGCACTACTCTTGAAATAGTGAATGACATCTACACAAGTAAACAAATAATTGTTCCCAATGGAAACAAACTTCTATACGTATATCAACTGATGATTCCTCTGAATATACCCAGTTCAGGGCCAAACCCCAGGATTTACTTTTTCTCCATTCAGGGTCAAATACTGATATATGAAATTTTAGTTCCAAATATGTTTGCAAGGTTTAAAGGGGTGCATTTCAGAAAGGTTACGTCGTTTCATAATAAGTAAAAAATGTTCGAATCTGGACACTTTGGCATGCAACCTCAAATATTAAATGAATCCAGGCAGAGTTACATGAAAATGTGATTTATAAATTTGAATGATCCCCTGGTAAAGATCCAAGAAATATTTAAATATATTTATGAAATATTAGTGATCGAGCAGTCTTTGATGGTTTGTGTATTCTCATCTCTTTGAATTTGAATATGATAATCTTTCATTTTAAGTCATGTTTCTGAAATGGAACAAAATTATTCTAAGATGCGTGCTGTCTTCCCATAGGATGTTTGTGAGTAGGTTTTCTGCAGAAACATGGTAATTATGCTGTATTTACTATTTTTACTGTTTATGATGCTATTTGTGGGTGGGTGTGAGTGGAATAGCTTCATGTGATAATGACTGTATTTTTTATATATGCAGTTTGTTGCAGTAGCAAGGCATCTCCCTGCTATAAAAGGATATTAAAGTTATAATCTGCCAGCCAACATTAAATTCCCGTAACTCCCAGCAGCTGAATATGTTAAACAAGTTGATACCCCTCTAGGTCTCTGGTGAGGGCATATGCTGCACCATGATACACTCCTTATCTCCAGGCATAGCTGTGCAAACAAAGGCTTTGTGAAGGATTTGCTTTTCTGACTGGGAGAACACTGAATACAAGTTATTTTTGTTTACATGTTAAAGAACCTGTTATTGTAGAACACAGAGAAATAACTGGAAGGAAAAATGGCAATGCCTGGGCTCTTGCATGGTCCACAGTCTTATTGAGGTAATGAGATTATTTTAATTTGCTAGCCAAAACAAACTTTTTTCTTCCAAAATCAACAACAACAACAACAGCGAGCCACTTTAAATAAATGTAAATGTTCTTTGTTTGGGGCTTCTCTTTATCCCCTGGTTATAGGGGCGATAAAATTTTAGGACCTTTTAGCCAAATTTGCCTGCTGCAGGTGAAACCCCAGGAAAGCCAGGCTGTTCCCTGTTCCAGGCTGAAGACAGAAGAGCAGCCATTCATTAGGACCTCAGGCTTTGCTCTGCTCCCCTGAGGCCCTACTCCACTATGTGCTCTCCTCTTTTTCCCTGAATCCTGAGTTTTCTCATTTCATTGAACTTCAATGACCCTTTCGTATTCCTGTTGCCAAATGATCCTCCAGTACATGACCTCTTTCTGTTAAGTCCCAGGATAAGTAAAAAGAAAGCAAAATAGAGCCATGCTGTCTTAAAGACTACACTGATATTATTGGTGAATTAAATATTCTATTCTATGTATTTATGCTATGCCTCTTAATTAAAATGGTAACACATCTTTTCCTGGGAAGTCTACAATCTGTGCAATTTTCCCCCTAAATCTGAAATTAAATTAAATTGAAAGCAAGGAACAGATGAACAGCTGTCTGTAATAATAGGTTTGTAAGTGTTTTAGTAGACACATCAACAGTTTTTGGTATACAGATAGGGAAATTGGACATATGGCAATGGTGAAGAGCAATTATGACTTTTTTTGAACATGCTAATAACATATACACATAATCATAATCACTTTAAAGCTTCCCTTATTTGAAGTTCTTTATCTTCAAGTTGTTTTCTACAATTACATCCCAGCAAAGATGCAATATATTACCATATGAAGCGTGACTACTATTGTACCTCTTAAATGTCTATCAGAGGCAATGCTTTAATGATATAAATTACCTCAGGGTTGAAAGCATGTTTTGCAATGACTCTGTCTAGCTGTCAAAATCTTTACTGCCACACATAAAAAATGATGGAATTATATTTGCAAGACCATGGCACTTATGAAGCCTTTGTAGTCTCTTCAATAATTTTTCTGCATCAAATATTCATTTTATTGTCAGGTTTTTCTGCCAATTCTATCCTGTTAAATTTAACTGAATTTGATTTTCAGTGCTCCCTTATATTTCAAATTTCTGTATATCTGACTAAAAATATGGCAGGAAAGTATTATATGTGATTTAGATTCCTGTGTACTTACCAGTATTCTTTTAGACTGATTGCACATTTTTTCTTGTGATTATCCCTCTAATGTTTCCTCTTTGTGTCTGCCAGAAAAAAGCTTGATCACAGTTCAGAAAAGATGGGTGAAAGAGCAATGGGCTGAGTTGCCAGCACATGAATTGTCATCCAATTTGACACTGGGAAAACTAGATTGATTGTAAGCAGAAAATAATCTTGCCCTCAACAGTATGACACACTGACTTAAGACATTATCATATTAGCCAAGCTGAATAATTTAAAATAATATATCAGTGACATATATTTGCTGATTGTTATCCCTTTTTAAGAGCCATTTTCCTTTTTGTGATCACAAAAAGAATGAAATAGAGACTATTCCTCTTTGTAAATACATACATGTATCTTTTTCAAAGAGATAAACCTAGTATAAAGTGAATTTTTAGTACTTAAATTAAAATCAGTACTAATGAAGAATTACAGCAGTGATAACTATCAGTTAGAATTGGTTGCATGCATGTTAGGCAGAGGTCCATGAAAACAGAAGAATTTCTTGCTGGATTGGACACTGATCTAAAGAGGTGGCAATTTAAATACAAGATATCCCTTTCCCTTAAAAAAATTAATTTTGTATCCTGAAAACTAATGAGTTGCTGCCTGTGTGTCATGGAAAGCATGTTCATTAGTTTTATATCAACACTTGATATGCATGTGCCCATGCAGAGGTATTCTTATTTGATGGAAAAGCCCTGTTGGTTTGGTAAACACTATCAAATGATTTAGCAAATTCTTTTGCCAACAAACTCTAAAATCTGTTCTATTTTGTACTGGGACCCTGTAGAAAAAACTATTTTTGTAGGGTACCAGTTCTCTTACTACTCTACATTTACAGAGCGCTGCTTCAACAGAATATTCCACCTTACATGGAAAACTGCATGTGAAGGTAGGGAGGGGAAATGGCACTTTCTCTTCATTCAAGGAAGTTTAGGAAAAGGTAAAGTGAGGAAAGAAAATATTTTTTCCATGTTTATTTATATGGTTTCCATGTGATATTGAAGCTAGTATGAGAGTAAAAAAACAAAACAAAACAAAACAAAAAACCCCACAAACAAACAATAGAACCCAAAAAACCCCCAACCAATGAAAACCACATCTTATATAAAATTCAGTCTGAAAGAAGACTGAAGCATATAAAAACCCACACTATTACCGAAAATAAATTGAAGGACCATTGCTGGTGCTCTGGCAATTTTACTTGCATCTAGTACTTTCAAAAATTTGGAAATATTTCCAAAGTCTTTTCAGATTGTCTGTAAAATGTTTTCAGGTAAGAAAAAATTATAAAATCCTACAGTATAATGCATTAGTGGTTTTCACAAGCTCTTTTGTAAGTGCTTTGCAGAATAACAAGGGACAATTGTCCAGAACAGTAGGAAAGCAAGGTAAAGAGCCCACATTTTTTTCAGCCTCAAAAAGGGACCATGGTTAAAAATATCTTTTAAAAGCATGTAATATTATTTTATTTAACTGAATCCTGAGCCATTTGGGATAGAGCATATTTTTGTTTATTGTAACAAAGCAGATTAATAGAGATTCTGTTAATCTGTGAAACCGTCTATATAAAAAACATTAATGAAGAATCATAGTCATCATGGTTTCCTACAACTAGAAAGAAATGGCCTGGTTACACTTTTATTTAAAGAAGGTAAGAACAAAATCTAGAAATATGTCTACGTTAGAAATTACAGCACCAGTTGAAAACAAAATTCTATTCAGTGTTAAAAAGGAAGTGGAACAGTCCCTGAATAAGAACACTGGCCATATTTAATGAAAGTCAAGAGGAATCATTATCTTCAGAAAGTTATTATTTCCTAATAGTCAATTTAAAAATTCTTTGCTCATTGGAAGGCCCATAACTGATTTTATTATTTTCAGTGCCTCTCATTAAGTGTCCCCACCTAGATTCTCCCAAAGCAGACACTGCTTGCTTGCACCCTCCTCCCTCTCTTCCTTCCCGATCCAGCAGGATGGAGTTGAGGATTGGAGGCACAAAAGGTGGAAATCACAGGTTGAGATAAGAGCAATTTACTGAAAGCAGTAATGAGATGAGAAAAGGAACTGTAGCAGCAGCAATATTAGTAACAAAAAGTGTAAGATAAAGAAACAATTTACAAGGAAAGCCCATGACAAATACCAACTGGTTTCTTCTTTCTTCCCAGCCCTGCTTTTGCCCATCAGAAGGGAGGGCTCTTCTCCAAGGTATGAGTTTCCCTTTCCCAGTGCCCATCAATGAGGTGAGGGGGTATGGAATACCCACAGCCATGGCCCCAGCCTCTGCCCCATCATGACTGCTGGAAAAAATTAACTCTGTTCTGGATTAAAGTAGGACAAATCTTAAATTAACTTTTTTTGCTCTTTGGAGAAAAAATAACTTTAAAAATGATACAGAGTACAAAGAGTCTTATCCAGCTATAAAGATGATATTAGCTGTAGAATTGTAGGAATAGAAAATGAACCTTTTTTATCCAAAATGTATTCTACATATATAATGTTGAAAATATTTTTTCTGAATTCCCATCCCATCAGTATGGATTTTGTCTTTGGTCCCTTGAAATTTTCTACTCCAAATTACTATATGTGTAATCTTTAATCATGCAATACAGCTATTATGTCATAAATAATTATATCTGTGCTTATTATTAATACTCATAGTGATTTGAAATTTAAATATGATCATGTGGTTTCCTTACATTATAATTGCTACATCCCAGACAGTGAAGGTGAGAATCTATTCTAGGAAGATAGCAAGGAAAAAAAACAAATGCAGAAGTGGAAGATAGTATTTATAAAACTATAGCAGTAGCACTTGAGTGCTGGTGAAAAGCTTTAAATATCTTTTCTGGGGGAGCACTGGATTAATGACAACTGAGTGAAAGACTTGTCCATTTGTAATAAGAGGTTTGAACAATAATAGTTAATGAAATTACTGGTGGTATGAAGAATAGACAGATTTTGTTAGGGTTAAAATCTATAATCAGTGACACATATAAATGACTTGGCTAATAAAGAAAGCAGGTGTTGTAGGAATTCTGCAACACACACTGTCCCAAGCTACTAATGTCTGCAGATCTATAGAATTTTTACAAATTTTATAGAGAAAAATGAAGCTGTTACTTTGTAGGATTCAACTTCAGAAAGCAACAAAGTGAAGCTGTGACACTTTAAAGCATGTATAGGGAAAAATGGAAAAAAATTTAGTTAAATAGCTTTAAAAATATATCCTGGTGATTGAGACTGAAAGGACCTTAAAACAAACATGAGGTAATTTTTTTCACTAAGGATACCAGAGACCTGCAGCAACATCAAAGAGCCTCTGCAGAAGAAATGTTATACTTGTACCAGAAACTATACAGTTGAATGTCAGGAGTCATTTAATAATATATATAGATCAAGATCAAAATAGTAAAAAATAAGGGGAAATAAATTATACAACTGTCTTCAAAATGTAACTACTGTTCCTTGAAAACAATATTGGAGATGTGCAGATTCATCATTTTGCAAATGACAAAACATGATTTCCAAGTAGCCATTCATTAATTGATTGGAGGGAATATTTTGGCTACCTCTATTGCCTCTGGGTGGCTGTACTTACAGCCCAGTCAAGAGTACTGAAGTTCTATTGGCCTTGAGAAACAAGTGACTAAATTCATTCTATAGAGTGAGTTTGAACAGGCCAGTAAGCAGCTTGAACAGCTGTGGACATTTTGTTTAAGTCCCAACATGCTGGTGCAGACACAAGACTAATGTACAGAGATTTTATTCCATCACTCAAAGGAGTCAGTATTATTTTACGTCGGCTGTAACCTTTAGCTCCATCTTGTCATTTAGAAAATCTCCTAAATACAACAGTCCCAGTGAGAACAACCTCTTTTGCTTTCCTGCTTGTGGAAGAAAAAGTATAA
>VRYO01002355.1:25186881-25263524 GCA_009812075.1 Sialia sialis
GCTTATATTCAGGTGCAGCTTATAATTGTGAAATTACTGTATTCTGAATCAATGTTTGAGGAAGAATTTAAGATGAAAGTATGGAATATGGAAAGCATGGAATTGTTATTTTATCTGGAATGTAGATAATCATATGCTTATGTCTTCACTCTATGAGAACCCAGGATGAGTGAAATCCAGGAACATCTGGTTCCTGCAATCTGCATATCCTCAGACATCTAAACTATTGATTTTGATGACAGTGCTCACTGTAGGACACTCACTGTTCTGAAGGAGAATTTCTTCTGTGGTGTAGATACAAATCACGCATACCAGGCTGTCATCAATTCATCTATTGTCTTCAATAAAATTATCACATGTGCTACCAGATGAAGATTGTTTCAAATGGATTAAATTAATTCATCTTTTTTTTTTTTTTTTAATTTGTATTTACTCCTTCCCAGAATCTTCGCTTTTTCCCAAGGTTTTGTCAGAAGTTGAGCAGAAGTTTGTCTCACTAAATTTTTATGCATTGTGGCTGAGATATTTCCCAGCCATATTAACGCACATGTAAGAGAAAACACTTATATAAGACTTCATAAGTATTTTTTTTTTTAAGAAGCTTAGAGGGAAATTCAGTTTATTCTGTATGAGATGGTTTGCAGGTGACATTCTCACTTCAGTGTGTCTTGGGAGTGTGTATTTTCCATTTTTTACTATAAGTTACTGAAGTTGTCTGTTTTTTTGCATTCTACATAGAGGATGCCTTCTCAAAAATTTTTGTCTGTTTAGAATCACTAGGGATGTCCTTCATAAAAAAAAATAAAAATTAAAAAAAAAAAAAAAGGAATTGTAGCTGCTGCAAACTGCCCAGGAATACAACTGCTGATCTTATAAGCACACAGAGCAGCCAGTAGACCATAGCGCCTGCTTCTACACCTCCAGCTCAAAGTTCTGCTAATTAGTTCTGAAGCTGCACATAATCCTATGATCCCAGTATCTCAGAGACTTGTTCTTTCTGTTGACACATTAGGACTGTCAGGATTAAAAGCAATTCCTTAACTAGGTTCCTGTTGCTGAACAGGAAACAAAGATATGCATGTAATCCAAATATTTGGCACATGTAAGTTAAGAATTTAGTATTTTATTTCCCTTTCAAACCAGATTTCTTTCAAACTAACATAAACAACATTTTTTATATGGCATAAGGTGCTATCTTTTTAGAAAATTTATTTGCAACTTTCATTTTTAGAGAAATATATGTGATAAAATTCTCATTTTGTATTAAAGTTCCTAAAAATAATGGATGATCAATGAATACATTTCAATTAGATTTTATCAGGTATCTCTGATTTCAGTTGACTTTGCTCTCTAGAATTCTTACTAGACTACCTTCTAAAAATGAAAATTTGAAAATGTGTCGCTAAATACACTGTCAAAGGAATCAGTAGTTTGCAATTCTGTATCTGAATATTTTCATTGGCACTCTACATTTTTGGGTTTTAAATATTTTGTGCATTTTAGTTTATTCTCCATTGTTCATCAGGAGAGCAAAAGAGTGAAATATAAAAGACTACAGTGTTCATTAATAATTATGATAAATTACACTTTCCATCTGGAAAAATATATGTTTAATATTTGAGAAAATTATTTTATAAAACCCAAGCTAATTAATAGCAGACATTTGCATAGTGTTTTCAAATGCCTTTTTTTCATTGATTATGCAAATAAAACAAATAAAACAATCAAACAAAAAATCACAGTGTGTTTCTGATTTGACATTGTCCTCCAGTTCCATAATATAGATATAATAACTCTTGAAAATTGTAGTCTGTTCTGTTCAGTTTTTTGAATTATATGAAAACATACAGCAACTTGTTCTTCATGCTAGGTGTTCTGATCAGCATAAATGTATTCATGGGCCATAAACTTCTTTAGTAGAGAGCACTATTCAAGCAGTAATAGAGAAGAAAATAAAATATTTTATTCCTCATCTTTATTCACTCTTCACCTTTTGAGGGCTTATTGATTAAGGTGCTGAACTTACAGTCCTGAGGGAATATCCCTCTTTTCATCTGCACATCTTTATCAATTTTTTCATATTGTTTTGGGTTGAACCTAATTCTAGAAAATCACTTTAGATTCGGAGTAGTCTCTTCTCAAGTAGATTATTTATGTGCCTAAAATTCAGCAGAATAACAGGCTTCAGATTTCAGTTGTAACAGTCAAAGTATAGAAGGCCTTAAAATGGAGAAATAGTTTAAGAGCAAATTCTCTGTTACAGGAATTGGATTTTGATCAGAGTAGCTGCACACTCTTTAATGAAAGCTGTGACACTAAGGTCAGATTCACTGACCACCCGGCTACCAACATCACTTTTACAGGCACATGGGACACTTAGGAGAACAGTAAAGGACGGTGTGAAAGAAATGAGTATACATTACAAAACCAGGTAATCCTGGGAATGTATGTTATGCATTTTCTTTATCATTGTTTACTATAGATCTTGCAGGGATTTGGTAAGAAATTCAAAATTCTTTTACTTCAAAGTAAAACAGTGATCAAGTTTGAGATGCAGCTCCTTTGTGATTGATCTAATATAATCAATATCTAGTGCATATTAATAATTCACATCTGTGAGTCATTTGACCAAGTAGGAAGGCACTGCAGCCTCTGAGATGTCCTATCCTCTCCTTTGTTTCACATTCTATCCCAAATAGAGATATCACTAGGTCTGACACTATCACACACAAAATCTGTGTGTGTATATCTGTCTGTCTGTCTCTCTCCTCAAATAAATAGACAAAACTCTGCATATATTTGTACGGATGTATACATATACATTTACACAGAGACATTTACTGGAGGATACAATGAGCTACTTACCTTTCAATTAGCTGAAGGGCATCAGAACTGCCCCTGTGCATAGAGACTTTCTAATTAATTTTCCTAGAAATCACAAGCCATAAATGGAAGCACCCTTTTCATCTTCTTTTCTGCCTATGAAGATTTTTTTTCACTTTAATGAAGAAATGAAAAAGACTTTTTCAGATAATTGCCTTTAAAGAATATTAAATCCATCTGAAACATATACCCATGGTCAAAACCTAAAAATATTTACTGCTTATAGTTGAGCTGCAGAAACCAACATGGGAGCTTCGTTACGAGTCTAGACTAGAAAGTCTTGCTTGATTTTAGGCTAATATTCTGACTGAGAAATGTTGAGGGGAAACTAAATTTATTGACACTATTGAAAAATGCAAAACTTTATAGAAATGTTTCCTTTCAGAATGTGGGAAAATAAATTTACAGTAAATGTAGTAATCATGTACATTTAAAAAAAATGTCTGAGCTACGTTTTTAAGAGTGAGCTGTACTGAAAACTTAGTCACACTTGAATTATGATGAGGCCTTTCTCTTTCTTATTCCTATTTTACATTCACAGAGTATTATTAATTATTATTATGATTATACATTTTTTCAGCAACAAGAAAACTCTTGCTTTTCATATATTCTTTTTCAGGTTCCATTTATCTGCTTTCCTTATAAAAAAACATAGAACTGCAACACATTTGCTTTTGATTGTCACTTCAGTATCCTTTTCACTAGAAAGCTAATCCAGGTTAACCAAGAAATTCTAATTTTGGTTAGGCTGGGCTAACATTAGCATGCCAGTAAATATCACGTGAACTGTACTTGCACATTTTTTTTAGCTTTTGGAATTTACTGCTAAGGTTTCTATTATTTCCAGATGACAGGACATGGTGATGAAAAGTATGGGAAAATATGGTTAAATTAATGGGCTTCCTGAAAACTAAATCATTCTTAATCCTTGAACGTGGCTTCTGCATTACTGCATTGTTTTTTGAAAGTAAAAAGGCAAACTACGGTGCTGGAACTTCCATAAAAAGATTATCTGATGAACTGATTCCTGCAGAGGTGAAGAAATGCCATATATTCTTCAGCTTGATGTACATGCATTCTCTAGAAGATCTTGATATCTGTGACAAAGTCACAGGCAGTGAATTTATATTCCCTCTGGTTATGTTACCATTATCATAACACATGTGTATAGAGATTCTATCTAGACTGAACATTGTTCAGCTTTCTTCATTTTAAAGAGTTCAGATATTCTATAGTAGATTAAAGCACAAAATCAGAATACTGTTGGAAAGGGAGGTTTATTTTCTTCACACAGGAAATTAATACTGGCTGCTATTAATTTTCAGATATCAGAGGGATACAAGAAAAAACAGACAGGGGCTTCCTAATTATTAGATCTTAGCAGTGTACAGTAAATGGTAGCCTGTAACAGATTTCATAAAAATTATTTAAAACACATTTTTAATGGTTTGAATACTTGAGGAATATATCTCTCCTAATTGTGATAGATGAGTGGGTCTTTTCTGTCAGATTTGGCATGCAAATCTGTTTTTAAAAGAAAGGCAAACATATCCCTGTAATTTTTGTCTTGCCATATTTCTGCAGTGCTTAAAGCTACTGATGTTCTAGTGCCTTTAAAAGGTGTTTTGAAGATTATTGAGATGCCAAAGAAAATGCCTGCTGTGGCTATGGAACATCCTGTCTAAACCTGGACTGACTAGGAAATCCTGCATTGCTGCAGGTTTTTCGCACTCTTTCACCTCTACATTGTTCTGTCTTCAAATTCTGTATGGACTCTTGTACCTGTGTGAAATTACCCAGCAAGGGCGTTGTGCCTGGTGCATGCAGGTACAGGGCACAATCCTAAATGTAAACCCAAATTTTGAGCAGGTACTGAAGGCATCATCTGCTGAAACACCGGCTGCAGGATGTCTCCTTATCAGCGCTCTCCCTCTGCAGAGGGTTTATGCAGAAGGGATGAAGTGTACTTTAGAGCTGGCAGGAAGGAGCTGTGAGAGAGCGGAGCATATGGTGATCCTGTCATGCATTGCTGCATCTCAGCTGGATTCTCACATAGGAGAGAAGTCTGCATTTGCCTCTTAGCTGCTGAAGGTGGCTGCAATAGCTTCTGGGTAGACATAAAATCATAAGATTGGAGGCATGAAACCACAGAACGTCTTTCTGCCCTTTGATATGTTCAAGGCAGAATTATGTAGGTCAGTGATGACAAACTTGTTCAGACTGAAGACAATGTTAGATGAAATTGGAAAGATACAACTTCCAGACAAATTCAATTTAAATGCTTTTACTATTCAGAACTGTCTAAATCTCTTTTACATTAAGTCCTTTTCTATTTATACTGTCAAATCTGCTGCTCCCTACAGCAAATCTGAAAATGGTTGCAAGCACTTATTTACTGCTACTGCCTAGCTGGTATTTTCCTCTTGCATTAATACCTTGGATTTGTCTTTCAAATGACACCTTGTACTTTGTATTGATTGTTGTGAGTTCTAGGTATATCCTCAGCTACACTGCCAGTCTTCCCAGCCATGTATGATTTACATATTTAATAAATCTAAACCTCATAACTCATGAGAACCCTAACTCAAGACAGACCCCAGCAGAATTTCACAATTCCATTCCTTTGTTTTGACACAAGGCTCATCATAACTGCTTTCAGAATTTGATACAACTACCTTTGTATCTTTCTTCTTATATTTTCATTGAGGCCATTTTTTCCTCTTTAAGATTATACTGGTGCTGAGAATTTGCTCAAGTCAAGCTATATGTCTGCTGGTTTTCTTCTACCCATGTAGTTTGCTAGCCTGTGGGAAAGAGATACTAAAATGATTTGGTATTATTTCTAGTTGATAATATGCCAGCTGTTATTTATTTTTGTGTTTCTGTCTTAGTTTTTGAAAACAATTTAAATATCTCTTCCATTACTTTTCCAGAGGCTGGTGTTAAGCTGGTTAGTCTGTTATTTTCTGCTTTCTTTTTTCATTTCCATTTTTTCGAACTATGTTTGCCTGTCTCTCCATTCTAATTTCTCAGAGATAACAACTAATAATACTGCAATTTCATCAGTCAGGTTTTTAATTGCACTACAGTGAAGGCCAGCTGCTTCAACTGTTTTGTCAATATTCAAATATTGTTTGACCTGTTCCTTCCTTATTAGAGAAAGAGGTCTTACCCTCTGATAATTGCATTAACTATGACTGCCCTATGACATTTTCAGGAATAACTTGCAAAAAAATTATTGAACTCCTCATTTTTTCTGGATCAACCTGCAATAACACCACACTACAACAAGTAGTTAGCAAGTAGTCAACCAGTCTTTTATCTTATGGAAGCAGTTCTTGATACAATTTAACTTTCTAGTTAAAGGTTTTCGGTTTTGTGTTGTATTCTTGCTCTCTCCCTCTGCACTTATTCTGCTTTTTTTATGTGACCTTAGTAACGAAACCTAGCTTCCACTTTCTTTTTATGTTTGAAATTCACAAAAAGCCCATGATTTCATCAAGTCCATCTCTTACTGCACCTTTAATCTTTTTTTCTGTTATTATGCATTTTGCACGATGACCTTAATATTATTTCTTTATGGATCTGACAGTTCCGCTAATTTCTTTTTTGTCTCCTAGGGCTCCTTGTTTACCAGTTTTATGAATTTATAGAAGCCTGCTCTCTATAAATGCCTTGCTTTTGTTTTGTTACAGTCCCTCTTGTTTTTTTCCAGACGAACATGAACTCTATCATTTCACTGTCTCTCTAGATACTTTCTGTTTAGGTGTTAATAATTTTCTGTACTTTCTATCCATTGATTTCTCCTTATATTCAGAAGTCTTTAAAAATGCATATGAGTTAACTGAGAGTTGACCCCTTTGCTATCTTCCTTTTCACAGAGTGAATGTGTGTACTGAGTCTGATTGAGCTAATTTTCCCACAGCAGCTTTCACAGTGCAGTGCTTTACAATGGCACTGGGTTTGTGTGGCCAGACTCTGGTAGGAGGGGAGTTACAGGGGTGGCTTCTGTGAGAAGCTGTCAGAAGCTTCCCCCATGTCCAGCAGAGACATGCCCCTGGTTCCAGGACAGACTGGCTGCTGGCCAATCAGGAATGATGGTAATGAAAAAAAAGTTATTGTGAAGGTTTTTATTTTGCTTCTCATTACCTGATTTTATTAGGAATATATTGAATTAATATCCCTAAGCGGAGTCTTTTTCTGCTCTTGATGATATTTGCTGAGTGATCTCTTCTGGTTTTTGTGTCAAGTCATGAACTTTTTGTTATATTTTAATTCCTCTGTCCACTTGTGGAGAAGAGTGATAGAGCAGCTTTGGTGGGTGCTTGATATCCAGGCAGGGTAAACGCACTACACTGGGCTATAAAAATTCATATTTATTTGTAGACCTGGTGGTCTGAATTACTTCTCCTTTTGCTCACTCCCTCATTCCCTTCTTTTGGCTCTGGTGGTATATAGTAGATGATTCTATTATAGCAACACCATACTTTCCTCTTTGCCATTGCCCACGATTTTTTCTACACTTAGGAGACAAAATATTCTTTAGATATAATGTTGCCATGTCCCTATTTCTTTCTTTTTCCCTCTTTGTCTTAGCAGGACAATTTTCTCCCTCATAGAATAAATACTATTTCAGTTGTCTTGTTATATCAACTCTCAGCCCTCTCAGCCTAAATCCTCAGGCTCCATTCTGTTCTGCTTTACCTGTCTGCTCATGGCAGATTTCAACAACCAGTTTATGACAGTGACCGGTTTTAGGGACAGAAAAAGCAGCATAAAAAAAAAAAGATTTCTGCACTGTGAGTTCCTCATATTTCATTTCTTCTTCCCTGCTAATAACTGGGTTAGGCACTAGGCACAAAACCTAGCTGCTGTAACATCATTTCTCTTTTAACAGAAGCCTCATTCTTTATGGGAGTAGTCTCTTTTAGAAGCTGTCTGCTGCACATTTCCAAGACTTCACCTGCTCATAGTGAGTTAATCTGCTCCTCAGCAATCCTTACATTGCCTAATCTTGCACTCACCTGATTCCTTGATATGACTTCAGCTGCTGCCGTTGCTACTGACCTTACATGGTTGAACATGTACTTTAATTATTGCTAATGTTGTGGTCTTTTTGAAGGATATTGATCACAGCCTTAAACAAAGGGTCATATGTTAAATATCCCTTTACCTTCGATCTTGGTCCTTATATATGTCTGTGTCAATGGCTCCAGGTTAGCTCTTTGCCCCTTGTTGTATGAATCCCTAGCTTAATCTTGCCTAGTAGTATAGATATTTCTCTTAAATGTCTTTTTCACTCCTTTATTCAGATCTGATTCTCTCTGGTGGTGATGGTGCTCTGTTCTTCCAGTCAGTTGTCATCCTATGACCCCCGTTGCAGGAAAATACACATATACACCCTCCACCCCTTGCAGGCTCCCCAAAACAACCAGTCTAAAAAAACCCAAAACACACCTCCCCTCATGCCAAAAAAAAAAAGAAAAAAAAAAAGAAAAAAAAAAAAAGAAAATAAATGAAAATAAAAGAATAACAAAAACCCATGAAACAAGTCTAAGGTTTGGAGGGCTTATCATGTTTTATGACATTCCTTGTCAGAAAAATTCACTTTTCTGACTGTTTTAGCCATCAAGAAATAGAAGATGTTTATTAAGTAAAATAAATATATAAGAAAAACAGGGACAGTTTTCCCCTTGGCAAATTTGTAAAAGCGAATTTACCTATGGGTGAAATCGTCTTCATGTGATGTAATCTTACCAGTTTCCACTGGCATCAAGAAGTCCTGTCAATAATAAATTTTACAGCATTATTACACCTTTATATCTTAATTTAAAACTAAACTAAGGAACTGAAATATATTGGGCTGCAATGCAAGTGAGTGGTTTTTAGTAGTATAGCCATAAAATGTCCCAAACCCTATGGCTTTCTTTACACCATGCAGTATAGATTTCTGAGCACATGCTGCTTGCTAGTATCCTCTTCAGTTTTTCCAGCAGTTTAAAATGGACATACTTTCCTCAGCTCACACAGACACTTCAGCATGAGTGATGCAGAACTCCACTCTATACCAGAAACTGATTTATTAGAGGATTTAGCCTGGGCAGAAAGGACCTTTGCTACTTTCCCTCTGGGAAAAATGAAAGTAAGAGAACTAAAAAGCCTTATACCTTGCTTTTTTTGCTCAAATTATCCATTGGTAGGCTGTACTGAAACTTGAGATATTTCATATATATACAGATAGTGTACTCTTAGAGAAAGAGTAACCCCACAGCCTGAGCAATTTGGAGGACAGACTGAGTGCACATGAATCTGAGTTTGCATGCTGACTTTTTGTACTGTAGGAGTGTAGGTGTGGCTAAGGAGTGAAGAAAAGAGGGACACGAGGGAAGGTTTATCATGGGAATAACTTTGAGCACATTAAATGTGTTATCATTACTGTGTCTGAAGAGTTTTGAGTGATCTGTTTATTAGAGTTGTGCCAGCCTCACTTCTTATCTTCACAAAATCTACGATAGGACTTTATACTGGAGGGCATAGGGAGTGTACAGTAGGGGACAAAAGGAGCAATGTATTCTATCTACGCTGCTTTTAGCCACTGCTTTTTTTCTTTCAGTGTCTCCTTTTGCATCTGTTTGATATCCCATGAAGGTAAGACTAATGGGTGGTTAGAGGTGGATAGGATGGCACTAGGGGGTACCCATATTACGCACAAAAACTGGGAGTCACCAACCATTAGCTTGCCTGTACTTCATTTTTTCCTGCTCCATGTCCACTTGCTAGCTTTACTGAACATTCCATGCCAAGTGCTATAAACTTGTTTTTCTGAATGTGTATGAATTTGTCTAGTCCATAAAACAGCTTTGCCAGCTCAAAACCATGTGCAATTCTAAGAGGGTGTCTTTCTCCAGAATGAGGGCAGGGAACAGAAGAATATTTCTGGGAACCTTGTCTACTGTCCCTCTATTTTAAAAGTTTTCAAGACAACATTAGTTAGAAACATCCTCTAGATGAAGATTCCTAAGGTTGTGATGATGCAGAAGCCTGCTCTGCAGAGCAGCATGAAAAATCTGTCATTCATGAGTTTTTATGGGAATTTGTAAGATCATCCTCAGGGAACGTTAAAAGATATGTTGATACCAAGAAGAAAACTTTATATTGTAATGGTTTTAAGCACAAAATTATGACTGTAGCTACACAACCTTCACAAGACATGCATACAGGATTTCCATTTTTTTGTTTGTACCAGTAGCTGTGATTTTCCATCTTCCCCCTGAGTTTTGAGATCTGCTTTGTCTCTTGTCAAGGGCTGTTTTAAAATCTGCAGCAATAAAACTATGTAAATCAACATATGGAAATAGTTTAGTTAACATGCTTTCAACAACAAAAAAGCACCATCTGTGTAAGTAAGACCTTCTTACATTCTAAAACAATTGCTTCAGTTGCTAGTTTCTCTTCTGTTACAAACCATCTATGTATCCATCTAGCCAATCTGACTGGATTCAGATATTGTTTGCATAAATAATATCATGTCATTTATGAAGATGAAAGAATTTCTCTCTGTGGTACTGCTGCATCCAAAACTGCTCACTTCAGGCCCATACTAAATATGCTATTGCCCTTTCCTTGTAATTGTGTCAGTTGTTTAAAAACCCAGACCTGTAAGTGTTCAACCTCCACTAATTTATTTATATCTATATACATATAAAAATTCTTAAAACAAGGTGCCAGATGTTTAATATGTACGTTCTTTATAAACTCAAAAAGCAGTTTAGAAATTAATGTTAGTAACTAATATTTTTAATATATTGCAAAAGTTTTAATTTTATTAACATTAAGGTTAAAATCTATTCTTATCTCTGTGGGGATTGCCATTAAACTGTCTCACAGTTCTAAAGCAAAATGTTCAATGGTCAAAAGAGGTATGTAGAGCCATGAAATTGTGTTTATATATGTATCTCAAAGGTTGCTTTTGCTTTCCCGTTTATTTTGGATGCTTTAGTACTAGCTAGCTGCTTGCAACTGAATCATAGTTAAAGTTATCATTTAAAGTTGTTTGTTTTTGGGTTTTTTTTTGAGTTGGGGTCTGTGAATTTCATGACATCACATGATTTCAAATGTTGAGACTTTGAAGTATACATTTGTTTTAATTATTATTTGTTTGTTTTAATTATTATTTTTTGAAAATAAATGGTTAAGATTAAATAAATTTGACAAAAACTTTAGAGTTGAGAACACCTCTCATTAAAAAGATGCCCTGCAAATTATTTCTTTCTAATGAATGATGTCTATTGTACCTTTGCAAGAAAATCTGTTTTCCTCTTGTTTGGCTTTCCAGGAGATATGTGAGTCTTTCTGAAGGTATAAAGCTTAAATGGTCTTCTCAGGATGTCTAAGAAAATGTCCTTCTCTCTTTTTGCACTGAGACTTAGCCATGGTGTTATTGCAAGCGAGTCTACTATCAATGAACTCGAAACTGTCTTTTCATTTACCCTGCTTAGCAAACCTGTCTGGCTAATTCTCAAATTCAGCATGTCTCAGGTTCTCAGGGAGAAGCAATCTTCCTTCCTCCCAGGAAGGCTGAGCTGAACCAAAGTGCAGCAGCCCAGGTCCCATGGTCACTCAGCTTTTCTTATTGCAGTTCAATAAATCCTTCTTTTACAAAACATAAAAAGCTACTGATATATGGCAAACTGTGTGCTATAAAAATAATTTTATTGTCCAGAATGGCTACTGATTTTTGGTTATTCTCATTGTGGTTTGTAGCTGTAGCATGCAAAAATAATGGGAAATGGTGCTCACTTGTTACCTATAGAGAAATACTTGACTCTAGGCACAAGTGTTGTATGTCTTGTAGACAGAGAAAAAAACTGTATTTATATCTTGCCTAGTCTTTGCTACCTTCCTGTGAATCCTTACTACTCCTAAAGCACATGAACATTGGCTCTACTCTGATGTTGTCCTGCCATTGAAACCCCACATCCAGACAGCCATTCCAAATTATCTGTGAGAGGCATTCTCTGAGCTGGTGGGAAGCTTTGTATTACCACTGCAGAACGAGTTTGTGTGAGGTGGGTTCCTCAAAGGTCTCCTGAGAAGTACACCCTGGCTGGACTAGGCAGTCTCCAGCAATTCAATTAGTTGTTTCTGAAGATGGATGGCAGAAAAGCATTCATAAACCAAAATTACTAAGCAGACTTTAAGATTAGGATAACATCCACACTATCTTTATGTTTTCTCTCACACTCAGATGCTCTAGGGTTTGACTCGAAGAGGTAAAAGCATTTGCTACAGCTTGGTTCAGTGACAAAATGTGGGTCATGAGATAGTAACCCAGGTCTTGTTTTCATTCTTGCACTTGTACATTCTTAAGTGGGGGACTTAGAGGTTCTGAGCGATCATGGCTGTGTGCAGAATGGCTCTGAAGAGACACTGTGTGTGGTGATTGTCTCTGCTCCAGTCTTGCCATCTCCAAAATTCAAGAAGGCATGTCTATGCGTGTGCTCAGGTCATTAAGCCTGGACCTAATCAATTTAATTCATAGGAACACACACATCCTTCTCACTTGCTTTTGCGCCCATAACCAGGCTATCAACAAAGCCACTGAATACATGAGTCCCATGCAACTGCAACCTGCAAGTTAATGCATGTGGAAGAAGAAATCTGATAAAAGCTCCAAAATGTGGTCTATTAACTTAATAGAATTCATTGTCTTGGGATAACCGTCTTTTCACCTCAGTTTCCCAACTCAGTTTGTGTGAAGTCAATTCACAATTTAAAACAATGGTATTGTAATTTAAAAAATGCAACCCTTTTTATTTTTTCCTAACCATAAACACGCAGTAGAAACATACATTGTATATTTTCAGATAGAAGGAAAATAACTTTAATTAAAGTTTAGCCATAGCAGAATGTTTAGCAGGTCTCTGCAAGCTCAGCAAGTCTATTTATATAAGGAACATATGTATGTATGTGTAGTTATTATATATATATTCCACTGTTGAGTTTGTGACAGCAGTGAATATAATAAATATCACAAGTTTTAAGGTGTTGAGAGAATATTTCTATCATTAAGCTGCTGAAGCATGCACACATACATCCTTAAATCTTTCATGACACAATATTCCTCAAGCACTCTATGTTTAACTTTTTGACAAGCTTCAACCCTTTTGTAATATTTATGACTTCTTGAAAAATCACAATTTTTTGTGAGAAAGTGACTGAATTAGATGAAGATAATTTTTTTTCTGAAATCAAGGCATGAAGTCAGCTATTCGGATGATAATATCTAATGTTGACTGTAAATTCCTTATATCTTTCTCCTGTGACATCACATATCCTTAATTTAGTAGCTGCACTTATTCATAATTTTTTTAGTGTTTTTCTTTTCTGAAAAAATAACAATATACATTTCAGTGCATTCAATATTATCTTGTTTGCACTTCGCTTTTTAAAATTTAGAACAAACAAGCTGCTTAATGAAAATGTTTCTCTAGCGTCTCCAATTTTGTCATGCAAAAGGAATCCAAAGCTTCAGATGAGAAATCCCTATCTTGAATTCTAAAAAATACTTCTAATAGCTGGAAAATACTTTAGGATCCTTTCATCTGTAAAGTAC
This sequence comes from Sialia sialis, assembly GCA_009812075.1. Taxonomy (NCBI): domain Eukaryota; kingdom Metazoa; phylum Chordata; class Aves; order Passeriformes; family Turdidae; genus Sialia; species Sialia sialis. The sequence continues at coordinate 25,200,380 of VRYO01002355.1, forward strand.
AGAAACATTCTTCTACATTTCCATATAAGCATGAAAAAATGCAATATAATTCTCAAACGTTTTGGCATTTGAAGCAAAGAGAAGAAAACTATTTTTCTCTGTCTTCAGACCAATTGATGATATAGCTAAAGTATATTCTCCTACACTGAGCATCCTAAGGAACTTTTAATACTTTGCATTGCTCTTGTGAAGAAAAGCTGTAATAGATTATTCCTTACTCAGTAGTCCTGTAAGGAAAAGCTAGCAAAATATGCTTTTAAACTATTATTTGAGGTCTCAGCAACCACAGAAAAAAATCTAACATTTCTGTCTAGGGGATATATGGTGTCTGATAATGATTGGTGGGGGATAGTTGGAGAAACAGTTTAACTGCTGGGAAGCAAGGAGCTGTAGGATCTGTGTGCTCCCAAAGGTCATGAAGGTGAGGAAAAGGAAGCATAAAGAATCATAAACCAGTTTGTGATCTTAGTTAGAAACTTCACTAATGAAGAAATCTTTGCTTGGAACTTTTTTGGAAAGTTGATATTTTGAGATAGATTGTCTTGATTCTGCAAGATGTTAAGTGTATGAACAGTTGAAGTTAAGCATGTCCCTCCTTTTGAAGCAACTCCAAGTACTCCTGCCCTGTTCCTCTGCTGAATATGGTATTCCAAAACTATTTATTGAATATAAATACAGAGCTTTGAAGTATTCTGAGTAGGGGCTATGTTTTTCATCTATTTAGATATATGATAAGATTATCATTGGGAGTGATGACATGCCTATGTGAAGCTTTTAAAACAACAAATTCTACAAAAAAACCCTTCATGATTAGTGAGGAGATCATCAGCTTAATTAATTAATAGAGATTAAGAGGGACTGGTTTCCATATTGCTTTGGGAGCTAGCATTTTTTATTGCAAGAACCCTGTAAAGAGGTACCTTCACTCTCCTCCTTTTATCCTTTCTTCACATGGCTTCACCTGCCTTTGGGATTGTCATTAGCAGTGAAATGCTGAACTGTATCTGCATGATTACAACTGCTGACATGAATACAACTGCTCACAGTGTAATCACTGATGGAGTCTGATGAGTTGGGATCATAAGAGTACAGTCCACAGGTACTGAGTTTATGTTCCTGCAAATCTACCATCCTCACAGCTGAAGAAAGGCGAAAGGAAATAATTTCCCAAATTGTAATTCTTTTGCAAAAGGCAAAATTAGAATTTCCAAATGGAAGATCTAGATATACAAAGCAATACAAGCAAAATTGCCCTTTGAATATAGAAGTTCAGAGCTGGAACGGAAATGGAGACGAAAAAAGGGATAATGGGTGGTGGAGCGTCTCAGGAAAATCACCTGGGAAAATACACCATATTTAAGAAGTGAGATAAATGCTTGCTTTCTTCATCCTGTTTACCATTTTGATGGTAACCAGAATGAAGCAACAAATCCTCTGCTGCTAGGTGTTTCTGGCCTTACTGTGACTGGCTGTACAACAGTGTGAGTGCACATCCCTCATGAAAATGTCCCTGAGGTTAATACTTTTCTGATCATATTGTTATTTACAGTTTTCTCTGCTCTAGTTGGTGACGCATGGTGAGTGCTTATCAAAATGTCAGTAAAATATCATTAACATTCAGTTAAATAAATTTAATGTAAGCTCATGGCAGACTGTTTTGTTAAAGTGGACACTGTAGTCCTGAGATATTCTTCACAAGGAATGGAGAAATCATTGAATCAACCACACCACTTATATTTGTTGCTCTTTTTACATTATCTAGCATTCTGAGGTTGGAATGCACAATCAGTTTACAGTCATTTTTACTCCAAGTGCTAAGGATGTTTTACTGTGTCTCTACTGCCACAATCCGTAAATGTAATTTTAATATATTCCTTAAATTCATTGTTTATTGGATTTTTTCACAATTATCTGGGATGTTCCCTGAAGTGGCGTTAAATTCACATCTAAATCTCTCTGAATGAATTGATAGCAAGAATTTGGAGCACTGAACTGTAGAACAGAGTAATTTAGTAACGTGTTTTAATAAACTTTTAGTTTTCTGATATTAAACATAAAAGCTTAGTGACTTGCTAGAGATCAAATTCAGTTCACTGTCTGAGAAGTGTGATTATGGGAGTGGATAGTATCAAAGACAGCACTGACTTTTAAATGACAGAAAACTTTGCTTTGATTTAGTCTTTAAACAGTATTATTTTCCAGAAAAGACCTATCAGTCCAATTCTCTGACAAGTTTTATTATTGGAATATTTGGTTGTTGTTTTATTTGAGCTCCTGGGAGAGCAGGGAAGAGGACCTCATGAATTTGAAGTAAAACAGAATATGTGCTTGTGAAACTTACACTTTCAAAAGCAATGAGATATATAAATATTTGTTATGTTAATCTACAAAATTACTTCTATTATTTGACCCATATGGCTATGTGGATACCAGTGCATATAATTCAATCATATATCCCAGTATAACAAAAAATGCAGCCTTAGAACTTAAACACATTTTTCTCTTGTGTCAAAGGTGAATCATTTCCTTATGTCTGAGATATCAGGATATGAAGGAAGATTACTTTCACAGACAAACAAGAGACAGCTGCCCTTGATAACATAAGATTTATTCTTTACATTCTTTTCAAAGGATCCATTTATGTCCAAATTTTCATAATGAAACAGAGCTTTTCAAAACTGTAATATAGGCAAGTCAAGGCAAGAATATAATCTTTTTGCTCTCACTTTTGATAGACTGAAATTTCCTCATCATGAAGTGAATTCAGACACAGACAAAAGTAATATGGAGTTTATAAAGGGAAAATCAAGTTTCTCAGTTTAGGAGCACAGTATCTGTCATTGAATAAGCACTAAAGGTATATGTATACACAAATTCAATTTTACAAAACCTTCATTGGATTGTATAGGGTGATAATCATCCTGCAGGACTTTTGGTCAAGTGGGCACAAGAAATCTATGTCAGATTTATTTATGGAGATGTGTAACATAGCAGGAGTCTACATCTACTAGGTCACAGAGAATGAAATGGAAGATTTGCATATTTTATCTGGTTGCTCAATGATATTTGAGCTCTAGATATAAAGAAATCAGTCCTTACATCTGAAGACTACACTATGATGAGAATGATCTGGAACTGGAGCGGAATTATTTTTGTCTCTTATGAGCTTTTACAAAAGAATAATGAAAGCTTAAGGAGTTGCAATATTTTTCTTATAGAAATATTGTGCTGTATGATGCCTGTGTATTAATTTATTTGCTAGCTACATGTGATTAGTCTGAGGTCAGTTTATGTATAACCATGCAACAATTTACGACTAAAGCAACTGTAAAAAAGGGCAATTACATCCGCATTGGTTTTGTGAACATGAATGTCAAATAAACTTTTGAGATTGTGTTTTGTTTACCAGGTTCTGCTGTTATCTGACAACCCTACACTGTCTCTGTGTTTGGGATGTCTGCACATTGTCCCCAGGAGCTCATGGCTGTGTTCTGTGGAGCTCACAAATGGAAATGTGACTCTACTCACATGCATCTTAGTGTTGTTCTAAACTTTAAGTGATTTAATTTATTCTAAGCCTGTTTCATTATCATAGTCAAAATCCATTAATTACTTTTATTGACTGAAAGAAGCCACTTTAGCTAAATATTTTAACAGTCCTGTCAATGATTAAGATTACTAATGGCATTTGTGTGTTGTACCACCTTCATCACTATTGGTGGTTTCTTTCACTCCTCATTACCACAAGGGGACAACTGGCTGCCTTATCAACGTTCTTGCTATCTTACTGCTTATGTCTTTATCATTCTAATAGTAATAACATCTTTTAGATATACCTTTGTTTAAAAGAATACATTGATTTTAAAACCTTTAAAAATTTTAAAGTATACTTTTAAAAAAGTATATTTTAAATTTTAAAAAAGCCTCTTCTTTAGTCATATCTGTTTCATTTTGGTGAGGATATTTAAGAGATTTTACTCTTTAAAAAGTCATGGGATGAGAAAGAATATAGACATAAGTAAAAATAATTCTAAATATGCTCAGTTTAAAATGTAGGAAATGAAGAGTGAAAATAAAGCTATAGTTTTCACAAAGGAAAGAATGAGGTCCCACAGGGATTGGTTCTGTGTATGTGTCCTTCTAAATGTGGAAAAAGGAAAGAACAATGAGTTAAATATTTTTGCTATAAATATCAAGTTATCAAGGTAATAAGTTGAGGTGTTATCAAAAATTTGCAGAAGATATATACAAATTTTAATCAGTCATAAAATGGAATTAAAAAGTTGAATAAGTTTAAATGTAAAACAAATCTCAAATTTAGGTACACAGCAGGCTCAGATCTGATCTATACTTCAAGAATTAAATACTGGATTTATAATAGTTCAATGAAAAATCCGCACAATAAAAAATACAGATCATAATGAAAAATCAGTAATAGTTGCAAAAATGCCCAAAACCCTTATAACGGTAAACATTATAATTTCACTGGTACATGTGCACATCTTGGAGACTATGTACAATTTTCATCTTGAGTCTCAAAAATGCAGGTGTGAGAATTGAAAAAGTCTGGACAAGGAAAATAAGAAAAAAAAGAAGGAACAGTTGACTGGACATGAGTTCTAATGGGATTTCCTGTATCCTGTTTTAGCATGAAAAAGAAATAATCTGTGAAGAATTTATCATATTTATCAAAAACAAATTAACATGAAGAAAACGCCAAGGGAAGGATTGCTCCTTGTGCCCTACACTACTAGAGTTAGGGAGGTATCAAGTGAATTCAGTAAAGCACAATTTAAAGCAAACCAAAATTAAGAGTGAGTTACCTTTTCACATTAATTTATCTTAAGGGCATGACATATAAGTTAGTATGGGTTGAAAAACTGACCTAATATTTTATGAAAGAAGCATTCTTTGGCATCCACCTTGGGTCTGTAATTCACTGGGAAAAAGCTCTGGGAACTTGTCCAGTTCTTTTGCTCTTCCATATGCATCCTTTACCAATCATCTGTATGATGTGCTTTGGGTTTGGTGTGATATCAAAACGTTCCAATAATTTTCTCAAATATTTATGGGATATAGTTAAGCTTTCATCCCAGTTTAAAATAAATTGCAGAAAGAAACTTATTTGACCAAGGTCTCCCTTGAGCTGAGGTCTGGAAAAAAGAATCACCTGATGTCCACTGCACGTGCATTGTTGTTTCACCCTTCATATGGCCTCAGATGTACTTGTACCCCTAACATTCCAAGTTTAATATGAAGTCATTCACATTTCTCCTGTGGGCATGTCGGCTCTGCAGACTGCAGCATGCCTTACACATAACAAGAAATGGTTTAGCCAAGGCAGAAAGGAACTCGTTATTGACTATTTTGTTCTGCTGCTCCTATGGGCTGGACTGGACATGTGATTTGAAGCCCATGTTGCCTCAGCACTCCTGCTTTGGGTGTGTCAGTGAGTGAATTAGAAGGCTTAGCAGTACCCCTGCATGACAGTCAGCAGCACAGATGTAATGCGTGTGTCTACTTTTCTTTAAACCTTCCATCCCAACCCCAAAAGAACATCTATGAGGTCTGAGACTCTAGTTTTGACCCGCAGTCATGGCTACACTCACTGTTTGGACCTAGGGAGCCATAAACATGTGTTTTGGATACAAACCAATGGAACTTTAGCCTGTGTTTTCAGAAATCACTCAGAGCTGATGAAGTTAGATTAATTTGAATTCAAAGCTTTTCATCTTTTTTGTAATATCTCTCAAATTTTCTTGTGAAAGCAAGAAAAGTATTTGAAAAGAGAAGAAAATGACCACCTGCAGGTTTTCTTCATTTTATGAAGTACTTGAAAGAAGTAACTCCACTGTGGGGAAGTTAAAATAACCCTGCAAGCAGCAGGAGGGAGCTTGAGGGCAAAAGATCCAGGGACTATTTTGACTACAAATTTCTCTGCATCCACTGGATTATACACCTCTTTCAACCATATTAAGAAAATAAGTTTTTTGAATATAAGTATTATTGGTTTAGAGTTCCACTACACTCAATTTTCAGGTTAGGTTTGAAAAAACAGAATACCATGCTGTCCCTTTATCCTTTTTAAAGTGGTAAGTTCCTATATGGGTTATCTGATCTCACAACATGCAGCATTGGCTCTATGGCTGAGTAAGGGTTTCTACTGCAGTGCATCCTGTACCTCCTATGAAGTTAAAATATGAACCATATTTATAACTCAGACTGTTTTTTCACTGTTTGCCACTATAAGAATGAGCAAAACCAACAGAAACTAATTCCTCTCTTCTCATGATTTACTCACTCATCCAGTCTCATTTGCACGTTTTTGTCATGCTCTTAGTTTTACTGAAAAAGCCACATAAAAGACATAGGTAAAGAATTCAGCCTAGTTCAGCAGAAAACGATCTTTCCAAGTTGATGTCTAGTTGTTCAGGGTTTTTTTTGCAAATGCATTTAAATGATAAGATATTCAGTGAGTGATATCATTAAAATATTTTCATTGTGATATTCATATTTCAATATTTCAATCACTCTTTTGATACTTCTTTCCTCCCTCAAATATCCTTTAATGAAATGGCGGTTGAAAATATCTTGTATAATAAATTATTTGCTGCAATTCACTGTCAGTACCATGTTTGTAGGTTTACTGCTGTTATTTTTGTTATCCAATCTAGATTGTAATTACTATGCAACAAGAACTCAGTTTGAAGAATTTCCTATAACATAATTACTATAATTGTCAGCAGTTTCTTTGTGATATATTCTAATTTATTGTCATTATTTCTAGCTATACACTCTTAAGTTACAAAATACACATTTAATCAAAGTTAATAATTTCTTTCACTCTACAGTGATTACAAATATAAAATATTTGCAGTTTGTTATCCTGCTCTTCATTAACATATTGCTGGGTTTCCCCATGGTTATTAATTCTGTGCTGTAGATTGCCTTGCTGCCTCTAGAAAAATCCTTATTCATTTTGAGTGAAGATGCCAGAATGCAGCCTTTTAAATCTTTCTTGTGTTATATTTTAATGTCAAATAACCAGTTCAGCAAATTGAATTGCCACAATATACAATATAAATAACATTCTTGTTTGGGCTGAATGTTGGCTGCAAACCTTGTCATGCCTTTGAATGTTTCGTTCTTTGACAGATTTAAAGAATCAATTTACCTGTAACTGGAAACAGCTTACACTTCTGTTTATTCTCTTCTACATCTGCCTGATCAATAGGTCTGCAGTGAAGGGGGCATGATGAATGGTTGCAAAAGTCTGCTGTTCATACACAGCTCAGAAGACTAACTCTCAGCTCCAGTCTACGTCTTTGGTGGATTTTTCAATATACAGTAGTTTCACGATTATAAACCGCACCTGAATATAAGCCGCACCACTGGGGTAGGCTGGATTCTTCAATGAAAAAGGTGCGGCTTATATTCATGAAATTACTGTACATGGCATTTCAGTGTTTGTTTTTCAGTAGCAAAGAAACTACATGGGGACAGTAAATGGGATTCTAGAGGTGTGGGAATGACAGGGAATGACATTGCCATCACTGATCTGCTCCAGTAGATTCAGAAAACACATATTTTTCAGTCCACTATTTCAGCTTCATACTCACAAAACATTTCTTTAATGCTGGAAGATTGTATTGGTGGTCCAGTTGAAATATATCTAAATTGTAGTTTCTGAAGATGCTATGCAGGAAAATTTAGTCCATTTGAAGCATTCTTTGTCTCCTTCCTAAATAATTTTAGTTGAATGAAAAGAGAACAGAGATGTCATTCTTTTATAGGAAATGGGAGGAGTTCTGAAAATGTATTCTATGCTAATGGTTTACTATGTCATAGTTTTGAGCTCTGTTTCTTCTGCACACCAGTTTCCTGGCTTCTAAAAACTGCAACAAGAAAAAAAATTCCCAAATGATATTCTTCTATGCATCCAAACTTTAATAAAATGGCTTTAATAAAAAAAAAAAAAACCAACATTTTTTTTCCTGCTCATTATGAAAAACTATTTTAGACTTTTTCCCAGACGGAGCTGAAATGATAAAGTTTGATTATGTTTCTATTTGCTGATATCTGAATTTCTGAGCTCAGTGAACAATATTTAACATCTCAAATCTGTGGTCTTTAACACAAAGATGCATTTTTTCCCCTACATACATTTTCCTAAATAAATTTTCAATAATTGTTTCACAGGCAGATAAAAAATTGTGTTTAAATGTTATTATTTCTTGATAATAGCAGAGGCATGAGGTGAGACTTTGCTCAAGTGCACTGTCAAATGGCACAGTAAATACCCACTCAGTGGCAATGCCGGAGGGAATATGCTGGGCTACAAAGGATGACCCTTAAAGAAATCAGCCTAGTTTTTCTACAGAATTCTGCATAACCTGCATAACCTGCAACCTGATTGAAAACATTACAGATCAGAAGTAATGTCAAATGTTTTTGTTAAATAATGATTACTAATTTCTTATCTAATTATAACTTCTACTAATTTTTATCCTAAATTACAAAAAATATTTCCATATCCTAAAAAAAAAAAAAAAATACAAAAAAAAAAAATACCCTTACCCTGATAAGGTCTGAAAAATACAGTACATGTAGAAAAAAATTTACTTCACATTTTCAACTGGAAGTATGGAACTGACAATGTTAAAATGAGATTTTTACCATAATTGTGGAATTCAAGAAAGCAGCCATCTTTCTAAGGCTATAAATATTTCAATCCCTTTCTTCTTCAGGATGGAAAATTATTGTACTACAGGAAACTTCCTATGTAGGTGTGCAGAGCCAGTCTGCAATGTAGATGGTTCATAAAAGGAAGGTTTACTGTGTATTGTAGCTTCATTGCCATATTATAGGATGTCAGGTCCCAAAACCTAAAACTATACAAAACTGCCTTAACAGAGGCTGGAACATAAATCCCAGGTTATATCTATATTTTGACTTTATTTTTGTTCACATCTTTGGACTTCAGGACATTTCTTAAATAAGAAGGAACTAAGACATCACTAGATGAATTTTGGAAATTTCCTTTCTGCAGATGAATATGGTTTATATTAATAATGGCTTATATTAAATAGTATCCTTTCAATAGAATAATGTGAGGGAACCAGAATTGCTGAGAATCTAGGAGACTTTCAGTGTGGTTTCCCTACTACATATCAGAGAGTGCTTACTGGCCTGGTGAGGAACGAGCTCTTCAATTTGTCAAGGCAAAGATGAAAGACAAGGCTAAGACTTACCTGGAAGAGAGCTTATGTGTCAGACGAGAGAAAAGCTATTACTGCCTCCAGTGTCCATGGGGGGGAAAAATATCGTGGTGGAGGTTATCACAATTATCCTTCTGAGGTGGGTGATTAGAGTGGGATATTTGTAGAAAACCTTAGTGCTAGGTTAAGTCTGTTAGCTAAGACAGAAGGCCAGCGCTGTCCTCATGCCTCCCATAGGTTCTCACAGGGTGGACATTCACAGCTTTCTCACTGAGTGGATTTTCAAAGGTGATTTTACTCTCCTTGAAGGAGCTATTAAACATTTTCATTTCAGAGAGATGGTGTTGCAGTGCTAGACAGGCACGGCAGTGTGCAAGGCTCCTCCTTGTCCTTCCTCATGTATGTAGTATATATCTGTCCCTTTATTCAAAACTCTCCTTCGTTGCATCTTCATTGGCATAAAGATCTCTTTGTACATCATCAACAAACATCACTGACTTGAGTAATGACAAATTTGATGAAATCTAATAGGAACTGCAAGCACTTTATAAATGAGGCCAATGTCAGAATTGATATATAACTGCAGCCATCGAGGAGGAAAACAGTACAGACCTGTAATTTTTAATAGATATTTTTTCCTGCATTTAAAATAATGGATTTAAAGCCAAAAATTCCTGCAGGATTTAAGTTGCCAAAGCACTGCTATTTAGCTGGTGGTATTTTCACTAATGATCCCACTCTGCTTGGAATGCTCTTTCTTCATAGCCATAGTGCTTGCAAAGATTTTTATGCTTGTTTTTCCCCTATTAGAATACATCACTGATTCTATAGTTCTTTGAAGCATCTGATAGGTCACCTTCTATTTAAAAATCTTGCTTCCTAATAGGAAGAGTAAGAATCCTCCTTTGCTCATGTGAATTTTTGGTCATAATAAGGAGTTATACCAACTGGGGTCCACAGGAGACAATGAAATTACAGGGAAATTGCTTCCTATTCCTCCACAAATAACATGAGATTTCAGAGTTATTTGTGGACAGTGCACAGTTACCTTCAGTGTGAATGAGAAGCTACTATTCTTTCTCCAGTCATTTAAGGGGAATTATCTTTTCTTAAACTGAGAAAAAATCAGGCTCAGAAACAGGCATAAATATAGCCTTGCTGTACAATTCCATGCAAACATTTACTTTTTCTGTCTATGCTGTTTTATTTGAAATAGAACTACTTCTTTCTTGGTTTCTTTACTGTTTTATTCATTTCCTAGTTGTTGCAGTTCTGGGCTGCTTTAAAAGTCCATAAGGTCTATGCTGTAACATTCTTCTTTAAACCCACTTTTAGATATTTTCTAGTAAGAAAATCACCATTGGTTGATTTTTTTTCTTCCAATTACTTCAGAAAATATCAAGTGAAAGCAGGTAGATGCTTTAGCATGAGGGATTTGGTATCCAGATGATGTAAGTTTTGAATTATCCATGGGCAGTTTGATTCACTAAATAATTCACTAGCCAAGCTGTACAATGACATTAAAAAATCAGGAACTCCTTGTACTATTATTCTGGTAAGTTTCTTACAGATAACTTTCAGTGCTTGAAGACACCATGTGAATACTCTTTTTTTTCAAACCAAATGATATATATTCCTCTTATTTCTTAGTATATTTTTTAGAATTGAATTTTAATTTGCACTATAGCACGTACCTAAAAATTACTTTTTCACCATGAGTTGATATAAATGCATTTTGAGTCACATTATCTGGAACTAGAAACATTGCTTTAATTATAGGGATCTTAGCAGGGGAAACCAAGTGATGCTCAGCAAGCTAGCTTCACTTACTGGGATCTTTTGATTCCCATGAATCTGCAAAGCCAAAGTAGAATTGTGTCAGAAACTGGATTAGATCAATATCTCCAGATTCAACCCTCAAATTTCCTTTATCTTCCCTTATCAAACTCAGAAGCTGCAGTCCTTAGAATTGTGCATGCCTCCGTAAAATGAAGAATTTAAAATTGGAGAAATATCCAGGTGATGAAAACAATGTTTTGATGATTGTGGTTTCATTTTTTGAGGATGGATTTTTTTTTCTTCTTAACAAAACATACATAAACAACTCTGAGGAACAGAAAACATGGAGATCAAAAATAAATTCCATGATTTCTGCTGTGGTTTTGGTTGAAGGAGATGATGCATGACTGAAACTTTGATAATGGGACTAGTTTAGCATGACTTACAACAAGCTAAGAAATGTCTTGTTATTTATTAGACAACAAGTTTAGTGGTTACCTGATCAGAAATGTCTACCTCAGCAGATACTGAAATTACCTTTGGGAAATTGAGCTTCAGGTAATGCAGTAAGAACTGTTGGATGCTGAGGCTGAAAAATCATTGCATGGCTGTAACTCTGGTCCTGCCAGAATCACTCTGGTAAATGGTATTGCTCTCAAGAATAAACGTGAGCAACCTAGAAGTTCTGATTTTGAAATGGTTACTTAAACCTTCCTTGTTCTGTGAGGTTTGTCTAGAATGATCCATCATAATAACAAAATAAAATAATAATTTAAAAAGTACTAAAATTTATGGATAAAAGTTTTATCACTAGTGGTGGCGGAATAAATGTTGGAAATCTGGCCTCTTGTGATTCTTAATATATTGTCTTTCTCCTTTATTTCAGATTATTCCTTCAGGCACAAAATGAATCTTAAGTCCTCACAGGGAGCCTTACAGCAACAATCTGAGGACTTCTGAAGGTTTTGTTCATTGCCAGTTTGCTTATTTGGTACACTACTCTCTACAGGTCTAGCACAAACTCATTGGACAGTATCCCTCAATGGAGTATATATTAGGTTATGAACTATAATGTCACATTGAGTTATGTCATATAAGACACTACATGACCCTAAAACAATATGATGGATAGTGATGAGCAGAAAAGGACATTTCAAAAACTTTGGTCAAAGTAAACTTTTTTATTATTATTTTTAAAGTGGGCCTTGAAAAGAGCCATATTTTAAAAATAAGATTTTATTAGGGGACAAAGATTTTGCTCACAGTGTAATCAGATATAAGTCATTAGTGAAGAAGCAAATATTTCCCATCATGTAATATATTCCATCCACAAAAGATAGAACTTCTATGACTATACATGTCCAGCTGTGCTGTCTGCTAGAGGAAACCAACTTCCCTTCAGTCTGATGTGTGAGGTTTTTTACAAATCTGGAGAGATTATGCTATATATATATCATATGCTCCCTCTAGCTGAGATTGTTTTATACATATACATGTATGCTTTCTCTTAAATTCCCTTCTTCAAATTGATGGCTCCCTAGTGGGCTTTTTAACACTTATGTGGTGTTTATCATCTTTAAAAGATCTTTTAAATATATGTGATTCTACTTAGCTTCATGAGGTGAGAGTGAACTGAATGGACAACAGATCTGTCAATGCTGTTTAAGGTTAGTTTTACAGGTCTCAATTTTTGATTATGCAGTGAAACTTCCTGCATGTTAACATCTGATATAAATCCCATGGCACTTGTTTCAGGGTCATGCTGCTGGATGATATAAGTGCTGTGTATGGAATCAATGGCTCTGAGAGAAGTAATGCTTGTGGCTGTGCAGTTGTTCCTCGCAGTGCCAAAGACTAAAAGGTGATTCATGGTGCTGTGAGCAAGTTAAAATGTATTTATTGTTATGAAAATTGTTTTTCTGTAGTTCACCCTTCTGCTCTTGCCTCCTCAAGGCATTGTTTAAATTCCATATAATACAAATCCACCAATTTATTAATTTGTTTTTCCATTGGCAAGTAGGTTCCACTTCCTGTCCATTTTATGTCTCTATCAGATACATCTTCGGAAAAGGAAATTATTGTAAGAAGATTTATTTGTCTTGGAAAAAAAGTCTATGGCTGAAGACATTTAACATATTTTGTAAGTCTGAGGCTTTTTTGTGACTTAAACATTTATGTTGGTCTTTGCTATCAACAACTGAAGAAATCAAAGTTAGGGGTCAATGTAGTGTGCTTGCTTTTGTTGCTTGTGAGCTAGAATTTAGTAATGGGAAAATAGCTGCTTTCCTCTTACAAAGTTATCAACATGACTTTCAGAATTAGAAATGTTATATTTGACTTCAGTTAAGTTTTGGACCATATTAAAAAAACCCTAAAAATGTGAAGTTCACATAACTTTTAAAGGGAGATAGGGAATGTGTTTTCAGATGTCCTGGGTTTTAGTATGATGGGAGAATTTTTTTCAAATCTTGGAGTTTTCAGGATCCTAAAACTAGTAATGACTTCTGATGTTTTAGCATACAGTCTGTATGCTGTGGGTATATTTTCCTCCTGGAAGGGAGGTCAAAAATCCCCACATAACTTGATTGACATCTGTAGTGAAATTGGCATTGCTCATTCTAGTTCTGGAGTTAAAAAATATGAGTTTTGGGAAGCAAATGTGTATTTTGGGCTTTGGGCTTAAATATCCTCAAAGGAATTCTCTCCATTTGAATCTGAAATAATTTGTCAAATTAGCACATGATTGACATTGCATGAAACACATGCTGACATTCTGCAATGAGGAGTACAACAGAGTCATTGAATTGAATTACTACTGCTAGGTGAGGCATGAAAAGGCTTGAACAGCATTGCGTGAGTGTGAAGTTGCAAACCCAATAGTAGAACATGAAGGAATTGATTCAAGGGTTTTTTAAATAAGAGAAAAGGGATCTAATTGTCATTAAATTATAGTCAAGTTTATGAAGTATTGTTTTCCCATGTGTATCTAAAAGATAAAAAAACATGTGAAAACTATGAAGGCTGGTTTTAATCTACTGTTTCCTCTTTTAGAGTACACATACCAGTTTGTCTTACACAGAAAAATAAATTAGGCATCCTTTGTTTTAGTGTTTGCAATACCTGATTTGATTGATGCTTGCACTAGCAGATTCAGTACTCAAGACAAATGTATGCTTTAATCTGACTGCCATGGGGTATATATATATATATATATATATATGAAATAGAAGAATTTATTCTTTTTTAAGGAATGCATGTCAGTAGTGCCCTTTTATTCCTTTTTAATCTGATCAACTACTGAGATTTGATTTTTTTTTTCTGAAGAGAGACGGTTTATAACCATCACTGCTGTAATGAGAATCATCACTTAGTAATCAAATCCCTTTCCCCATGCTGATATGCTGAGGTTTTGGCCACAGGGGATGAAATATGTTGAAGAATCCAGGCTCAGTAGCAAATAAAGAACAGAAGAGTTGACAAGAAGCATTAATAGTTCCCAAGGTGGGCAGAAGGAGGTTCTGGTTCTTTCTCCTTGGAGATATAGGTTGTTTCAATACTGCAGGAGATGCATGAAAGCTCTGATACTTCTCTCTTGTTTAATCTGAGATAAGAAGTTTTGAATATAATAAATATAAATGTATAAATATATTTCCCAAACACCTGGAAGAGTGGCCAATTTTCTGGCAAATTCAAGGAAAAAGCCCCATGACTAAAGCCCTAATTTCAATCCAATAGTGGTTCTGACAGTCTCCTGTAGATAATAGAATTGAGTCTCTTCTTGCACACACTTGATATCAAAATAGGCAGTCAAGTTTACATCTTCCACTTAACTTGTGATTCATCTGTCAGATGACAAAACACATCACCGGTTCTCTGAAGGGGTTCAAGATAATTTGGAACCATAGTACTAAACACTGAGAGCTGTTACTCTGGGCTGCGTTTTCTGTCCAAATGAATGATGTCTTTAAGCAAGGGGTACAACACAAGGTCCACAAGGATGGATTCCAGGCAAAGGAGATTGTAAGTTTAGCTAACTTTTACTGTCTTAAGCTAAATGAGCCTAATAATTTAAATACACAAACTAAAAGTCACATCCATAAAATATTAAAAATTAGAGCTAGAGTGAACTCAGGCGCAGGTCCTGCAGCAATCACCATTCCACATACCGTAGTGTAAATGAGTATATTTAGCCTCATCTCCAGATTTTGAAAACTTAGCAAGCCCCTTAAAAGTTCAATCATCAGATGACCCAGTGCACATTCCAAGCTCAAAAGAAGTTTGACTGCCAAAAAAAGTACAATGATTTTAAGTATTAGTCTTCCTAGAATCTGGCCTGAAGTATGTGTTTTGTACATGTTTAAATCTGTCCTTCAGTGATATCAAACAATGAACAGTCTTGAAACCACACTGATGAAATTGAGAATGACTGTTTATCTTGCAGGTAACAGCATATATATGCTCGGGAGGTAAGCATCTGGTAATGTTTGCAAAACCACTAATTTGTTATAAATTTTATACAAAGTGCTCCCTTTGAGTGAATGTGCTAACTGTTATACTGTAATGACCAAAATTTGAAGAGACAGGTGAAAGCATTTTATTCACACTGATGAATAGTTACTTACATAAACAGCTGCATTAGAAATCAAAATAGATGTTTAAATGCATAAAGCATCTTGTGATGCCTGCACACATTGTTAGCCGATAAATATTCTGAAATTTTTTTCACAACCATCATTTTCAAACGCTGACATTAGATATCATCTTTTCCCTTTTAAAATCATCCTTTTTTATGTGTTTATTTGACAAGATTACATCATTGCTGAGTAAATGTTTAATTTAGGTGTCCTCCTTAGTGTTGTAATCTTTTTGGTCCATTTGGTCCTGAATGTTTCATGTATGTACTCCAGTTCCTTGCACAGGTCTCTAGTGAATGTAAAAACGGAAACACATTGAAACTGGATGTTCTTTAAAGAACTAAATATGCAGCTACACAGAAAAAAATCCATATTTGACTGAATTGTGAAAGGCACCATGCTGAAAGTTTAATGTGTTTATCATGCATCATCCAAAATAAATTGTCCTACTTTAATGCTGGTTTCTTAAAATATACATTAGGAGTTTTAGTGATTAAATGGACATTGTCAGCTAGGTAGACATGCAGTATTTTACTCACTTAGTTTTCTGATTTCTTTGCGGATTTGAGTGCATTTTCCTATTTATTGGAGGTTTTTTTTCACCAAAATTACTACATGAATACCCCCACCAGGTTAATTGCCCTTCTAACCCTACTGCAGGCTGTTCTGAGGAAAATGGTTAAATATACAGGCAAATATAGCTTGAGTTGAATCATCAACCTGAGGAGATTACAGATACCAGTCAAAGAGCCTATCCAGGCAAGTGGATGGCACTACTCATCAATAAGATAGGCATCTGGAAAGTGGACAAAACTTTAATTCTTTACTAGCCAGAGTTAACTGAGAAAACAGATGCAGTGATCAGGTATTACTGATAAAAGCCTTATGAAAATTACTGTTTCTTTTTCTGGAGACTCACCTGTGCAGGTGCTGCTTATTCAGACTATGAACTAGCCAAATTAAACTTGCAAATATCAAATCCATAACAAAAATTTCTGCAAGTTTTACTTAAGACATATAGACATATAGACTTGCATCTATTATTCTTTTCTACAGGTCTACTGTAGACAGAGAAGGGTTATGCCATGAAAAGCCACAGCCTAAAAAATTGCACCTTATTCCTCAGTACTTTCTTCATCTCAGTGTCATCTGGACATTCTCCTGCTGAATTTCAATTGAAATTGGGCTTATATTGGTGTGCAAAATTACTGCCCACTCTCTGAAGAAAATTAAGCATAGTTAGCTTTCCAGAATGTCACAAATAGGGAAATGTTGCTGTATACAAGGACAGGACATGAAAACCATCGGGCTATGACCAAGGTTTAGAAATCTTAGTTTAAATGGAACAAAATTTTTCCTTAAAAGAAATAATATGAAAATATATTTTTCCAGGCAAGAAAAGCTTTATTACACTCCTCACATGATGTTGAACACATAAGCAAAGCAGACAATTATTTCTGAGATTTCCTTGCAGGAGAATCTAGTCAAGAAACTGGAAAAAAAAAACCCAACCTGGGCAGAATTATTGCTGTTACACTATGAGTTATTTTTAGTAAGGAAAACAAGTGGACACAAGGGATCACAGACCTGTAAATTGCATTGTTGTACTGAGCAAGCTGAATGAATAATACACCAGTAGCTGACAGTCTGCAAGCAATTAAAGGAGGATATGTTGATCAGTTCTAGGCACAGCTGATTTATGAAAAAGAAAATACAATACATAAATGTTCCTCTTCTAACCAGATCTGTCTTAGAATGGAAGAAGTACATGTACTTTAAGAAATGGGCATGTGGTACAAAATGAATTGTAAGTGTGAATTTGTGTAAATTTTAACAAGTAGGATCTACGCTTGAAGGTGATAAAATGGTTACATTTTATCTCAAATCATTACGGGATGTGGGAAATATATCAACATGTTGAATTACTTGAAAAGTTCACATATGTCACATGCCCAGAAGGCAGTGATCTGTTGACAGGGAGCCAAAAAGGGCCAAATAATTTTACCTTGATTTAAATTTCAGCCAGGTTAAATTTTCACAGCTTATTGGGGCAAATTCCAACATTTACAATATTTTTTTCTAGGGTTACCTGGTTAATTATGTTAGCATCTCCTGATATTAACCACTGAAGACTTAAAAACACACTTTTGAGGCCCTTCTCTGTTTAACAAAACACTTATTTCCTGGCACTTTTGTTCTTATACTCTGTAGCAGAACATGAACTATTTTTCCCTTTCCACGTTTCTCATTTATGAGAATAGTTTTCTCTTCTCCCCACTCCTGCCTGTGGGATAGCTTAAGGAATTCTGCTCCTAATCTGCTTCTCATTGTACAGTCTGTAAAATCTGCTGGTTTATGTACACCATGGAACATGGGAAACTTTTCCCGCAAACAGCTTTTACTCAGTCTGTTCTCAGTGCCAGCCATTCTCAGATTGATTTACTATTCCCAGTTCTTGCGACTCCCTTATGACATTTATCTCTTTCTGTAAGTAGTTTCGAAATATGTTGCATCTGAATTTCACTACTGAAGTGGGGTAGCCCAGAGACATTGCTCATACTGTAGTTTATTATTATCACCTTTTATTTGCAATGTTAGCATAATGTAAGAAAGAAGCAATTTTTTTCAAAAGAAATATTACTACATGGTTGGACTCATAAAAAATCAACGTTGGTGATGATTCAGAAATTTGCTTTCTTGTTTAATTGCAGTCATAAAATTAACTAGTACAGGGTGTATTTATCGCATGTCATTGTTAATTTATTTTTGGTGAGTATTAGGTTGTTAAAGCTTAAAAATTAGCTTTGTCAGTAAATTAATTCACAAACATTTTAATTGCAAGTGGAGAGGAAAAGTCTGTGAACATGAACAAATTCAATAGTTTCGAGATTTGAATATGTATCCATAGGAAATGAATATTTGTACTTTTCTAGGAGTACCATTTGCATGGTTCTGCCACAGTTCTGCAGGGTGGAATGAGGAGACTTGGTTTGTTATAGAGCAACTGACAACACAGATATTGAAAATACCACTGGAAACAAAATGCTGAAGAATGATTTCCTGAGTCAGGGCCATTCTTTATAAAATCTCCATCAGCATAGGCCTATACACATCAGAGGTTTTGGGCAGAGGTTCACAATATAGTGAGGGAACCTCTGGAGATCTCTTCCAATCTAAAAAGTCTGCAAATCTTGAGAAATAGCTCAGTCTTCTGTGCAAGTAACACTCCAATGGCAAACATCCTGTTAGAGCAAGAGCAGCTCGACATTAAGCATCTGTCATCATTTAAATGGAAAGCTGATTTGTTTAGATGCTTCAGCATGAGTGGTAGAGGTTGCCAGGCTCACATAAACATTTACCTTTATTTAGTGATAAGCCCATAGTTGGGGAGCTTATGGGTGTTTATATTTGGCTGTGGCAGTCTTGTAATTATTTAATAAGGCACACTAAAGATAAGGTTATCATGATATAAGTGCCTGTAATCCCTCTGGGGTGTAATTGCCTCACGATAACCTCATCCCTTGAAGTTGTCTGTATTGCTAATATGAAAAATGTTTGTTTTCAGTGGGAACATATATTTTGTGGTGGGACAGCATTAAACTGTCAGATCAAAAAGTTAAATGGCATTTGGAATGAGCACAAGGGTTCAGATGGATTAACTCAGCCCTTATAGATGGTTGACCAGACAAACTGAAATAATCCAAAAAAAAATTTAAATGAGTGAGGTTTTAAGTCTGGAAACATCTGAAGAGAACTAGCTGTTTTCCCAGAAAAACAAGTGCTTTAGGTTTCTTAGACTCTACTAGTGAACCTTGAGATCCATAAGAATCAGGAAATATTTTTCAAAAGACATAGTTGTGCTGATTTATTTGGAAGAGTTGTTTTGCTTTGTTTTGTTTTGGTTTTTTTGAGTTTTTTTGGAGGGGTAGTGGGGTTTTTTATGGTTGTTTTTGGGGAGGTTATTTTATTTTGTTTTTTCAGGGGGAGGGGATGGGCTTTGGTAATGATAACGTCTGTATCTTTTCTTCAAAACCCAGCATTTTGAATAGTTGATCAGCCATTCAGTATCACAACACTGTGTATGGCATTGTAAATCATGAGATAAGCATTAATAAAATGCACATGCTTCACAAACAGGTCTTGGAGGACAGCTGTTTTACTTGTTGCTACAAGGAATTTTCAAAACACAGAAGTACATTAACTCACTTGAAATGTACCACCTGAAAACTAGGAGAGTCTGTCATGAAGACCCCAAAATACACAAATAGCATTTTCATCAAGACCCAAGAAGTGTGTGGATAAGAACACTCCTTAGAGAGGCAGAGAAATGCTGTTCCTGAAGGACACAAGTCCAGGTCAGGGACTCTGCTTTTCTCTTGCTTCAGGCATCAGCTGACATAAATTTGCACCTCTGAGCAGTTGCTCACAGACAAGTGTATGACAGGCGTGCACATTTTGTGTCCCATTTTGCTTCCCTAAGAAGCCCTGTGGCCTGCTTATACAAGCTGCTATGTACATTCTTGTGACAAATTCACTGTGAGGTCCAGCAGACAGTCACCCCCTGCAGCTCCAGAGGCTGGAGGGACTGCGGGGAGAAACCTTTCCCATCACATGAAGGGTGTTACAAATGGGAGGTCAGCACGGCAGCCTCAGTGTTTAGGTTTCTGCACTTTTTATAGGCTCTGGCTAGTTGTGTGCCTGAAGATGGAAAATATTTGGAAGTAAACCAAAAAATTCAAAACTAACCTTTTATTTCCTTGGGATTTTTGGCATCAGTGGCTCTTTTGGCTGTGTCTGAGTGGAATAAGCTGTGTCTTTGAGTTTAGTACATTATACAGTAACATATTACACTTCTCTATTTTTTGTGCCTGGGAATTTCACCTCATCCATCTTTCACAATGTTCAGCAGAGACTTTTAAAAATCCCTGAGCCAGCTTTACGCAATTAATTGGAGACAGAGCCAAACCCTAGATCCTGATTTCAAACCTAAATCCTTGTTCCGCTTGAATCTGATGCTACTCTGGGCCTAAATTAAACACAGAATCAAAACAATGAGCATCTAACAAAATTTGAATTTTAATGTTATTTGCTTGGCTAACACTGAATATCCTAAGTGCAAATTTTGGCCATTCAATACCTACACTTGAAACAAAGCTTAAACTCAATAGTAAAATAATTCGGGAGAAAAAAATGGCATGTTTCCAACTATTTACTCTCAATAAAATTAATATCTCATTTAAATGTTTAAAGCATTGAAACATTTGAAGATATATTTAATGGAAGGTTTTAGTATTATTTTGGTTTGGTCGTTAGTTAAAAACTCTTCAAATATCTCATAAGTGTATCTGGATCCCTTGGTTTTCCCTCTTAACGGTTGTTGAAGTGTTGACCACAGTCTAGTCATTTGCTATTCCCCTAGAAGGACTAGACAGCTTTTGTTTACACAGAAATGTATGTCTTAGGAAAATATATGGGTGATAATTATTGTCTTATTCTATATTACATAGTTATCTTTATGTTATTTATATATATATTCATGTTATTTATATATAAATATTATGCTGTTTAAAATAATAATGAGGGTTTATTATAATTTTTATCCCTTTTTATTATATTTCCATTTTAGCTATATTATTCTAAGTCAAAACATTACCAGCCCATGTTAGCTCATAGCTTTCATTTTTCCATCTTAGTGTAAGTCACACTCAAATTTGTAGGCAGAAGGGCATGAGACCTATAATTAATCTAAAACTAATTAACTGTTTCTCAAAGTGGGACAGTGACGTTTGGGCTGTTTCCCTTGAGTACTGGTGCTGCTTTGGAGCCCTCTCCTGGAAGCTCTACTTGTGAAATGGGAAGCAATTCATGAGTTGTTTTTCATGTGGAACTTGCTTTAAGATTGTGAATTGGAAAGCTTGCAGCTGTGTAAACAGTGGAATAAAAAAGAAATTTTTTTTATCCCCCCAAGTTTGACTATTTTCTTATCACTTTATAATTAATAGTGGGAACCCAGTGGTAAAGTCATGATGTTGATGATGTTGAGTAAATAATTCCTTTCTTGATGCTTGGCTCACTTCTTTCAAGTGTCCTGATCTTCCCACAGAGACTCCAGGAATCTCAATTCTGGTAGATGATTTAGCCTGATTAATTTCAACTTCTAACACTGATATCCTGACTTCCAAGACACTAAAGAAAACAGCTCATTTTATAACCTTTTTCATCTACTATTTCCAGTATTTGTTTTACTCTGTTTCATCATACTTGATTGTTTCTGTAACTGATCAGATAATGTATTGCTATTTTACCTTAGGCTTAAGATTCATTTTGTGTACACAAGATTTATTGCTGGTATCACTTTACTCAGTGTTTAACCTGATTGCATATTTTCCCACACCTGAAAACAACAGGGATCTTGAAAGGCAAATATAGTGAAACTTAAAAAAAACCAAACCCAAACCAAACAACATTGTGTGCTACTTTTCACTGATAGCTAAATAATTTGTGATTTATCTTCCTTTATAGGCTGAGCAAGAAACACCAGCAAAATTCATCAAACTTTTAGATTTAAAATTAAGAATTCTTGAGGCTTAGAGAAAGACAGGATTGATCAGTTCATGTGGAGTGGATTTAATTAATTCTGTCATCTTCTTCTGTGTCATTGCCAGGTACAGAGGTACAGAGCAGTCATTGGGCTGCTTCTGCATCTCTCAAGTCATCATGTCTGTTTATACTGTGTCATAGCATCTCTTTCCAGTGCCATGGAAAACAGGGGAGGGTTAATTATTTTATCCATTTTCTTACTTTCTTCAGGTCAAAATTGAGCAGAAACATAGCTCTCATCAGGAAAATATGAACTGATTAGTGTTCCATCTGTGGCACGCCTTGACTGCCAATGGATTTTTTAATTATATTAAAATGATGGACTTTGTACTTTGATATGAGAAGTGAAATAGGAAGCTAGTTTCTAATAATTGCTTTAAAATGTACTTTGGAGGAAATATGGAAATATTAGCATTACCAGTAATACAATCTGAATGAGCTAAATGGGAGGTGTAATGAAAAGTTCAAGGCAGGAGGGAGCAGGAAGAATATTGGAAATGTCACTGTAGGCTGGCTGAGGTATCATTTCCCAGATGCTACTTTGGCCTGCCCCTGCTGTATCTGAATACCAAAGCAGTGATACTGATTTACTGATTTTACTGTGCTGATACTGATTTACTCCTTGCCATTGCTCCTCCTGGTGCATAGCCCTATCCTTGATATGTGTTTATAATGATATCCACAGCATAAATATCTTAATGTCTAGGTTAAAATTGACTTTTCCATTTTTTTTCAGTCTTCCAAGATAGTTCTTTGCTCCCAGCTTTTATGTTGGAACTCCACTGAAATGTGCAATGCATAGCCTGTGCTATATTGTTCTAAACAGCCACAATCACTGAAAAATACAACTTAATTAGCATTTCTGAAAATATGCTGTGTAAGAAATAGGAAGAACTGTTTGTTGATCTTTGAGATTAAGTCCTTCAACCTTAGGATAAGAGCTGTACATCTGAGAGCCACAGGAAACTGCCTTGCCTGCACCTTCAGTATTTTCCCTTTCCATCATTTTAACTTTTTTCAATTTTTATTTGAATACACCTTGGTGAAAAAACCCCAAAAAACCAAAAAAGCTTAGTTCTTTCCCTTCCTGTTCTTTACTACAAACGTTACATTAAAAAAGCACTGCAAATATCCAAAATAATTATTTTTGCTCTTTAAAGAACACTATTCAAGAGACTTATTTGGAAAACCCCAAAGTGACTTTGGTATAGTTACAATACAACACAATGAATTAAAATTAGGGTCAGACATTGAAGAACAAATGTGTGTGATTGATGTATAAAAAGTACAGTAATTTCACAATTATAAGCCGCGCCTGCTTATAAGCTGCACATCTGGATAGCCGAGAAGACCACAGGATTTGTTCATAAATAAGCTGCACCAGATGATAAGCTTTTTTTTTTGGTTTTTTTTTTTTCCTTTTCAGGGAGGATCCAGCTCTGGCCGGCCCCACCCTGCCTCGGGCCAGCCCGTCTCGCACTTCCAGATTGCATTTCGCCGGAATTTGTCCATATATAAGCCGCACCAGATGAAAAGCCGCACTTCCAGGGTCGCGTCGAAAACTCAGTCAAAAAGGCGCGACTTATAAACATGAAATTACTGTAAGTTCCTAGCGATTTGACAGCTATGAGGGTTGTGCTGTTTGCATGTTTGTGTGTTATGTGAAGGATTAAATTAATGAAAGTGTCTTGTGTTATACAAACTTGAATAGTTTATCAGACAGAAAAGATTTGGTGTGGGGGAAAACTGCTGTGAACTACAAACCCCATGAGACAATGGATAAGCTGCATATAAGATTTAAACTTTCAGGAAACTTTGTCAGCTTTGTTGCTCACAAAAATACTTGTAATTTTTATAAACTTTTAAAGTTCATAATCAAGCTGTTTCTAGCTGTATGAATTTTCAGTTTTCTGAAAACTGGGTCTCCTTGATTCCATTGAAAGCCAGATTTAAGATAAAAGCAATGCCCTGAAATGGAGCTTAATAAATAGATGCATTAAAGAAACCTTAAAACTACAACAGTTTTATTATTTAATACCTCTACTACCACTTAAAGTCTTATTACTTTGGATAAACAGAATGCATCTCTAAGAACCTACATTCTTTTTATTTATACATCATCTTCATTTAAATACCAATCCCAAATTTTCTGACAAAGTCTGTACCTGTTTTCAGAGGTATTCACATTTTTAATACAGGTTTGCTTTTGTCAGCCTAAAATTTAAAATCCATCTCTTTTTCAGAAGAATATTGGAAATTGAAATAACTAATTGACACAAAAACAAGACATATATAGCATCTAGCTTCAAATGTCAAGAGAAAACTTCAACACACCATAGCTGTCCCAAATTTTGTGTTCATTTTCTAAAAATGGATAGTGAGCAGCGCAGAACATAGACTTGTTTGTAGTGTTATTAGGCTTTGAATCCCTATAGTCCTGACTGGCCCATAGCCAATCTGAAGCCCCAATTAGGCAAGCACAGAATTCCATTCATGCTTAAAATTCATAAAACATACAGTACATATGTTGAAACTCTACAAAAATAGTGTGGCTTACTTTTATTACACCCTGATCTCTTGTTTTCTACCTTCTATTGCTGTCACTTACTGCCTTTATGGGTAAGTGACTTAATGATACTTTATCTGCAAACAGTTCTCTTGTGTCTTGTTTTATTTTTACTAACATAAACCTTTCTGTAACTGTGGCTTTCTGTTTTAGTGAATACAATCCTACAGCAATGTCTCATTATATGACCTTGTAACGCTGAAAAATTTTAGGGGGGAAGTTTGACTGTAAAGATATTCTGAAGGTTCTGTTCTATTTTATAAACATGGTGAAATCCATATTAGTGAATTCCTTTATTTTAATGCTTGCTCTAGTATCTATGTCACCACTGACATCAGCATTAAATATGACCTGGGTGCTTCCATAGGGATTGCATTTCCTTAAATGAGACTAAAATCTGAAGAATCAGCAAACAACCTTAAAAAATATAATTACACATTGCATAACAGACAAAATTATGGCATTGTGCATTTTCAGTAAGAGATTCAAAAATATATGTTGTGAGAAAACAACTGGGGATATTGTTTCTTCCTTAGTTTAGGGTTTTCCTCTGAGGATGTGTCTCAGACCTCCTCCAGGCTCTCCAGAAAGGCATGGGTATCCTGAGGGGCCCATGCCCTCTCTGCCAGCTCTTTGCACATATTCTGGATCCCCTAGAGGGTAAAAATGGCACGAGGTGCCTGCATTTAGGCAACTGAATCTCACCCTTGATGAAGTCCATTAACATGATTTGATCTTGGGTCAACATTCTCCAAATAAAATTATCTGAGCAAATGCCAGAAAATTTGCAACATGTAGCTGGAAACCAAAAAAAAAATTTGAAAAAAGTAAACTCACAGTAGTCACTGAATGGAAAGACAGAATTATGCATAAGGAATTTTTGGAGAATGGCGGTGAAAAGATACAATTAAAATATGCTTTTCAAATGTTGGTCTCAACATTTGAGAGTGTTGAGATTTTCAATCTATGCAGAAATTCTCTATGGAGTTAGTAAATTGATACCTTCTGAAAGAAAGCATTAGTCAAAGGAACGCTTTCTCATCTATTGCATGCTATTGATGGAGCCTTTCACTCTAAGAAAAGTCTAGAAAACAGGGATAAAAGATTCTCAGAAAATAGCCTAAGCTGCAAAACCATGAAAACAATACAAGATTTACAGAAAAACATTACATTATATGGAGTCAACAAAAATTCTCTTGGTGAAACAAATGCAAACATATCTCAAGCATAACACACTGAAACCTAATTCAGCTTTCAACACTTTCAAAAATTAGCTGTAGGCAACGTTATCAATAAAGACATTACTTTAAAATGAAATGAAAATATGACATTTTTTGATGAGTATTCTTTTTTAGCCTAGATTATTTAATATTTTTTATGTAAATCTACTAGTAATTTGGGCTGACTGAAAGCTGCAGTTCTTGCATTAACTCACATACAATCAAATTAGCATTTGTGTTTCAAAGCATGAAAAAGAGTACTATTTTTGAAGGCAAAAGCCCATAGCTATTTTTCAGCCAATCATACAATGTAAACATTTTTTCCAACTCAATTAATATGTCTTGGGAAAACAGATGAATATTTGTAAATAATTATTTCAACAGAAATTAATGAGTTCATTGTTGCATATCTTTGTATATATTGCCTCACCAAATTAATTACATTTATTAATAATTTTTTTCTCCAGGGAGACTTATATCAACTACTGAAGTGATTTAGACTATGTTTAGGCAGTAAGTGTTTCACAGTTTTAAAAATATTGTTCCATATTTTAAGATGTTTGCTCACAAGAGTAACTGCTGGTGACCGTCTTTTGAGAGGGTGATGAGGAAGTTTTAAAATCTCAAAACTGGTAAAATGCTCTGTATTCGTAATTTTGCCATTGGCACCTCAAAATATAGATGAGAATCTTGAGAAAGGAGCATTAAACAGGAAGATTTCGAAGTACTGACAAGATACTCATCTTTTGTCATGGGTTGCTGTGTTGGAGTTACGTTACTAGTACAATGTAAATTAATATCTAGCAAATTAAATAATCCTGTATCTATATTAAAATTGATAAGAAAGCTAGAATAAATACTCCAGAGATGTCCCATTTTTCATTTCTGGCTAAATTCAAACCTTTTTTATATGTGGATGCAGCTAAAAGTGCACATACACTCGTGTGTGATAGCATGAGTATATGTTTGTGAAAGTGGGATACCCCATGTAAGGCATGTATAGGAACAGAACACTGGAAACAAAATTGTATCAAAGAGTTTTTATAAAAGTATTATCCTAAGAAAGATCTGTTTTAGAGAATTCAACATGAAAGATGTTCACAAGAGGGTGATTGTAACCCTAATGCACCATTTCACCTAATTACTATAAACGATTGTAATCCTAATGCATCATTTCTCAATTGCTGTTCTGAGGAGTTGGGAGAAAATCTTCATTCCTGAAGTACAAGGTTGCTGAAAGGACATAAACCCACTGCTGTGAATAATGATTGAAAGTAACACCAAAGTTTTTAGGGGGAAATCAAGAGCATATGTTACATTTGTAGTGGCATTAATAGATAGTGAAAATTTGTCTGAATATTTTAGTTATTATTTTTCCCATTTTATTCTACTCATGTCCCCCAGGCGAATGTTAAAAAGAGGTAAAATTATGACTATCTCAAAGCATCCTTTCATTGGCAGAGAAACTAAATTATAGAGAAGGTGAGGCATTTTTTTCAGAAATGGTGAGTGACCACATCCCTGATGAAGTCACTGGACATTCACCTTTCAGGAACTGTAAATCACCCATGGGTACTGAAGAAGTCAGTGCCCAGAACAAAAATAGAAAACATTTTTCCTGTGTTGCAGGTTCACGTTAAAACCACAAGTCCCTTCCTTGTATTTATCTGCCAAACCACTACTGTAGTGATTTCTCGTTATAATGTCTTAAATTACAGAGTAAACCAGAGCTAGATCATTTTGGTTTTGCTAAATGGTTTTTATATAGATTGTCAGATTGGACAGACAATTCATGTCTTATTTAGTTGGAATCTGTTTTTTTCAGAGTTCCTGTGGATGCTACATTTAAGGTTGCTAATTGACCCAGAGAACACTTATTTTGAACAAAAATATATGTAAGATCCATTAAGTTCTTTTGTGGCTATTTTATTTGTTTATATAGCAAGGGGGTTATTTCAGGTTAAAACTTATTTCTTTCAACAAATTCAGAGATTCTTACTAGGAAAACAATGCCGTCATAGCTAAAACAAGAGCTTCTGATACATAGCTGAGATTCAAAGGAAGACAAATGAGCTTAAAATATGAAAAGTGGTGGCAGACATATCACAGTTTAACTAACACTATTCAAAAATATTGTTGGTTTTGTATGCAATCTACTGTACAGCTCTCAATGAATATGCCATCCACCTACTCCTGAGAATATTCATGACACTGCTGCTAGACTGTATAAAGTCACTGTCACTAAACTACAAAGGGGAACAAAGAAGGTTGACATTCTCACGTGCAGTTCTGCAAATCACATCCTATTTGACACAGACTTCAGCTGATAGAATCATTTATATTTTGAGGCTGACACAGTATTTAACTCTTTCCTCTCCTGATAGGATGTTTATAGCTATTGTCCCTTCAGTAGATTTCTAAAAGTATTTACCCAGTAAATATCGGCAATATCAAACGAGTGATTTCAGATCTTATGCATAGACAGAATATATAAAGCCCAAGAAGGATCACAGCAGAGTAAATTTTTATTTTGAAATTAGAATAATGATGAAGCAGCATATCATATCATATCATATCATATCATATCCTGAAATTCTGGTGCATTTTAATAGGCATTCTGATAATGAAGGCTCTAACAAGATCCTTTCCTTAGAGTCATTTTATCTAGTGCTTCTTCTAGGCAGACCTCAGTCTTTGTGCCAAGCAGACCCTTGCTGGGGTGGGCAGGCTGCTCAGAAGATCCCTCAGTGCAGAAGTAAAGGCTTGTACAGGACAGAGTGCAGAGGGGGTGGAAGGACGGTGTGATTGAATATCCCTCTGCTAATGGCCACCTTGCAAACTCTTACTGATTTAAACCAAGTTCTAGTGGATGAAATTAGCTTTTCACTGAACCATTTCTTTCAACCAAAACCTAGACCTTTTCTCCTTTTTAGGTTTGTTTGTTTGCTTTGTTCAGAATTAATCGGGATTAAACCACAGAGTCAAACACAGGCATGGGAATTGATTTGTCAAATAGGCATGGAAGTTAATTGTACCATGAAAAAAACCTGTTTTGAATGGGTATTCAGGTAGCATTTAAGTACAACATGACAATTTAAATGTTGTAGCTATATTTAAATGGGAATACTAATGAGGAAATGTATGTCTCCCTTGAAACATGACTCTGAGTTTTCAGTTTGCCTTTGCCTACAGTCCAAAATACTGGTAATAATTGAAAAAATCCTCCCCCACCCCTAGGAAAAAAAAAAGAAACCAAAAAAACCACTAATCACTGATCTGGAATGCAGCTACCTGGGTTGAAGTGAATTATCTTTCACCATGTCACAGCTTTGGGGAACTAAATTTGTCTTGTATGATCTTGTCATCTCTGTCTGAAATTTAACTCTACTATTACCAGCAGTGCAGCTGAGAGATGTCTCTCATCTTTGAAACTCATGAAATATTTATCATAATGTGTATTTAGATTAACCTATTCATGGATTCTTATAACCCTTGTGAAAAGGATACAAAATCTCTGAATGTGGGATTAGTACTAATGTCTGGTCATGCAGTATATTATTTAAAAAAAACCTTCACTTTCATGTGAAGGAAATAGAAGTAAAGAAAGTCAATACATAAGAAAACGGAACTGGTATAAATAATGTGAACCCCCAAGCTCTGTGTCTGTGATAAAAACAGATCTTTTTGAAGAGCCAGAGAGAATGAAAAGTAGGACCAAAAGGTGATTCATGCAGGTTTGTCTGGATTGCAGAATAAGTTTAGAATCTATGCTAAGAAGTCTGTCCAGAAAACATTTTCTTGCATACTACTGGCCAAAGTGCCACAGTCAATCAGATGCAAAAAGAGATAGAATAGAGAGATAGAATATTTTAAATCAATGTCCTGTTTTCTTCTGGGCATCAACTGAGACATAGCGAAATATGGAGAGAATTTCAGAGATTATTACCTTACCGTTTTAAAACATGTTTTTTCTTTTGCATATCCAAAAAAAAAGGGAATCAGTTGTTATCTGACAAATAGGAAAAAGTAGTTAATATAATTTATTCTTAAGAAATATCAATCCAGGAAACATCTAATGACAAAAGACCCAGTCTTCATCTGTGTAAATTGGTCATTGAAGAATTGGGACCTTACATTAATCACATGCTCTAACCTGTTTTCCAACCTGGTAATTTTTTTTTCCCCAGCAAAGAGCAAATAAGAAGGATTTTATTATAAATCTCTTCTTTTAAAGACTATTTCAAAAACATTTGTGTTTCAGTACAAAACTTAAGGCAGGGACAGGATTTATCCCACTTAACCCTTAAGCCCTCAAATGAGGCAGCTGGAGTTGCTTCCAGTTTTCCAAGGTTCTATGAAAGAGATTGGCATCTCCAGTGGGCAATTCAGTTCGCTTAGGATCTCTCTCTATAGTTCCATTCTTATTATAATGTTTTTAAACGTTGCATAATATTTATGTCTGATTACATAAATTATCTAAATTGTTCTCTATAGGGTTGGTTACCAAGCCCTCATTATCATGAGCCACAGCCTGAGAAAAACAGAATGAGTGTTGATGACTTTTCAGGGTTTTAAAAGGAAATGAGATATTGTATTTTTAAACAAACATTGGTAAGACTGAAAGTTTTAAAATAAAATATAAGATCTTTAAGTCTGAGAGAAGAATAAAGGGGATTTGTTAACAGGGAAAAAAGAAAGATGAAAGATGAAAAAAACCCAGAAATTGCTCTCACTGGCACAAGGAAGTGAAGAAATCTGTGGCCTATTGTATTTTATTTTCTTTTTTGATATAGTGAAAAAAATCTAAGACTGAAAATTTAGGTCTCTCATATATAGCAATAAAGTTTAGAGATTTTTCTTTTCCTTTTCCACTTTGTCATCCCAAACTAAACTCCAGAAAGTCTGGTGAAAATGAGTTGTCTTTGTATCTTTCAAATAAGATAAACAAAAATGTCATACTTTCTCCTTTGGGTAAAGTAACTAGTGTGTTTGGGCATTCTGATTTTCCTGCTCAATTTTCTTCCATATATATTTTTGTCAATATTCTGGAAATAATTATGAGTCCTTGGAACCCTTTGAATGTCAGGTTAAAATCCCTGGGACACCATCTTCCCAGTAAGCAGCATAAGTAAATTACAGGGCTCAGTATGTGGTTTATGGTTAAAGATTCCCATAAAACAGCCTGCAGCTTCTTGCTTCAGAAAGAGGCAGGCTTTTTATATGTTATTTACTTTCACCTTCCAAACCATGGGAAGAGAACTGGAACTATGGCAAAATGACTGTTTTGGTTGTTGGGCTTTTTGTGTGTGTTTGCTTGTTTTTTGTGTGCGCATTTTGTTTGTTTTTTGTAGTTGTTGGTTGGTTTAGATAGTTTTTTTGTTTGGTTTGTGTTTTGTGGCTTTGTTGGGATTTTTTGTTTTGCTTTTTTCATATTACAATAGACTTTGCTTATCAATTAATTGGTAGTGTACAGACATAATTACCTCTTTCTGTGTCAATGCTCTGATAATGCCAGCCTGTATAAACACAGTCGTGCTGACTAGGTCTTGGTGAGTCACTTATCAAGGTAGGTTAAAAATATATTTTAAAAAAAAATCTTCAAAATAAAATAGCAAATAACATACCTGAGCTAGCAAAGCTACAAAGTTTTGCTGGGGATCATGGAGAGTGAGCAACTTACGTTAGTTATTATTTCTGTTACAAGCTGCTAGTGAACAGAAGGCACGGGTGCCTTGTGAAAACAAAATCATGCATGATGATATAACCATCACCTTTTATAGGATATACTGTTGACCTGGGAACCTAAGAGAAGTGAAAGTCTATTTTCCATACATAAGCAACATATTAAAAGATATGTGGTGTAGGCTTTTCAGTAGCAAGCATCCTTAAAGGATAAGTTTATTTTTTTACACTATTAGTTCAGGTAGTCTTGTCGGAGTCACAAGAGGTATAAGGATAGATATTGAACATGAGCTACGCACTGCTGTGTAAAGAGAATGAAAAAGAAAACCAAGCAAAGCCCCCTGGACTCCAGCTGGTTCTTGGGCTGTTATTGTAGTTCTGCATGAGCATCTGCAGTTTGCTAAGACTAATGAGATGTTAGAGGGGCATCTTTAGATGAACTCCTAGAAGTTCAGTGGAGCTTATTTCCTCGTGCTTGTTCCTAACCTAACATTTGTGGGTTGGAGTGTTTGCGCTTTATTTCAGTGTGGCATTTGAACATGATTTCATAAGTAAATGAGTCTTGGGACACCATCATGCCTCTGTGTTTGAAACCGTTGACAGATTTAAACAAAATTTGACAGACAAAAGTTTCAGATGTATTAGGTTTCTGTAACTTTCATAAAAACTTGGTTAGATGGAGGAGGGAGACTTTTGGGCATGATTTACTCGCCTGAGCATGGACTGAACTAATATTTGTGCTGTCCTAGAGTTTCCTGCCTAGCCTCCAGCTACCATAACAGAAGGGCCCTCTCTTGACTGCACCAGGTGTAAGGATATCCCAGAAAGCATTAGTTGCCTGTGTTTGGACATACTCTGTAAACCTCCAACACAACCTTCCAAACTGATGCAAAACCAGCAATACAACTCAAGTGTTATTAAAAACTAGAGAATCTATACAGAACAGACTGC
This sequence comes from Sialia sialis, assembly GCA_009812075.1. Lineage (NCBI taxonomy): Eukaryota > Metazoa > Chordata > Aves > Passeriformes > Turdidae > Sialia > Sialia sialis. The sequence goes on from VRYO01002355.1 coordinate 25,233,030, forward strand.
TTAGAAGTGCTGCAACTAGCCAGAAGACTTATGGTTAGAATTTGCAACTGCCTAGTTTTAATGTGTATAGGAAATCCTGCTTCTCGCTTTAGGTAGAATTTTAATAAGGAGATTAATAAATTTAAAATATTCTCTGGTTTAAAAACAGGATTATTGAATATCACAAAATTTTCAAATTCAGAAATATATCTTGGGACAAATTTATCTTCCCATTAGGAAGTTGGCATTCATTTATTTTCAATTTATTCCACACAACTCTTCTTTAAGCTACTTTTTGCTTTTAACTAGTTTAATTTCTTTAGTGCAACCTCTTTTTGGATTTTTTGTTTGTTCAGTTTTGGTTTTTTAAGTTGTTATTTACAGGCAGCTTGCTACATGAATATTTGTATTCCAAGTTGAGATTGCCTTATTTAGGGAACACCTACTGTAAATTGTTCCAAACACATACCCCCTCACATATGTATGTAAGTTGTGAAGTTTGCTGGGAAGACTTGCAACATAGATTCATTCAAGTGGAAGCTCAGGTTTTTCCATAGTATGCATCATAAAGATTTTTTGCAGACAAGTTCCTCTAGTCTAAGTTGAATTAAAACCAGCTTGTATAAAGCTGTCCAATACAAGACATTTTAATAAATGTTATGGAACTTTTCCAATTTTTTGCAGCATTCTGTATATTTATTAAATGTTTATTACATAATGTAGCTGTTACTGCAACAGTACTATGCAACACTCCTACAACAATCTGTGCCACAGTACAGGTTTTACCCTGATGCCAGAAAAGACCTTTGGTGTTGGAACCACCTTCAAGAAATGCAGCAAAATTTTGCTGAAATGCCAGGCCTGGAGGAATCTTGGGGGAATCTCTATTAGAGGAATCTCTATTTTCTTAGTAGAGAGTTTTGTTAAAAAAATTACTTCTGATTACTACATTTTCCTCAATGGAGTATTTACACCTGGGTTTTCTCTATTGTGCGCTTTTCTGTCTGAAAATAAGACTATAAATGTGGTTTTTTCCTTCTGGGAAATGTAATGTGCTCTTTACCAGACATGTAGGCTTTGGTTAAGACTTTCATTGTAGTGATTTTTCACACTTTCTAGAGGATGCTTTTGTTCTGGTACAAGAAAGAAGATGTTTTCCTTGCATGTTTCAATGTTCATGCAGCTGCTTTTAGGGAAAAGGGAAAAGAATAGGATGTGTCCTATCTGAAATTCAATGAAAAAGCAGGCAAAGATGGGACCCTAAAGCAGACTGATGATAATGTGACAGATTTAAGACTAAAAGACACTCTACTCACTTTTTAATCCTTTGAAGTTCCTCAGATATGCAGATTGCATTGGCATCACACTGACACCACCAAGTTTCAAGAGAGGTATGCTTGCAATTCATATTGCTTTTTGTTTTTGTTCACAGCAACAAAGCAGACAGAGAGAGCAGGGGGGCACTCTTTCTTGCTTACAAACCAGATGAAGTTGTAGATTTAATTTTAGGTTTACCAATCTGTTCCATATTTATAAGGCTGGTACAAGTTAGGGCAAGTTAAAGTAAAAGAGATTGAGCGGAAATTGTCTATCAAGCTGAGCTGGGAAGAGTGTTTTGTTTAGTCTTTTTTGTAATCTGTATCTTAAAGGATAGGACAAGGTCTTAGTGCTGTCATATCCTGGAATTCTTGCAGAGTGGTAATGCTGTAAGAAGAAGTAAGAATTATTAACAGGACCTGTGAAAGCTGGTATCTTTCCAGCTCTCTGTGCTTTAATCTTCTGTCTATTAACTGCTGCAAATGCTACCTTGGCATATATTACAGCCACATGTTAATTTCTCACTTTCTCTCTAACAGCACCCCCAATGGGATATAATACAATATTGCTATTTTACCTGGCTGTGACATGTGACAAGGTAGATCATACCCTTCAGTTGCCTGAAATTCCCAAAAAGCTTGAGGAAAATAACATCAATCATTCATTGCTAAAGTATCCATAAAGAGGAAGCAGATTGGCTTGTTACACTGGGATACTTCTAGTATAGTAAGGAACTGAAAAAGTACCTCAAGGATTCAGATTTGGTTTCTTTAGTTCTGCTTTGTGCACAACATCTCTATTGTGAGCTGGCAAATGAAACACCATTACTGGAAAAAAAATCACATGCTCTACAACTTGATCTTAATGAAGCACAGATTTGTGGTGAAGCAGTGAATTGTACAGCTAAAAGACAAAACAATATGACTTTCTTGGATTGCCTAATGAATTAGATTCTTTCCTTATTTATTTACAGAGCAAGATAAAGACAGAATTCACTGAATTATCTAGATCTTAGTAATTTTAAAAAATAAAGCAATTTGATTTTTTTTTTTTGCCTCTAAATTTTTAATTAAATGAAACTTTCAGGCAATGTTGGTGTCAATTCAGCATTTCACTCAACTAATCTCTTCCTTTGACATGTTAAAATTACACAGGCATTTCTTGGATACTATCTGAGTACATTGTGCTTATAAAAAAAATTACAGTTACACTCATTGAAGGGGAAGGTGCTAGGTGTCATAAGAACATTCACATGCCAATTTTGAATGTCTAATATTATTCATAATAAATATGACAGTATTCAGATAATGCTAAATATGACAGTATTCAGATAATGCTAATTATGTAGTATAATGAAATGGTTTGAGAGAAGATTTGTGTCATACTGGTTTTTGATAATGATTTTAGACAGACGTTTCTCAGACTTGACAGTGTAGAAGGATCTAAAATTGGAGGCTAGAGATGATGATCAGGTATTTTCTGGGGAGATGGGAAGAGCTTCTATGTGTATATATCTATCTACATACGTGCTTATGTGCACACATATATATACAATAATTTCATGTGTATAAGGTGACTGAAGTTTCGAGCCAAACCCGGAAGTGTGCCTTATAATCCTGTGTGCCTTATATATGGACAAAGTTCGGAAATTTGCCAACCGGAAGTGTGAGCCGCGCCGACAGCCCCGGGCACTGCCCCATGGGGGGCAGCTCCAGCCACTGCACTGGAAGCCCTGGCCTCCCCGCCCCACACAGGCAGCTCCGGCCGCTTTGCTAACGGCTCTGGGTGCCCCGCTGCACTGGCAGCCCCGGCCACCATGCAGGCAGCCATGGCAGCCGGCGCCAGGGGTGGGAGTGCCAGGGCCCGCGGCACGGGGAGGGCACCTGGGGCTGTGTTTAAAGGCTATGCTGATCTGTGAAAACTGGTTGCAAATTGAGCACCTGACAATATTCTATTACTAATTTGTTACTTTGTTGCACACAGATCCCCGCTTAAAAAAAAAAAAAAAAAAGAGTATGCCTTATAGGCCAGCGTGCCTTATTTATGGACAAATTACGAGGACTTGCTGGCCACTCGGAAGTGCACCTTATAATCCGGTGCGCCTTAAAGGTGTGAAATTACTGTACATATTCATTGTCTTGCTCATCATATAGTGTAGCAATTATGTGGACATGATAATGTCATCTATATTATTTTTCAAGAAATCAAGATGTTATTAATATGGGATTTTTATGACCTATAATGCATCTGATAGAGCTATCTATTAATAAATCCCCTAACTCTGTGGGTCTCCTTAGTAACATTAGTAATACTTTAAATATATCATTATGAATGCAGACAAAGTAAATCTCTCTATATATTGAAATTGGAGAGAGCTGAATATTCTATATCCTGTGTTGCATTCCTGTGACAGTGAAAGTATTCTAATCCTATTGAGGACTTGTAGTAGTTAATGTTAGCTGGGCTCTTTATTGAGTCTAATTTAGGATGATGTTTTAAATCAACAGATGTGGCGTAGCAGGGAAAAATGAAGACATTAAAGACATGACTCGTGGAAGACAATGAAGGGTGCAAGAGATATGAATGAAAGAATTTAATAGTGACTCAATATCATTCCTGCTGTCTTATCCCCTTGAAATTCTAGTATTTGTAGGATCATATATATTTCATTCTAGAAGTTTCTATTTAGCCCCTCAGAAATTCATGGAAATTGTATCTGAGGAAAGCCTTCCACTTGGCTTCATCATCTTTATTTAAATTTTCTTCTGAAAGTAAAGTTCATGATTTTTAACTATTTTTACATTCATTGCCTCAAACATAGACAGGCAGCATCACAAGACAATAGAAAATAAAAGCAGTAAGTGCAGTAATAATACCAACAAAGGTGTACTTCCACATCCTGGTGAAGAGAAAAAAAGATGCACAAATACAAAATTAAATCCTCTAGTTTATGTTTAATTGCACTCTTTGGAAAGATATTAAACATCTATTACACAAGAATTAATTAGTTAATGATTAATAAATTAATAAGCAACATTTTGGTTAAAAGTAGGGAAGTAATTAATTCCACTAAGATAAATTATTGCGTTTTGATTCCAATAGCCTGGAGGAAGCCTTTTAACCACAAGCCATTTCTTCTTTTTTCTGTTACATTAGAACATTTTATAATGAGCATTTATGTCTCCACAGCCAGCATACTAATATGATGGCTATTGTTTTTTTCCAAGTTGGTAATTAAAGACACAGATGTGTTTCTTAGATCACTGATGTTTCACTCAAATAATTGCTTTGGGTTTGGGCTGAGTGGCCAAAGCTTGCTGACAGGCTGGGCAGCCCTCCTCCCCGCACTGCTGCTAGTTATCATTCAGAGAATGGCAGCATGCCTTGGGGAAGTCAGCAGTCATGTCACTCCTGCTTGCCATGGTTAGGAGTACAACAGCTGTTTACCCCATAATTTGTTGCATTAGTTCTGGCAGGCTTTTGAGACCTGAAAATTAAATTTTTTTTTGTACTCTGTGCATCTGTAAGAACAGTGGGAGGATCCAGGATGGCAAGGAAGGGTCACTGAAGTTTCCATTTGGAATAGAGATGGGCTTGGGGTCAAACTCCAAGGCTGAGTTTGAATCTAAATGTTCCCCTGTGCTGAGTGCTCAAGACAATCACTGCTGTGTGGATTAGAATATACAATAAAAACAAAAAGAAAAAACGTGTTCTATCTGTTGTACAAATTACTATTTTCTAATTTTCTTGGTGTTTTCCTTTCTTCTGTTAATGGTTTTCTTTTCTAGCCTACTCTTGCACCTGCCCTTCGAGGTAGCTTTACAATGCAAGGTAGCATTACACAATTAGACTTTTCAGTGAGATACAGGTGAATATAGTGAGTTGTAAACTTTATTACCAGAAGTTTTGAATTTCACCAAGGATATGGAATTTTTTTGGTGGCTAAAAATATTAAGAAGAAAAAGGCAGCAAAGAAATCAACAGAAGTGAAAATCTCTCTGAACTTAGGAAAATGGAGAGTTCCCAGGATTCATCTTAATATTCTTCTAAGAATAAAAGGATTTTCTTCTTAACCACAAAAAAATGATTACATAGAAAGCTTAGAAAACCTGTTTTGATCAGAGAAAGACTGGTGTGATGTACTGCAACACCTTAGTTTTGCTACCAAGCTTTAACTGAACTATAAAAATTGACACAGGTGATCTTGTTTTTCCAGTGTTGGGCCTTTAATACTCCAATTACTTCACTTTGTTAAGACCAAGGGCATAATTTTTGCCTCCTTTCTAAATTATTAATATTGTGCTGGGAAAGAACAAGATTAAGACATGGAAACAAAAGTTCAAATGAACACAGATTCACTATCACTTGTAAGTCATTGAGGGCATTATTTCAGTAAAAAATTATATTTAACCCAAACCTATTTCATGAGTGATAAGGTAAAAACATAAATGCAATAATTTTCAAATATTAATAGATATTTCCTTTGGGCTTACTATGATGACACAAATAAGAAATGTATATTTTAAAAGCATATTTTGTCATACTGAAAGGTGTGTAAAAGAAAAATCAATTTATCTGAAGAAATAAAAGTATTAAAGTAACACTTGGACTTCTCTTGTTCTTCTTAGGGTGACAAAGTTTGCTATGTGAGCATTTTTGCTTTTTACTTCACCCCATCATTTTCACTTAGGGTCTTGCCACGCCTATCCTGAAATTCTACCTAAGAGAATTGATATCAACCTTTTTAGACAAGAAGCTCCAGTATCAGAGAAATACCTTTTCTAATGAAAATATCTAGATTTTAATTAAAAATGTGTATTTTTTGTCTTTATGTCTTATGTCTTATGGAAAACCATTTTTCAGGCTCTGCTAATTACTAAACAAATTATGTTGAATTTACTCTCATACACTGAGTCAAATTTGGGTCTAAGTGGCCATTCACCTAAATAGAAAACAGTTCTCTCATTTATTTCACATAGTGAAGGATCTTCCTGCTGTGTAATATTATCTTTGATTGCCATTTTATCTTCTTCCAAAAGCCCTTAAAATTTGTATATCTCTATTTAAATAAAATTTATGCATCTTTAGGTAAAACCAAGGGTTAAATCAAACACAAGTATGCAGCGAGTGTGAATTTTTTATTTTAGGAAAAGCATATTTGTGACAGTCAATATCTGCATGTTTACTGTTCCAGAGTACGATTAAGAGTCTGTTGAATATCTTTGATAAACACTGGTATGTGAATCATGTGCAAGCTATATGTATACACATTAAATATGTACATATATATATATATATATATATATGTATTGCACTTTACAGCTTTGTGGCTTATGGCCTGTCCAGCTCTGGGAAAAAAAAACAAACCCCACAACACTTACAAGTTTCACAAATCATTCATATATGAGTTTAAGTTTGGAGGGGCTGGCCTTGGCTGGCTGCCAGATGCCCACCCAGCTGCTCTCTCACTCCCTCTCCTCCACAGGGCAGGGGGAGAAAATAGCATGGAAAAACTTGTGGGTCAGGATAAAGATACTGTCATGGGAAAAACAGACTTGCCTTATAAATTTAATTTATTGCCATTTAAAATAGAAGAAAATAGTGAGAAACAAAAGACAAAATTTAAAGCGCCTTCTCCCATCCTTTGCTTTGTTTTCCTAGGCTCGACTTCACTCCTTCATTCCCAACTCCACTACTTCTCTGAGCAAAGCAGGGACATGGGTATTTTAATGTCATAAGCTAGACCAGAAGGCAGATAATGTCTTCTAAAGGACAGATCTATAGCACTGGTCTCAGAGAATTTCAAACTATTGACAAGCCTAAATGTTATGCTTGAGCAGTCCTGAGAGCAGTGATGCACATGCTTACAAAATTTAGTAATTACTGTGTAGCTGTTTGAGTACTCCTGCTGCAGGATAGTAGACATCTGAGGCAGACTTTCTTCAGAACCCCAAATATTTCCCTTTGTAAATCTGTGTCATAAAAAAAATAAAAATGAAAAGTTTAGACAATATTTAATTCATAACAGGTGTTTTCTGCTTTTTTTTGTTTGTTGATTTTGTTTGGTTTGGTTTGCTGGTTTGTTTTTGTGGGGTATTTTATTGGGTTTGAACAGTACTGTGAGGACTGCTAAGGGAAAATGCACCCTATCTCAGTCAGACCCAGTACAGGTATTTGTGGGTTTGTTATGACTGGTAACCTTTAAAGACGTTTACATTTTATTTATCCTTTGTACTAGTACAAAACAGAATATTTTAGGAACAAAAAGGAAATTGACAAAGGGTAAGTAAAGTTCTTTTTTTCTGTTTCCACATAGCATTACAAAGAGATATTTACTTCAGTGAATGCCTCTCTAGCAATAAGGATGTACTTTTTCCCTTTTGGCTTCTCTCTTTATGGATATTCTGACTGGAATGTTAAGTTCAAGTAAGACAAACATATTTCCTTATCCGTATGTAGATGTTGGCAAGAAGTGTTAATAGCTTCTATCTCTCAGAGATGATTTACCTTTCATGTATTTAAATATGTGATAATTCTGAGTGATTACAGCATTTTTAAAATTGTTTAGACTATGAGTAAAATCATCTGTTATACTTAAACTCCAAAATCTACTTGTCCCTTAGGTAACAACTGGGTAAATGTTTCCAAAGAGACATCTACTCTGGGAAACCTAAAAATAAAACAAGGCTGAACTAGGCAAAATCTCATAGAACAACTTTTTCAACTTCTTGTGCTCGTATTTTCTTGGTTTTTTTTAGAAATTTGAAAAAGTACTACGTTAGGCTCTTAGTGCATATATAGTAGAGAGAATTCCTGATACTTCCTCTCACCTCCTCAGTACTACAGTAAAAATAATAATATCTATAATGCAATTTCTTTTTATCTGGGCAACAATTCCTTCACATGACACTATTTTTGATAGATGATGGATGTTATAGAGTTGATGAACTTTGTTGGCAAAGAACACAAGGGAGAACCTGCACCAATGGACTTATCAGGCACAGACAACAACAATCAAATACATCTAACTTGGAAAGAACTACAAAAAACATGCGCTTCACTTGGCATCAAACAGGAGTGGCCAGGAAGCATGGCTGAATATCCTATAACAAATTTAAACCTGCAGTAAAAGACCAAAGTCACAACTCTAAAGTATCATAGGAAGACAGAGTAGATGACAGTTATAATTTATGTTCTAGATCCCAAAAAAGGTGATGAGTTTGTTAGCATATCTTGCAGACTGAGGAAGTAGACTGTGTTCTACACGCAGATTTATGCCATCTTCTAATATTTCTTGACTGTGACATCAATGTCCCATATTTTAAATCAAACCCCTTGACCTAGATTTGCTATCTGAAGACTCACTTTGTACACTTTATTTCTTACTTCTTTTCATCCTTTTCATAGGCATATCAAACTTTGTCTTGAACTCATTAAGATTTTTATTATATGACTGAAACACTTACAGAATATCTCTCTACATATTGCTAGAAACTGTCTTCTGATTTGTCATTAAAATATATTCACAACTAATTAGTAATTTTTTTGATCTTGTGCTGCTGTTATTTTGTAACCCAAGTCGTTCATCTGTATCTTGGTATTTATCCTCCAAAATTGTTTGAAATGTCATCATACTCTCTTCTTAGGAGAAGCAAACCCATGGAAGTCTGTGAACTATCTGCACAAAATAGAAAAAAATTAACATCTTTTTACTTTGTATTATTAAATTTCATTCTATTTTTCACTATTCAATACTCTCAATTCATCCTACACAATAATCCTGTAATCTTCTGTATTAGAGGAAATACAATCTAAAATTACAAAACTCTCTCCTATTTGTTTCTCTATTTTGTAGCACTCATATACATCCTGATATTTCTACTTGAAATAGGAACCTCCTATGGGGTGGACATTCTAATTTCTATTTAATTTCTGTAGCTAAATTTAATTAGATTGATTCCACAGCATTAAGCTACCAACAAATCTTACCAAAGTTATACTATTTGATACAATATAGACTTCATAAAATGATGTTGAAAATGTGTCATACTATATTTACCATCATAATCTAAGCAATTCTTTATATCAAAATTCATTGTCTAAATTAAAATGGTGTTGAAGTCAAGAAAACAGCTTAATAACTTGAAGCACTTTTTTTCAACTCTGAGTAGTAGTATTATTCTTCTTCTAGAATATTTACAGATCAGTTAAAAATCATGCAACTCTGCAGTTTGATCCTGGCCAACACCCAATCAGCTGCACCAAGAACTCTTTGAGAGCAGAAGAAAATGGAAGGTAGGAGATTTGTGCATTGAGGTAAGACAGTTCAATAGAGAAAGAGAAAATCTGAGTATTTGTGTTAACCTCACTCTTCTGGCAACAAACAGAAATCACAGCACCATAGAGAGTGCTGTGATGGAGATTAGTCAATCTCAGTCACAAAAGTTGCATTGAGTAAATTCTCCAGAAAGCAGAGCCCTGAGAAGAGAACTTGTGTCAGCAACCTTAGAAATAGAGCTTGAACTAATTGAAGTATACTTAATAACAGACAGATGATTGTTTTTATAAATGTATTTGTTTATTGTTCTTAAGAAAAATGTTATTTCCCTATTAACTTCGAGTAGATGTAATTTAGAGCTCATGGTGAGTAGCAGGAATTTTAGGAGCAGTAAGAAAGGGACCTAATCTTTATAAAGAGTAATGCAAGTGCAAGTTCATTAGAAAATATAACACAGCAAGTGATGTGCACCACTTGGAACTATGAGGCTATTTTATATGTGTTCCTATATTCCTTGTCTTAGGCAGAAACTTGTTACAATTGTATTCATACTTCTTATTTAAACATAGCATTCTCAATTAAAGTGGAAACCAGCCATAATTTATATTCAATTTTTATATAATTTTTCCATTTTATATGAGAAATACAAGAGAATACATTCTACTACAGTTGTTCTCACAGACATTTAATAAATAAATACCATGCATGAATAAATATATCCGAATTTACAGATGATTTTTGGAAACCAAATTCTTTGCAGAAATGTAATTTGTAATAAAGAATGAGAACTTGATTATAGTGACTATCTCATGAAATAAAATACATCAAAAGAATTGTAAATTTCACCTTGTTATTCAGAGGAATACTTCCCAAGTCTTTTCTACTCTGCACTTGACTGACTTCTATTAAACTTTATTTCATAATAAGGATTTTGCCCTATTTATTTTTAACTCTGGCTTGGCTCTACTTGTTTCATGGTTCATTTGTATTTTTGTAGAAAGTGTTAATTTTTCTGTTGAATTCCATTATTTTAAGGTGTAGATAACTCTAAAATAATCTAAAAGTTTTTAAAAGGTGCTTGAACGTATTGTTTATCTGGTTTTCAAAAAGAGCTATTCTCAGGTGAGCTGCCCTGAGTACGACTTTCAAGAAGAAAGACTTATCTTTCTTTGCTCATAAAATTTCCTGACCCACTTGGCTACACATGCAGAATTTAAGATTTAATAGGCTTTACTTTCCTTCAGCTAAAAATTCCTTCACCGATAAAGTGATAAAAAGTATTGCAGATTTCTCTTGCATCAAAACATATAAATTTTGTTTATTTTCTTCATAACTTTTATCGCACAGCTTTGGGACTAGTGATACTATTGAACTAAATTTGTGTCTCCAGGTTACTGAAGTTCTATATTTCTAAAGGCAAGTTCCTCATTTTGTCTCCTTTATAACTTCTTTCTGAACCAAGAATTTTTGAGGTTTTTATTCGAAATATTAGATGGGAAATGAACATGACAGTGCTAGATCAACAGAGTGTCTACTTGACAATAATGTTTCTGCAGTAGATTATTATGAATAATACATAGTTAACTTATTTTGCATAGTCTGAAAAGATATGCAAATCACATTAGTGAATTGCCTACAATTTTAGTTAATTTGACAGAGAAGGTAAATTGTCTTTACTGATACTGCACAAAATTGATGGGCAGTTTGCTCACAGTAAATATTTGGGATTATTTTTAGTTAAAAGATCTGGCACTTTCTTATTGAAAGGTATTTTCATATCAAATGTCTGTACAGTTGGAAACCCCATGCTCTTAGCAGTATGTTATCAGTGTATTAGAAATTATTGTATCTAACTATCTAAACCTCTTTTACCTTGAAGTCAAGACTGTAGCAGGGATGGGAAATGCAGACTTACGTTATGGACATTTGAGGTGTGCTCAGAGTTCAGAGCTAAGCACGACATGTGTATCTGCTCACATCCCCAGCCTCACTAGGACAGGAAGAGTAAAATAGAGTAAGTCAAGATAAAGATAGTTCAGTACATGAAGGAAACAGGAAAGAAACATTTCTGCAAAGGTAGTCCCCTCCCTAAGCAGACTGACACCCAGACAGGCTCCAAGCAATTTTTATCTGCCTCAGAACCACCTTCCCTCAGTGGTTATTACTGAGCATGACAGTATGGCATGGAATATTTAGGCCAATATAGGTCAGTACTCCAGGTAGTGTCCCCTCTGAACATCGCTGGGATGACAGTATAGGAAAAAGGGAATGTTTTTTTTGCTGTACAAGTACCGCTCAACAATAACCAAGACACCAGTGATTCATTAAGACTGTTTTAGACACATATCCAGAAAACAGAAACCTATGGGGTCCTGTGAAAAAATTATAACTACCTCTGAGCCAAACCTGGCTTACAACCCATCCTTACAACCTGGCTTATCTGTCTAGTCACTTCCTGTATGGAGAAAATGGACTCCTGTAAACACACTGCAACTTTAGGTCTCTTCTCAGGCTGAGATGAAAAATATCACACAAGGAAAATTATGTCATCCACAGACATCTAATTTTCACAAGCCAGTTTGACAACCAGCTGATCATTAGCTGGCATTACATCCTCATGGCAAGAAAGACCAACAGCATCTTGGGCTGCTTGATGAAGGAAATTGTCAGCAGGTAGAGGGAAGTGATCTGCTCAGCATTGCTGAAAAACATCTGTAATGCTGTGTCCATTTCTGGTCCCCAGGACAAGGAAGACTTGACTTGACTGCAGTCCAGTGCAGGGCTGTTAATGTAGTTAGGGACTGCAGTATCTGTCAGATAAGGAAAGGTTGAGAATGTGGGGTCTGATACTGGGGCTGGTTGAGAGTACTGAGAGTTCAGCCTGGACTCCTCCGAGTGGTGTCCACTGATGGCACAAGTAGCAAGAAAGACAGGTTAAAATACATGAAATTCCATTGTGCACTAGGAATATTTACTTTTTTTAATTGAGTGGGCTGTTAACACTGACAGAGGTTACCCAGATATGTTGTGGAGCTTCCATCCATGAAGATATTCATTATCAATCTGGACACACTCCTGAACAGTCTGCTTTAGTTGTCCTTGTTTGGACAGCAGAAGGTTTGGACTATATGATCTCAAGAGGTACCTACAAATCTAAATGACTGTCTGATTCTATAAATTCAGATATCAGAAGGAATTACTATGCAATTATTGCACAGAACAATAATAGAGAACATGAATTTTATATAATAAATTAATATTTCAATTTAATGTTTATGTTCCTGTTATTGCTGTTCTCTAAAATCAAAAACTAAAATATTGACTCAACTATATTAGATTTTCTATATGCAAATGATTTCTCTGTTTAAATAATCTGAAGTCAATTGCAGGTATGAAAAAATTACTTTAAAAAAAAAAAAGAAAGGAAGGCAAAATGAAAAGAAAGACACTTACTTTTGTTAGCAAGGAGGAAAAGCAAATACAGTAAATTGCAAAAGATATTGTTAGAAGTATCTCTTGCTGCAACTAATTTAATGCTATTATATGTGGAAAAGAGAACCATAGGCTGAAATCACCTTTATTCTTGCTTACATAAAAAAAATAACTATTTTAAGTGGTGTTGAAATAAGCATAGCCAACTGCTGTGCCAAGTATTACAGCAGTGAATTTGGCATATAGAGTTATTGCATGTGATATATAACCTAACAAATTTCCAAACAAACATTCTGGAAACAATTACAAGTAAGCAAGCAACTCTGAGCAAAGACCACTGAAGTTTTAAATTGCATTTTGGTCACCCACGACCATTTAAAAAATGTTCCACAGAATTTTTATGCCTCGAGCAAAAAAAAGGGAGTTTTGGCTGTCTTTCCAAGTGAGAGTTTAATGTTGTGAATCATTAGGAAGCATACACATTAGTCTCAAAAATAATTGTTTGGTTTACAGTCACTTGAGGCTATAGTCTCAATCAGACCTAAGCTGTGGTGGTCTAGGAGAACATACAATTCAGTATAAATACAGTTTGTTGATGTATTACTGACAGAAGTGTATGTTACACCATTAACTTCCAAAACAAACATCAAAATTGTTACCAAAGGAAAAAAAGTGTTATAGCATTAAAAATATATACTTCAAATTACTTGGAAAATAGTCTGATAAATTCATAGATGCATATTTTTACTTTTTTATATCCATGTGACTTAAAATATTAAAAAATATTTTAACAATAAATAATATTTTTCACAGAACCTTACCGTGTATTTTTTTACCGGGGTTGGGCATGTTCTTGGGAAATCTAAAATTATGCCTATTCCTATTTACTCAACACACAGTCCTTCAAATATATACAAGGTTATTAGAAAAATAAATCCTTAAAAATTTCTTTGTTGTTCTGAGTACACATAGTTTCTTTCCTCTTTTTTTAAGCTATCACACTCAAATATACTGTTTTCATGGAAATGTTGTGGAATTGTGACATCAAGACGACCAAGAACTTTAAAGTTGAATCCCAGGGTATAGAAAGAACTTGTGTTCCTACATAAATTGAACAAGTAATAAGCAAATATTTGTCAAGTGTTGGCATCTTCAGCAGCATAATTCTGAAAGAATCCTCTTTACAAAACTAGAGTATTATCCTTACTAACAATGCTACTTTTAAATAAACCCACCAGTTCAGAAGAAACCCTGAACAAACAAACGAACAAACACAATCTGGTAAAAGATCAAATGATACTACTGTCAAAGACATAACTGGTTAAATGATTTCAAAATATAAATCTAGGCTAAATCACCTCAAAGCCATTGGGTTCAGTATGAGTAGGACAAGGCAGCCAATTGTGCTATTTTCTAATGATGAAAATTCCTCTCTGAATTAAGACTACCAATGTGTCCCCCTGTGCATTCAGTAGCAGAACTGACCTTGGGGTGCTGTTGTAGCTGCTATGAAGAAGGAAGAATTTATTTTCTCTGTATGGATATTTTGGCTCTGCAAATGATTTTGGTCTTCACAATAAATTTACAGCTGATTTCTATGAGAGGAACTTTTAAAATATCTCTTCCCCCTCTATGAAGACTAAAAGACTAATATCAACCAAATTATACAATAAGAATTCCCCAAAATTATTTAATTACTTTATGCATGGATTTAATTTTTAATCTACCATCTCTTGCAGAGGAAATGTAGTTTCTTCCTTCTGAGATGCATCAACAAATGAATGCTTTTGGTTTTTTTGATATTACACTTCAGTAAACATGTCTTATGGATATCTATGTACCAAAATAGTAAACGGGAACACAAGAATGGAAGAGAACATAGGAATATCAAACCTGGCTCCTTTACAGCAATCACTGGCAGACACATTTATATTAAATTATCTTAATAGTTCACAATGATTCAAACAGTAAATATTTCATATTCCATGCCTTACAGGCAACAAAACATTTCCTAAAAATCTACAGCAAAGTCATGTATATTGGTATAACCCCTAACAGGCACAGATGTTAAGTACACCGTTCCATGAGTATTTAACATTCTGTTATGACTACAAACCAAGAGATAGAAACACAAAGTGTGATACACTGTAAACAGATGGCATTAATTTGTTCTTTTTAAATTTCACCTTTTTCTAGTAAAGAGTAGGCATAATATGCTTTCCCTCAAGTTTAAGAAATCTTGTGGAGTGAACTAGAAGTCAAAAGGATATCTGTTTTTAATGCAACAGTTGTGCTTATTTCTAAAACATACTTTAAAACTGTACTTTATAAACAAACATGACTGGGTCACAAAACTGTAATATCCATTGTAATGCCAACATGCTTTTTCACAGTTCTCCTTTTTCCTTTTCCCCTTTTACTGTGTTTACTTGTTCTTATTTGTGTATCATCAAGCCAAAGTTGTGGTTTCTGAATCTTAGTACTAAGAGAGGAAAGGAAACACAAGAGGACACTTAGATGATCCCCCTTACACCATTACAACCCTGCCAAACTCATCATTCTGTTTCTCTTTATTTTAACCATTAAATGATACATTTGGCTTTTCAAGAACTAAAGGAGAGAGTTTGGAGTAAAAGGAGTCAGCTAGATAAACACAAACCAAAAATGGGATTGCTGAAGCAACATTAAAAAAAAAAAAAAAGTGTGCTTTTATCTGCTTATCCTATAGTCTAGCCATTAAGAAGAAAAGAAAAAGCAGGAAGCTCTATGGCACTTATAGAAAGTTGCACCTCTCCTAAAACACAGAATCCTCACTGGCAGTTCTTGAACGCTTGGCCTACTGCTGACCCTAAGGGGACCTGGCAGTGTAGAAATATTCCCTTCTCAAATTAGGAATGTCCTCTGCTTACCTCAGTCAGTGTAATGGTATAGAGGCAGGTGAGGAGATGTTTTGGCTGTTTTTAAGAGTTCTTACCCTTGCCCTGCAAGATGAGCAGAAGTTTCTTCTCTTTTTCCATTCTTTCAGCACAGTGGAAAGAAGTTTCTTGGTGCTTAATTATTCAGAATTCACTGATGCTGCTGTACATTGCCTGTGCTACTCTTGGCCGAAGAGAAGTCTCATTCACTCCTCTCTTCGAGACCTTTCCTATTTCTGACTCTACAAGATAAGCAGTTGAGGGTCTGCTGAAGGACAGGGCTTCAGGGTGCTCATTGTTCAGCAAATGCTGGAAGCTGTTTGAAGTAAAGACATTCCTTTTTCTCTCATAATTCCTGTCATACGTTTGGACCTTTTTATCAAGCAACACTTTTCACATTTAAGAATATTTATGAAGTAACAGTTCATCTTAATCATGCTGTAGTTTAACCCCATTTAAGAAAATATCCCACAAGGCTTCTCACAACTATAGCAGAAACACTTGTGACAAATATTTCCTTCACTTCAGCAATCACATTCCAAAGGCAATAAACTACCTCGTCAGATCTGTATTTTTTCGGTTTATAATGTTTTTATTGTGAATTGTTGTGCAGAGAACATGTGTCTTGGATGGAGGAGTAAGTACATTGTAAATAACATAATTTCCTAAAGCATAAATTCATTAATGAAACATAAGAAAAGTGTTAAAAATGTCAAATTTTCCTAATTCCATTTCTAATTTAAAAAAATTTTAGTTAAATTACCCCAGAAGACTAAAATGAAATTAAAAATCCTACAGGACTAAAAGCTGAGGGTTGATGGCTACATACCCTGTTCTAAACTCAAAAGATTTGTCTAGGTTCACACAGAGGCAACTAGAATTGAAGTGGATGGACATCTATGCTCCTGATAGTTTCAAAGGACCTGGACTAGTGTGCCAGGGAGAATGAGTTCCAGGCTGCTCAGTGAGGGAGGATGGGCCAGAAGCCAGGGGTGACACCTCAAAGTGATGCCCAATCCAAGAAACATCTGAGTGTGATGGGTGGAGAAGGGTGCCAGGCACCAGGTCCCACAGCAGAAACAGCAGGGTGAGAAACCAGGCTCAGGGTCTGTCCAGGAGAAGCAGAAGACAAGAATCAAATGCTAACATTCCACCAGCATCACTGGGGACTGATGGCCCTATCTGGGCTGAAACTGGGCTATGGCAGAGTGAGGCAGAGGCCCAGGTTAGGCTGGGCAGGGACAGTCAGTCCTTCAGTGCTTTCACAGTGGATACTATGGCCCCAAGGGTTTAAATGGGATTTGAGGATTATACTAAGGTGGTGTTGATTCAGCTGGAATGGCAAGTGTGGGCTCTGTATGACTATTTTTAAATAAATTTATTTTCTTTTTAATGTAACAATACTATAATGGAAATCATCTTTTAAATGTGAAGTTGCATATAAGTACCTAGAATAATTAATTTTAAACAGACTATGTGAAATTCAGTTGGGAATTTGTCACAAGTTTCATAAGGGACAATTTGTATTTCTTACTAAATTGTGTTGCTACAAAGCCACATGGGAAAGTCACAACCTTATGTCAAACACTCTTCCTTGTAACGGGGTTAAGATCTTGCATTGTTTGCATATGGCCAGTCAATCCATTGTATTCTGTTTTTTTCCAGCAATTTTCTATCTGTTGAATGTTGCCATGGGTATCATGCATAAGAAATTTGGCCCAATCTGCAATATTATACATCTTAAGTGCACACCAGATAACAGACTTGGGACCCTTTTGTTTATCATTGCAGGAAGTTATACTGGTGTACCTTGTCATCTCATCATATCAGAGTTTGCTGGAACAGAGATCCATATAGCCTCTCATATGTGGTTCAAGAAGCAAGAGAAAAATGAGTTCACCTTGACTTTTATAATGAATTTGAACTATGGACAGCTCTCTGCTTTTGCTGCTTTCAATGAAGGTATAGTGCCATACACGTTCATAGCTTTGGGGGCTTCTAACTGGAAATTGCAATCTGTCACATCACTTTGTCATATTATATTTGACTTTCTTATTGCCAAAATAGAAAAAATCAACATGAAGATATAGTTTTCGAGACATTCCCAGCTTTATGCTCTTCCACAATGCACCATCTTGAGCTTGAGCTAAGCATTCATGTGTGACCATGCAACACAATGTTTTGGTATTCATCAACAACTGGTTTTGCTTTGAGATATAAAGTATATAGCCTAAGGAGTAGACTTTCTCCTGTTTCCATTCTACTGAAGTGGTATAGAGCCCAAACAGCAAAGCTTTATCAGTTCTCCTTGAATAATCATATATTTGGGCCCTTTTTGTTCCTGCGTAGTTCTAAAGGACTCTTCTGAATTATTGCAAGGTGTATTGTCTGGAAGTTTGGAGATGAGAGTAAGTCACCTATGAGGTCTGAGGACACTATTTGTTTACAGGTGTTTGGTGAATGCAGCATTTCTGAATCACAGTTTAAGTGCTACTCCGTGTTTTTGCACCACTGGCTGTATGATAAAAATCCTCAAGCCCTGTGTAGCTGAATTTTTAGTGTTATTTGTATGGAATTATATTTTTTATTGTAAAAATTACTAGGCTGGCCTAGTTATCTTAACAGAGACAGAGCTACATCGATGAAAGGTACTTCAGGATGTTATCTGTGGATTTAATAATTTCTCAGAACAGGGTCAGCCATGATTTGCTGAAAGTGCAAATGGTATTTGCAGAAGATTTCCTCTTCAGCTTGGATGAAGACCATGTATGCAATGCACTATTAAACCACATTCTCATTTTCTAGTCTGACATATTAAACAGTTAATTCCAGATTCTGATAATCATAATAGTGGTCTGTGACTCAAATGGTTTCAAAATTACACACACCAACATGGATTACCACCTTTTCTCTAGAGGAAATGTAGAACAGCTGGAAATCAAAATCTCAAAAACAGAGTCTGCCTCTGAAATAGTACAACATAGATCTGTGTTGACAGTACATAAGGAAATTAAATTTGGACACTATGCTCTACCATAATATTTTCTCAGATGTAGATCCTCTATTTGGCTTTACTTGCACAAAGTAAAATATCCCCATGGCAGCAAAAAAGGAGAAAAGAAAGGAAACAAAGTTTGAGTTTGCATGGTGGAGTTTGCATGGTGAAATGGGGCAAAATCAAGGACAATTTTGGTCTGCAATTTTATTGTTCTTGTAGTCAAATTACATATTTTGAGACAGCTAAGGTCATGAATCATTCCAGCAGTTCCTGAAAATTATAATAATCTAAACTTTTATATGAAATAATCAAATCTCTTTTGCTTGCATTTTACTTACTAAGACCTGTCATAAAAATTAAGAAACAAAAGTTCAATTAGTCAGCTCAATCACTCTATATAAATGTAAAGTGGTGCCAGATGTCAATTACATTAATCATTATTATTACAGATTTTTAATAATATTTTACTTTACTTTTCCTATTTAATTATGTTCTTGCATGTTTTTTTTTTCTTTTTACTGGCAATTAATACCACAACATCTTGATCTGGGCCTACAGGGACAACAGACAAGTGTGGGTCTCCTTGTCTCATTTCTCTGGGAGCAGCTTGTGGATCCTGTGTGCATCCCCTTGCAGAGGCAATGCAGTGCAATACAAATAGGGAGGATTCATCACACTTCTCCTCTCTTTCTCCTCTCCTGCCTTTCATCTTGTGGCAGAAAAGCCATGGTACTTCAATTCATTCTACATAAACGTTTGCAAGCCTAACTGGTATCAGTGGTGATCTATAAGCACACAGCTAGTCAATTTGAGTCAATTCAAATGCAAGATAAGAGGCTGAATTTCTAATCTGTGCTTAAAAAAAATTATTCCCAAACTGAAGCAAAAGTCTGTGGACCTTAATACATTTGAAAATTTTCTACCTACTTGAAAAATAAGTATGTCCATATAATCTGCTCACCTCTGATTTCACTCCTCCACTAAATACCTTTATTTTGGACTTGTTTTAGAACGGGAATGTATCCACTCTTGCAAATTCTGGACATTTCCATGGACACACAGTTTTGTCTTTTTATTATTTATGTTCATGGTTTGTCATAACAAAGCACTGCAGGATAAAATATGATCTCTGCTCCATTGTGCCTTTCCACTTTTTTCATTGGTCTCTTCAGATTTGAAGGGTTTTTTTACCCACTGTAAACCCTGATGTTTCTTCTATTCTGTAACGAAGACATCTCTAAGAAACTGCTTTTCTGTCTTTTACTTGCAATCAGGTGTTCTTGCTAATTGCTGCTAAGTGCAAAATTTTCCTAACTGAGTCATTAGATTCCTCTAGACTTTTTAATGTAACGGGCTGTCATCAAACAAATGATATGAGATTAAACAGTCACAAGGCTTATAATTGAGTAATCTAAAAAATGTTCAGAATGATTTAATGCCTTATATCAAACGTCTGACATAGTGATAAGTGAGGTATGAGACCTATCAACAGGAAGAAAAGCCATTAATTCATGACCAGCCAAATTACTGAGTGTCATTTAATATCCAATTAATCAAAGTTGTATCCTGGAACCTCAGTAGAAATCTTACAGCCTTCTCTTCACAGTCGATTAGTTTCCACAAGTCTTTATTGGATGTGGTTTAAACAAAGTTTAACATTGATGTTTCTGTGAAGCAAATTACAGAGAAATTCACATAATTCACTTCTATCAGTCTTATGCACTACCTTGGAAACCTGCAGCCCTAAAGTGAGTGCATGACTGAAGTGCTCCTGGTCTCTGCTCTACATCTTAGGTGATCATTGAAAGAATTGTTTATTCTTTCATTTCCCCTCTCCTGCAGACTGTTGTGCAGGACAATTTTATGTCCCTATATACCCTAAACTAATCTGGAATTAGTGTCTTTCTTACTTTGTGTCCTGGTTTGGAAGACAGGTGTCTGCTAAGAAAGGCAGGACCCTCTCTTTGAAATGGAGAATGTAAGCCCCCTCCCTCCAAATTATCAAATTTTGAAATTAAGGGGCTCTCAGGCAAAGATATGGGAATTAGGAATAACAGTTCTTTACTAGGAAAATTAAAATAGAAATACAGTACTACAAAGAACAAACCCCGAACACTGACAGTCAGAGTACAACCTGACACCCTGTCAGTCAGGGTGTTGGTAGCAGTCCAATTAAATGGTGGCTGCAGTCCTCTTGCAATGACAGATGTGGTTTAGTTGAAGCAGTGCTTCTGTACAAGGGCGCAGTTTCCCTCTAGAGGCTCAGTGATGATGTGGAAAAGTCTGATTTTCCTCTGAAAATTCAGTGGAAAAAAAAAGGGCTACCCTAGTGTCCCAAAATCTCAGTTTTTATTTACATAGGAAAGGTTTGGCTCTTCCCCCTGGCTGGAGCATCTCCCAATGGGATGAAGTAATTTTATCAGTCATACAATTGGACTCAATGGGCCATTAGCAGAAGATAACTCTTGGAGGAAGGATGGGTTGGGGAAAAAAAAAATACTGCCTTACCTGGTTTCAATGGATGGCCCATTAGCAGAATATCTCCCACGGAAATAAGGATCACTGCCCCACCTGGTGTCAACAGATGTGATAGAATAGATACTTTTGATCCTGTATCGTAACCCAAGACACTTTTGGACATATATTCTTATTTTATGTAATGTAAATTTTTACTTGCTTATTAACAAATCCAAAAAATCCTGCTTAAAACAAACCCCAAACTTAGAATTAATCAAAGAACTCTTGATTATTTCAGGCAGATAAATCTTAGTTTTTCAAGTTAGTTAATTAGTCCAAGTCAGTCAAACTTAGTTCTCGTCTTGAGTAGCACTATCTTTTGATTTCATTCTCTCTAAAATATTTCTGCTATTGCATCCTTCAGCCAGACTTACTGGACCACATATTTTAGCAAATATTTCACCAAAACTATCATTTTTTGTACGTCAATATTCTTATTCTGTGCTATTACAGACAAATGAATCCAAATCTTTAAATACATGCCTATCCTACTTCATACTATTCGGTTTTCTGCTTGACTTTTTTAGCCTACAGGCATCTATATTTCTGCTCAGATAGCTAGACCTCTTATTACATTTAAATTTCTTTCTTCCTTTTAGGTCTTTATTTGTACTCACCTATGCTTGCTCAAAATTTCTCTGTTCCTATTTTCAGTTGAATTTGGAAATCCTTTCTCATGTGGACTGTTTTCTGCGACTAAAGAAAGACATCCTGCTTTCATATTTCCCAGGCATTGAGCATAATGTTTTGCTTTCTGCATTTGTCTTCTTTTTTTCCCATTGGAAAAGTAAGTTCTGCACATCATCCACAACCATTTTTAACGTGTTTTGTACTGTGCCACTTGTGGATTCCCTTGCCTGCCAATATTGACCTGATTTGAAAAGCTAGCTGCAGAAATGGCTGAATAATATTTAATAGAGAAATTCTTGTCTGCTCTGACTTTTAGTTGAAAGCTGTTTTGGTTTTTTTAAGCAACCTTGGTAGAATAACTCTCTTTCATTTTGCTTTTCAGTCAAAATAATTTCAAATACTCTCTCATGTTTTTGGGAAATTCCATTAATTCCATACTCTTTCATCATTCTGTTCACAGACCTACTTTTTTTTCCAAGAAGACTTTATTTTCTACCATCTTTTGCCACTCCAATCCCAATTAGTTTCACCTGTAGTATTTCTTCTCCTTTACAGGTATGATGTAATGCCTGTAAATTGGAGCACACTAAAGAAATTTTGGCATGTGTGAAAAGTTTTAGCTATATAAATTATGGTTTTTTTAATAACTATTTAAAAATATAATTATTGAATTTTGATTGTTGCTGATTTGATAATGAATGTAATGCAAAGTATCATATATAGGAGGCAAAAAATAAAAAATATATAATCATATATTATTCTGCCTTTTCTTTACAGCTTTATCTCAGAGCTCTCTGTCACCCACAGATGTACAAGTTTAACATCAAGGAGTCCCATGAATTCATTGAATGATCAGTATAGTCATGTTCTTTTGTGCATGTGTCTACCTGGGAAGAAGCAAGTCCTTGGCAGGTCCTCATCCGCTGTTTCTGTTCATTTTTGTGCCGTGTGAGCTGTCTTGTGAATGTGATGACCCCAAGTACCCACATCTCAGCCTACCCTGAGAGGTTACTAAGGAGTATTGATATTGAATGCTTTACAGAGAGAAACATACATCTGGCACTTACCACATCCTTGAAACTGTGCTTTGTGTGGGCAATATAGAGGCAGAGAATTGTAGATTGTTTTACAGCTAAAAGCACCAACAATGGTAATTAAAATTGTTAATATTTGAACATCAGTAATTTCAATCCATATTTTAATGAACACAGAGAATTCTGAAAACATCTTCAGAAGCAGTTTTGTGTTCTAACACTGAGTACTTAGGCTTTCCTTTATATTTAATGGTGAGATGTGAGCCATATTACCCAGATTCTTCTGCTATAGTGTTATTTATCATATGCTAATTTGTTAGTTCATAACAATGACAGAGCATAAGGCTTTAGGGAAAAAGATAAACCACACAAATATTAATGAAGTTTAACATTTACATACTCTTCTCTTTCTTATGTATTTATTGTGGTCTTAAACATGCTTTTAACTATGAAAGCTGGAAAGTCTGCATTAACTTTATCCACTTCATTTAAAAGAAAACAATTTCCAAATGAGTTACAGAAATCTGACAAGCTAACAAAATATGCAGTGGAGCAAGGATACTGAAATCCTTGAGAGACTGTTCGACCAATGCAAAAGACAAAAAAGTGCAGTCATGCGCAAATGAGCAGAAGATAAGAAAGACAGATGTTACGCTGACCTCCCACTCACTGGAATTATGTTCCCAGTTTTGTTACTTCTCTGCAGCTGTTGGCAATGGTCAGGTGGGAAGTCAGTGCCTAATTGCATCAGACCAGGTTCTGCCATGGATCACAGAATGGGTAAGGTTAGAAGGCACTACAGTGTGTCATCTGGTCCAGCCTCCCTGCTGCAAGATTTCTGGCTTAAGTAAACTGCCTTGTTCTCCTGTCTAGCAAAGACCAGTTGCTAGTCTCATCCAAAAGGTGGGCATTGCTACCAGAGACTGGAGAAAGAATGTTTTCAGGAAATCCTTATTAATCTCACAGCTTTAGCTGTGGTCACATTCATGTGGTAAACTCAACAAAGACCTAGGTAAATACTACAAAATTAAGAGCAAGGCAGGCAACATGCAAAAAGAGATGTGGATCATCATGAACAGCTATAAACACAAAGAAAAGGGTAGATTTTAGCCTCCAGATAGTAGGAAAATGGGTAACAAATGAGACAAACTGGAATTCTTCTTGGCAAGAAAAATGTTACGTGAATGAACCAGTGAAATGAGTTGGGGGGCTCATTCAGTTGTTTTCCTAAAATCATATAAGTTTTATAGAAAAAATGGAACATACAGAGGTCATAACAGATGACATTACTTACAACAGACATTCTCTATATTAAAGCTATGAATAGTTTGGGCGGTTGGATCCTAGAACAATTGCAAATAAGCACACTCATGAACGTTGCTTGGGAAGGAAGATCTGTAGGAGTTTGTGACAGACCATATACTCATATGGAAAACATGATCTGTTCATTGTCTGTCCACATTGTGGAGAAAGAAAAAAATATATAACGCAGAACTCACATTCAGAGGAATGTTGAAGGTTTCAGGCAGTAATAAAACAGCATTAAAGTATTTAAGTAATCATACAGGATAATTTTTTAACACAAAAGATATTATAAGGTATTTTCATGGATTGCACAGTATTGAATTCCATCACAAGAGATAATGGCAATGTCATAGTCACTCAGATAGAAATTGATGGTTGAATAGTGGTCAAAACATCTATTCAATGTAAGCAAATAAAAGAAAATCAGCACAAATAACAGAAATAGGCCACAATTCAAGGAAGGCAGATCCTCACATCTGATGAAAATTACAAATATAATTGATGCAGAGGATCACTTATTTGGAAAAGCATGAGTAAGAGGTAGGAATTTTTCAATATGACTTCAAGATGAATTTTAAGTCATTTAACTTCAGTGCAGGCATGTTTTGCAGCAGAACTGGGAATCCAGGGTGAGTTTCCTGAGCCAGGGAAATGCTAGGGGAGTGCCAAGACTTGCCAGGAGTTGGCAGCTTGCACAAGAGAAACTGTCAAGCTGTGGGGCCAAGAGTGATGGTGGCTGCCCCTCACTCCTACAGAGGCAACCCATGAGCAAGCAGGAGCACCATGACCAGAGTGGGTAAACGGTGTGGCACATCAGCCAGGGAGGTTCACAGCAGTTTGAGCAAGAGGGAACCTCTTTGAAGGAGGAACATTCCATGGTCCACATGCAATGGGAGACACCTGAAGTAGATACACCCCAGTAAGTGGGCACCAGTCTGTGACCATCTGCATAGGTCAGGGGCCCTTCTGTAGTCTGAGGTTTGACCTTCAACTTCTTCCTTCAGCAGGTCTATCTGAGTGGAGACATCAACCACAGCCAGGATAGATGGTACAAAGCCACTTGATGGAACAGCAGCTTTGATCTCAGACAAGTGCCCACCATCCTGCTGTGATGGTCTGGTAGGATGACCTGTGCCAAAACCTTTCTCTTGGGTCAGGGACACATGGAGGACCTGCAGGTGGCTGAGATGCAGGAGACAGCAACAGGGATGTAGCAGCAGGGAGGCTGAGAAGGACTGAGATAGCAGGTTCCAAGCTCATGGAACCTGCACTTCTGTGACCAAACATCCAAAAACTCTCCCACCAGAACATGCAGGAGGGAGACTGGACAATAACCTGCAGAATAGAAATTTGCAATGGCAAAGACATTCAGGAGGAAGTGACTTCCTCCTGAAGCCTCTGATGCGCTTGCAGACCCACTTCATTGGTCTGCAGAAGGAAGAGGAAGGACTTGTCACTTCAGGAGAGATGCTGGAGCAGCCCCATCTGCTCCCCATGTAGCTGGTAATGCAACTAAGAAAAGGTAATGCGTGATAGCTGTAGAGAGCTCTTTTCTGGAAGGTGTGTAAGTGGGAAAGTCCCCATTTGTTGATGTGCCACACTATCTAGAGAGGTGTGTTGTTCACCAGGGGTTTGTTTCAGAGATGTCGCAGAGAGGCTATGAAGTGTCTCACAATTTACTGATCATTATCTGCTGCTGTTGTTTCACACAGACACCAGCAATACAGATGGGAAGAGGCTGAGGTATAGCAAGGCTTACAGGGCCCTGGGTGGGACAGGAAGGGACTCTGGAACATAGGAAGTGTTGTAATCAGTCCTCCCAGTCAAAGATAAGGGTTGAAAAGGCCAGTCAAATCTAACAAATCAACAAATGGTTACAGTTCTGGTGCCACAACCAGGAGTTCAGCTACTTAGACCATGGGACTTGCTTTGAAAAAGGTGGTCTGCTGAGGGGGGTGTGGTCTTTGTCAGAGAGAAGGAAGAGAAGAATCATAGAATGATTTGGGGTGAAAGGGATCTTAAATCATCTAGTTTCGACTCCCTGATCATGAGCAGGGACACCTTCTGCTAGACCAGGTTACTCAACACGCTCTCCAAATTTGTCTTGAACACTTCCAAGAATGGGCCATCCACAATTTCTCTGGGCATCCGGTTCTGTTGTCTCACCACCCTCACAGTGAAGAATTTCTTTATAAATTCTAATCTAAACCTATCCTCTGCCAGTTTAAAACCAATGCTCCTTGGCCTATCACTTCAGGTCCTTGTAAAAAATCCCTCTCCAGCATTTTTGTCAGTCTCCTTTAGGTACTGGGAGATTAAAATATCTACCTGGAGCCTTTTCTTCTCCAGGCTGAACAATGCAACGCTCAGGTGGTCTTCATAGGAGAGGTGCTCGAGTACTCTGATCATCTTTGTAGCCTTCTTCTGGGCTTGTTCCAACAGGTCCACATTCTCATGTGGGGAGCCCCAGACCTGGATGCAGTATTCCAGGTGGGTTCTGATGACAGTAGAGTAAAGGGATAGGAACACCTCCATCAACCTGCTTGGCTTTTGATGCAGCGCAGGTCATGGCTGGTTTCGTGGACTGTGACTGCACATTGCCACATCATGTTGAACTTATTGTCAACCAATACCTCCAAGTCCTACTCCTCAGGACTGCTCTCAGTCCCTTCTTCACCCCAGCCTGTATTTATGCCTTTTATTGCCCTGTCCTGGGTTCAGAACCTTGCACTTGGCCTTGTTGGGTATGATGAGGCTTGCAGAAGCCCAACTGTTAAGCCTGCCCAGGTCCCATTAGATGGCATTCCTTCTTTCCAGAATGTCGACCACACCACACAGCCTGGTATCACCAGCAAACTGGCTCAGAGTGCACTCAATGCCAACAAAGATGTCAGTTTCAGTCCCTACACCAGCACCTGAGGATTGCCTCTCATCACTGTCCTTCACTTGGACATGGAGCTGTTGACCTCAAGACTTTAAGTGTGAACATCCAGCCAACTCTGTGTCCACTGAGTGGTCCAACAATCAAATCTCTGCCTTTACAATTTACAGACAAAGATGTCATGCAGAACAGTGTCAGATGCTTTGCACTAATCCAAGCAGATGACCTCAGTTGCTCTTTCCTTACCAAGCAACACTGGAACCATATTGAAGAAGGGTGACAAAGTCTGTCAGGCATAAATTGCCCTTAGTTAAGCCATGCTGGCTGTCACCAATCATCTCGCTATTTTCCATGTGCTTGAGCACAGTTTACAATGCAGTGTATTTGCTCCATGATCTTGCCAGGCTCCAAGGTGGGTCTGATTGGTCCTGGATTTTCCTTTTCTCCATTTTAAAATTTGGGGTTATACATAAACAAATTGTCAAAAGAAATAGTGGATTATGTACAGGACTTTTTTCTTGTCTTCAGATGAAGCAAAGATGTATTTCTGGATGAAATGCTTTATGAAAATACACTTTAACTAAAGTAGAGCAGTGGGGTTGAAAATAAGGTGCCTATATGAAAAGTAACGGTTTATGATATAAAGCAGGTCAGACAAGATGATCTTTTGATTTCTACTACATTAATATCTAAGATCTATGAAAAAAAATGAAGAAAATATAATAACCATCCATTTTATTGCATTTCTCTGAAGTCAGGAAGCACAGGTTGCCAGAGGTGTGATAAGACTGAACTGACATATGTGCTGCTGTAAACTTTTATTGTTAAAGATGACAGGGAAAAGAGGGGTTCTAATTGCTGTAGTGATTCCACAAAGTCTGCCTTGCTTAATTACTTATTTATTTATTAAAGAAATGTGATAGCAAAGCTTAAATGAAAATTGTATCTACAGGGAAACAACATTAAATACTTAAGTACACTGGCCACTAGTTTCATTTTCCTCCCTGCTATATTTCTTTAACATCAGGGTAATTTGTCTTTTGCTTAATAAGGAAGACAGAAAGTGAAATTCTGCAGTGACTTGGAGCAGGCACAATGAAAACACTTCATGTCTCTCATTCATTTTCTTTCTAATCCTCTTCAACCATGAATATTAATAATAAACTTTTATTGCCCTTGCATGCCTATGGTATTCATGTGCCTAAGATATTAAGGGAGAAAGAAAATATTTGCTTTAATTTTTTATTTAAGGTGTTGATTACTTGGTATTGATTGAATAATTTACTGATTGTTAACTTTTTACTTAGGATACTGTATTGAGAACTCTGGATAACCAAGTTTTCTATTTGGTTGGAGGATGTAATTGCTGTTCAATGATTAATGTTAATGCTAAATGTTCATATCATGATAGTGAGGACTGCACTTGGTAACTCCAAGAGTTGGATGATGAACTGTCCTCTGTTGTGCACCAAGAAGTTCAGAAGATAAAAGTGAAATAAGGTCTAGATTATGAGGGTACAAATATGAAGGCAGGTATGAGGAAAAACAGGAACAGTTCAGTGTATATTTAGTGTTTTGTTTATACATTTTATACATTTTACATTTTATACATTTTAGTTCTTGTTTATATACATTTTTTTTGTCTTGAAGAAGATTCAAAAACATTTTTAGTTGGAAGAGTGAGAACAGTAAGGAAGACAAACACTGCAAAGGGATAG
The DNA here is from genome assembly GCA_009812075.1 of Sialia sialis. Taxonomy (NCBI): domain Eukaryota; kingdom Metazoa; phylum Chordata; class Aves; order Passeriformes; family Turdidae; genus Sialia; species Sialia sialis. The sequence continues at coordinate 25,262,034 of VRYO01002355.1, forward strand.
TTGATGCTTGCCAGTTCCTGAGTACCAATCAATAATTAGGTTAGTCTTAAGGAAATGTCTCTACGAAATATTTGAATGTGAGTGTATAGAAGCTGAGTATTGTTAAAAGTTGTACTAATTAATAAAATATTGGAAAGAAGGATGAAAGAAATACAGAGATAATTGTTCTCAGAAGTAGTTAATTATGTGTGTAAATTTGTTAAGTATATGAGTTTTCACTTTGTATTTTGTCATGTGAAGAGGGGAGGCTTCCTTGACCCCTAGTGTTTAATTTGTCTGTCAATGCCCCAACATAAGCTGAGACCCTTGTGCCCAACCAAGCATCCTGTTTAGGGGACTCTGCTCTGAGCAGTTCTGTTGGATGGGGGGGGGTGGTTTGACTGACTTAGCAAAAGGAAGAGCCCTCAGCAGGTCTTCCTTCTTTATTTGAGTATGGTACATGCTGCCAGCAGCTCCTAGTGTCCATGAAGGACTCACACTAAGAGCTTGTGGAATAACACTCCTTATTAATATAAAATTGTGGCAGGTTCAGATTCGAGGATTGTTGGTAGTAGTATCTGGTTGCAAAAATTCAAAGCAATGTACAGACAAGCTCTAATCCACAATAAAATATTCAACCTGCCCAGAGTATGATTCTTTCCCAACAGGTTATGGGGGAGAAGACAAGTTCAGCCCATCAACTGGTCCAGGCAGTTTCAGTGGTCTTCCCTAATCTTTCCCCCGTTCTCAACTTTTATAAAATTGTTTGTGTTTAGGTGGAGCTTGAGTGACTTTAGGAATACATATCTTGGTTACTGATTGTTGTAATATTGTCTTGCTTTGCTTTTAAAGGTACAGTAAAAAAATATACAACACATGCCCAATAAGGGGTAATAATAACTTGGAGACAGGTGACTTTGGGATGGAGATGTGTGTTAATATTGCAATTAGGCTCTAATGCACCAAGTTCATCTGAGGAGAGTGATTTTGCCAAAGGTGTTGACTCAGCAGCAGGACATCTTCCCTTATCTCCCCTGGCTGACAGGTATTGTGTGGTTTATCAGCTGCAAAGTACCACTGAGCTCCTCTCCCTGTGAGGATTTCAGCAGAGCCTGGCTGCAGCTCTCCACTGCACTCACCTCCATTCCATCCCCTTTAGCCGGTGCTTACACCTGCAAATCATGTGTGCAGGGAGCCATCATGGCATGCCAACTGCATTCCATCCAGGGAGCAGGAACTGTATTTTACCCGGTAGTTGCTGTGCTGTTACAACTCCTGTTATAGGTAGGTAACTGACCAGTTGGAAACAGAGATGTTGTAAGAGTTGGTGTGACAGTTGAAAAAAATATTTCAACTGTTCAATAGCTGAAATAAATTTCATAAATTATAGATAACAGCTCTTTGCCTGCCCACTTCTAAAATACTTTGCTCTTCACCTTCATGATCCACTTACAGTTACAGGATTTTATATTACAGTAATTTCACAACTATAAGCTGCACCTGATTATAAGC
>VRYO01002355.1:25264524-25277369 GCA_009812075.1 Sialia sialis
TTATAATAGTGAAATTACTGTAATACCTCAACTGCTTTTTTGCCATGGAAATATTACACTATGCTTCCTGCAAGCACCAAAAACCAACTAACTTTTCTTCTAGCAACAATATGAAATTATTAACATTTCACTTTCTTTCAGTGTACAGTTTTAGCTGACTGGAAAACACTAATGAATTGAATGAGAAGGTAGATGGGCCTTTCATGTAAATGAATGAAGTAACATTTTTTGCTCTTAATTATTTCAAATTACGTAATTCTAAGATTCAATTATCATCTCTTGCAAACATTTTACCATTTTACAATGTTTGCAGTGTTATTATCTGATCAGGTCTTCAGTAGACCAATGTAGAGAAGAGTTATCCAGAATGAAATAACTCAATCAGAAGACAGCATGTATCTTCTATATTGCTAAAATACTTCAGGAAGAAGCCCAAATTTGAATTAAAGATTCTGATTAAAAAAATAAAACCAAACATGGTTCTGTTCCTACTCTGGAGTTCTTCTGGTCTCCCAACACAACAGAGCCACCAGTTTTAACGCCCCCTGAGTCTACATATTTTCTTCTTTTTTTTGCTTATCTTTATCCTCAAGATTGAAGGTTTTGGACAGGGTTTTCCTTAAAAAAAATTTCTAACCATCTTCATCACTGTCTTTCATCATCTTCTCCTTGGGAGGGCTACTGCGGGCCCTTCCAAAGCAGAATCAAAGCAAACTCCTGGAGTTCTTTTTAGCTGGAAATTCTTGGACCTGGAGCCAGACATCTCTGTAACAATGCTTTGGGTAGTGATGAAGAGAAATCTGGCATCTCTCTCTAAAGTCTCCTTGTTAATATCTTCAGGCTGTGTGGACAACTGCCAAATGGAACTTTCACCTATAGCCATTATCTTCAATGTGTGCGTTTGTGTAACTTTCGCTGGAGAAATCCTAGATGTTTGTATGCTGCACTTTTTGAGTAACAACTATAAAGAGCCACATGTGCAAATAAACATTTTTGTTCTCTCTGTGCATAGATAAAGACAAGGCTCCAATTGAAAAGCAGCTTAAAGAACAGCCTTTCCTTTGTTACATTACAGTAATTTGTTTGATACATAGGAGAAGACAGACGGGAATGGGAGTTACCCTTGTAAAATGTTTATATCTGTGGTCTGTGCATATATGTTTTTGTTATACTTGTAATGTATTTTGTTAGGCAAGCATGCAAGACCTCCTTGAGAAAGAAGTTTAATTCACATGTCAACTTTTCTCAGGGCATGTAATGAACTGCAATGAACATGATGTTTTAAACTGATAAAAATCAAAAAATCACATGAATCCCTTTGTATAAAAAGACACCTTTGAAGAATTGTAAGGAAATTCCCTCAAAGGAAGCAAAGAAGAAAGAAAAAGTAACAGTTGAGATTAAATATTTTTTTATCATGCTCAAATAATTGAAGTTTATTTATTGATCTGTATATAATTTTTTACAAGAAATACTACGGGAATGACAATATTTTGAACTACATTCATTTCATCCTGTGTTTTTATGTCATTAGATTTTTGGAGGAGCCATAGTAAACATCAATTGTCATGAGATAATGCAGTAAAAGTCCTCCCAGAAAATTTTGAAAGATATAGTTTTAGAAACATAGCCATGAAGCAAGACAATGCCATGTGAAATGAGTTACCACAGCTCTGATGAAATAGAGAGAAAATTTAGAGAACTTAATTTTTTACGTAAATGTTATAAAGTAATTAGGCGTTAAAATTGCACATATGAGTACTTGTTATGTGCAGAAATGTGCACATGGAAAACAAACTGTTTGGGTTCTTAGCCTCAGATATATTAAAAAAAAAAAAAAAAAAAAAAAAAAAGATATGTCTATTTAGAGACAATTAACAAATAGAAAAAGTAAGCTTGCACTTTCCCAAAGTTCTTCAGCCTTGATCCTAGAACTAGTCTCAAGCTAAGAACTAAGAAAATAGTATATACAAAATCAGAATAAACAGTCAATAATCCAAGATGATCTTTCCTATGGAAAATTGAAAAATAAACAAAAAAAGCAAGAGGAAAGAGCACATTTTTAGAGCAGAATTCCTTTGACAAGGCCCAACTCCTGAATCATTACTTCATGTTTCTTAATCTTGGCAGTAGAATAAAGTCCTTAGCAGAATAGTGTTTTAAAGTCCAGATACACAACACTTCAGAGTTCTTATCATAACTTCTCTTTTTATGTCTACATAATTTACAGCATTTGCAGATGGAAGTAATTTAATACCACTATGATCTTCCATCTAGCCTGTTTCCTCTCAGTGACCTTATGTTTACTATAAGAAAACACCACCAAGGTGTCTGATTTCTCTGCAGAAAAATGGCAACTATTTTAAACAAAGAGATTTTATCCAACAGAATCATAATTTTGCCACCATCCTCATGCATTAACAAAAATGCTCATTTGTTCTAGGGAGAGTGTTTTAGTAGAAGAGAGAGGCAGTTTGGCTTTGCAGCAAAAGATGCATTTAAAATAAAATTAAAAAAAAAAACAATGGTAAGAACCACAGGTTTTGTGTTTTAAATGGATAGAGTTCTAGTTGGAAAGAGTTGATTACACATTTCATATCATGACCTCACATTCAACCAGCCCTTCCTCACATGCCCCCTGAAAACATCCTGCTGTGGTTCCTGGCATCTATGAAAGGTTGGTTGAAAGTTGCAAATTAAGCATATTTCCCAAGGGCTTGGACAGAGAATAATGGAAATAGGATCTCAGAATCCTTTTACCCATCCTGGTGCTGCAGTCCAAAGGCTAAAGTGAACCAATCCCAATATTATAATATGGAATTTTAGTAACATAATAGGTTTTTGTGGGACATCTCTAGAGTACTTCATTGTTGATAAGAAAGTTGAACCCTTCGGAAAAATATTTTTCTGACTTTTTCCTAAATGAAAACAAGCCACAGTGTCACACTTAATAGAAATGTAATTTTTTTTGTAAATAAGATGTGAATGTCACCTAGGCATTCACGTACAGTAGTTCAGAGAATCACAGAATATGCTGAAGTAGAAGGGATCACTGAGTCTAACTCTTAGCCCTGTGCAGGACCACCCCAAGGACCATATCATGCTCTGGAGAGCATTGTCAAATGCTTCTGGAGCTCTGGCAGGCGTGGTGCTGTGACCACTGCTCTGGGGAGCCTGTTTCCAATGCCCAACTACCCTCTGGGTGAAGAGCCTTTTTCTGATATCCAAGTTAAATCTCCCCTAACTCAGCTCCAGGCCATATCTTCAGGTCCTGTCATTGGTCACTACAGGGAAGAGATCAGTGCTTGCCCCTCCTCATCCATCACAAGGAAGTTGTAACTCTTCTCCAGAGTGAGCAGACCAAGAGATCTCAGCCTCTTCACATACATCTTCCCCTCGGGGCTCTTCACCACCTTGCTTGCCCACCTTTGGATGCCCTCTAATAATTTGTTATCTTTTATTGCGGCACCCCAAACTGCCCCCAGCACTCGAGGTGAAGCTGCCCCAGCTCAGAGCAGAGCAGGACAATCCCCTCCCTTGCCCAGCTGGCCATGCTGTGCCTGATGCCCCCAGGACACACTTTGCCCTCCTGGCTGCCAGGGCACTGCTGGCTCATGTTCAACTTTCCATCAACCAGGAGCCCCAGGTCCCTTCCCTGTCACTGCTTTCCAGCATCTCATTCCCCAGTCTGCCCATACATGCAGGATTACCCCATCCCAGAATCGCAGTTGACTGCTCAGCCCTCTGATTTGTCTAGGTCTGTGCAGGGCCTCCCTCACACCATCCTCAGAACCAAGCATTGAATCAATTGATCTGTCCATTCCTATCAGTATTGCTCCTTATTACCAGAAGGATCAAGGAAATTACTACCTGTGCTCCTCATCCTTTTTGTGCTCAGAAATCAATACTAGAGCTTGTTAAAGAAGAAATTTCGCAGGTGGTTACGTAATTGGGCACACACCCAAGTTTATGGCAGCAAGGCTGTACGTAACCCAGATATTGCATAGATGGCTCTGGAATTCAACAGCTAGCTAAACTTATCACTAATTTATTAGGTACCTGTTATATCAGCTGTGATTATTCTCCATATTTGAATGGAGAGTAAATGATGAGAAACTTTGATATTTTCCAGGGAAAGTGAGTTTATATGTGGTGATTATAAAAGAATAGTACTCTTTAAAGTTTTCCTTTCTTAGGAAGGTCTGCCTATCCATTTCTCCTACTGACCAAGGGGAGAAATATCTCATTGCAGGACACTTAAGCTGCCTGGCTAGACTGGGAAGATCTGTGAATCAAAGTGTTTCATAATCAAGTTCCTTGTGGATAACTAGAGTTTAGGGATTCTCTTACCAAGCCCACCACACGTCTGTGACAGTGGCAAGGACAGGGAGCTCAGAAAGCTCCCAGTTTAGACATAGCATTGTATATCTTAATGATTATATAGCTAAAATCTGCAAAAACCCATAAAAATATTGCCTGCTCTATGACAGTCATAATTTCTACAAAAAATAAAACAGTGCTTTTGTAATTTTCCCTGAAAGTTGTAAAGAAAAAAGTAAGCATATATTTTTTTTTGTGGTAGACAATAAAAACACTTTCCTTTTTCCCCTTTTCCATTTCTTTTTCTCTTCTCACTTTTAAATAAATACCATCATTCTTACAAAAAAAATGCATTGTATAGATAAGACATAATTCACTTGTAGTCTTTTCTCTGAGATTTGTTGGGTTTTCTATCACAAATAGAGATAAGAATCACATTCCACTTCTTGCTCTTTCCATGATACACTACAGGATCTATGCTGATAAGAACAGGGATCATGTAGTTTGACAGAAGATCTAGAATATATTAAGAAATGTTTTCATTTGACTACTATAAACTGTGTGAGTTTTTTCTTCAGGCAAACTATCCTTCAGTCTTGGTTTCAGCAGTCACTCTGGTGCTATTTATGTTTGTTTAAGAAGTATTCATAATCTTGATATAACTGATTTTCCTGGAATTCACCTACTCCCATATTCTGCTTCTTGAGAAGTAATCCTCACCTACCTGGTCTTTTGAAAAAATTTTGTAACTAATTTTCATAGTCTCTGGTTTCAGTTCATTTGTTTGTATTGATTCAGATTCCATGAAAGTTGGCAGGCTTGAAAAAGAAAAAGGTCATAGAAAATGCAATGCATTTTAGCATTAGATAGAGATTATTTTCAATCAAATTACCAGATCCAACTGCATTGAACAAATTTAGATCTGATTTTCATCACTGTTGCAAGAGGAGTAACTCCCCAAATTCAAACTGGAGTGCTCAGATTAAGAGATATAGGATAGGAACTATCCTTTTCCCTGTTTATATTCTCCAGCATGAGTTGCACTGTGGTTTTGGTATGTCAGATCTGGCCTGAAGTCCTCAAACAGAAAAAGTGGTCATTCTTCTGGAAATCGTGCCTTAAGGTTGTATAGAGATGACAACATTCCAATTATTTGCCAAGGAACTGGCCACAAACCCAGGCTGTTGCCATTTTGTTGCTCATATCAGTGAGATAATAGTGGGTTTTATCAATACCCCCAAAAACCTGCACTGTGTAAACTGTTGCATAGTGTAAAACAAATGAAAGATCAGCTCAGTCAATCTCTAGAAATGTAAATTCACCTCAGACTCAATCACTTTGAACATCAGAGACCTAAATTAAAGATGATTTGGACAGAGTTGCTTTCTACAAAGCATCAAAAGGACCATGGCTGAAGGTATATGTTATTTCTTTAACATTTTTTATCATATGCATGAGAGTAATTTCCTGCATAATGATTTTGTAAGTAATATTGAAATGTGGAACTTCATGGATTGCACCTTAGTCACCCTACAGGATTCACACATATTTTACATATGTCCATAGAAAAAGATAGCTTTTTGCACACACAAGCATATACTGATGCTAAGAGATATTTTCTCTCTTCCCTATACTTTGTGCCTTAATCAGAAACAAGCAGCATATATTCAGATTTACATATTGTAGTGTTTTGCTACAGATCGTATGAGTCCTTATCTCTCCAAGGAATGGGACAAAACCAGGCAAAGTGTTTATATATATTTCTTCCTATTAGTTGGAACCGCCCACCAGTTAAGGCTAATACATTTCAGATGATCTCTGCAGTGCTTCATTATTCATGACCAGAGAAGTTCTTAAGAGAAAGGAGATATCAAAGGTGGGTGGAGAAATTAATGTAATAAAAGGGTAATTGTAGTTTGTTATAGATATGATATGATATATTCCTTCATAAGAATGGACATTTATTATTATAAAAAACCTGAACATAAATGAAACACTTACAGTTCATATGTATCAAACAGTTCTGCAATTATATTGTGTCCTAATGTTTTTTACATGTTTTAGGTTCATGTTACCTATTCAACTGATTCATGATACTGTACGTATTGAAAAACAATTGGATTTGAATATCAGTCTATTATTTTTTCTTCTTTGATTGTATCTTAATTTCACAGATTCAAATAAAACTTAAGCCTGACTGTAGTTCAAATGCCAGCTTTCTCCATAGTAGTTTTGTGCTGTATAACCTGTATTGCCTCAGTCGTTCATATAGAGATTACATTACACAAGACAAAGATAAAATTCTCAGTGTAAATTATATTAGATTAGTTCAATGTAACTACTATGTTCTCATCCAGAAATGTATGCAGAAATGCATGGAGAAAGGAAACCCTTCCTTATTATAATTTTTTTTTAAATCATTAGTTGCATTTTCAAATAAGCATGCTCATGGTACCTCAGTTTCATTTTTTTCAGTGATATTATGAACTAAATTTCTCCACTTTATATAACAATCAGAAACAGATAAACCTTCTTTAGAAAATTTGGGACTGCATATGATGCTAGAATGGGAACATCACATGCTGGACCTTGTTGAAATGCACTTCTACATCTGGTTAGCTTTAGACTTTTAAATGCTTGGTGTGTTGTCAACCTCATATAAAATGATTCTTTTCTCCATTATTATACACAATACAAAATTTAATAGCAAGTTTGTTTGACATTTATCAGATGAATAGTGAAAAAAGGTGAGCTTAGCACATGTCCTTTAACTGGATTTTAACAAGCCCTATCACATTCTGTGGTTTGGGTAAAACAAAAACTAATTAAAATTTATTTCAATATATTCAAAGACAAAACTTAAAATGGAAGATTAAATGATCAACACTAAGAAAATAAACTTCACAAGGCAGAACAATGTGAAAGTAAAAACATTTAAAATGAGAAACAAATGTTTCCAGTAAAATAAATGTTGTGGGTTTTTTAAAAAATAGCCATTCTTAGTCATTTTTTAGGATGAGAATTTACATCAGTATTTGATTCAATAACTCCTAACCTTAATAAAAGCTGCATGTTACAAAGAATTCCCACCAGAAAACAGTGATTCTTTGGTAACTGGAGGACACAGACACCATATACAGGTCAGATTTGTCTGAGAACAGAAAGCATTTAACTCCCAGATGCAACATTTTTACTTTGAACGTGATTAAGCTATTCACATTTTGCTAATAAATCCATACTAAAAACGTGTGCCTTAAGTAAGATGTGTCTGTATCACAAGTTTAAAATGTCTCATGGCTTCTAGCAGAGATTTGGGAAGTGGCAACACTTATATTTTCCTGTGTATAATACATAACATCATGCAATTCTTTCCTATGACCAACTAGGTGGGACTCCAGCTGGTCAAATAGGCATAATTCCTCTCAAGATCCTGTTCTTCGGAGGACATGTTGCTCCTTTTCAAAGAACATTTTACTAAGATATTTTGGAGTACCTCAGTGAAAAATTTCCTAACATTGTTACCTCGAAAGGATAATTGCATTGAGTTTGGAGAGGATAGAATGAAAAAAAAATATTGGTAAAACTGCATTTTAACTATGTAAAGGTTTGATTTAGTTGCAAAAGAAAAAATGAGAGCTAAATAGCTATATATATTTGTGTTCAGTGGATATTAACTTGGAAATAATTTTTTCTTAAAGTTCTTTCTAAAAGTTACCTTATTCCCATTGGACTGAGACCCTGCTCTCAGCCCAGAGCTGAAGATTTCCACCATCCTCTGAAGGAAGATAAGCCTTGAGCCAACACCCAGCTGTGATGTTTCCAAGGTGGGAGACATACGGATTTCTAGCTTTGATTGAAATAGAAAGAAGGAAATGAAGTAGCTTAAACAGGCATCAGGCATCTAGTGCTGCTTGAGCTGGCAGGTACAGTACAGCACTTGTCTAAGACCTGAGCTCTGCACCAGCAGCCAGACACTAGGATGTGTTAGAGTATCTCAAATGCAACAAACAGGGAAAAAAAAACACCAAACCTTGAAAAGCTATTCTTCCCTGCTTACCCTTGCCTGGTTGAAGTGTAAATATATTGTGATCTCTTTCCTCCAAACGAGGAATCTTCTTCTTATTTTATCAGCATAAATGAAGTCACTGAAACTGAACTATGCCACTAGTCAGAACTGCTCAGGAAAATTACAAGCTCTGTCATGTCAATGTTTGGGTGGTTTTATATGTATTTACATATTTCTGCTCAAGTTTTCTCACATATATATCACACCAGTATAAAGAAAGAGATTAGCTTTCTTCTCATCCATACTAACACCAAAATACCAAATATTTAGGATATCCTGATTTCTGGGATGAAATAAATGCTACCTCACTGCCATTTAATAAATCAAAATATATTTCATTAAAATATATTTGGATTAAAAATATACAAGCATGCACAGAAGAGTGCTGTATTATACTGTCCCCTCCCCTACTTCCCCTTAGACTAAGCAAAAGGAAAAGATACTGAAGTAAAATAAATTATACTCCTGTGAATCAGCAAGCAAGGCAGAACTTCTCTCACACAAAACTCACTTGTGCAAAGTTTAATTCTGAGGGAGGAAGTACCACCCATCATCTTTGTATCTCATGCTACCCAGTAAATCAAATTTTGTTTCCAGTAAGCCTTGTTAACATTTATATCACAATAAAAGAAGTCCATATTAATATATTAATTGTGGTCATTATTTTGCATGGGATGTCTTTTATTTTTTTCCACCAGAATTATTATTTTTTGACAAATATATGGAGTCCATTCCTATAAAAATCTATGTACAGCATGCAGTTCAACCCATTATTCCTTGTGGGATTAAAATATATGCTTCATAGTGGTGAAGTAGGATTGAAGAGAAGAATTTTTCTTTCTTAGGGCACAAGGCAGATGCAGAAATTCACTGATAATAATTTTAGTGGTTCTCAATAAATTCAGGAGCATAAGGTCAGCTGCATCCTGTCCATGGGTGTGTAACTCACTGGTGAAAATGTATTACAGGTCTCCATCTGTGCCTACTCTCCACAGGATATGATTGTACTAATCCATACCAGAAAGCTTGATTACAAGCTCCAGCAGGTTTTGCTCTGAGTGCTGGAGCTCTTCCTCCAGTCCCCTGTATGACAGCCAGGGTAGCAGCTGTCGCCATCAGCACAGAGTACAGCAGATCTCCTCACTTCCGATGAAAGCCCACAGACACCAGTTTAGAAGGTGTCCTGTGTCTCTCCTGCACAAATCTGCACAGGGTAGTTTGAAGAAAATCCACTTGCATATTCTACATCCACTCTTTTTGGGGCCACTCAAAGGGCACCATTCTCTCTCATGTCACACTTTGACCATCACACTCACAATGTGTGTCTGCTTACTGATTTGTGCTTTTAATTTCTTTTCTCATACCTTAAATTCCTTTAAAGCATTCCCACTGACTTCAGGGGACTACAGATGAGGCACTGAAACCATCACCCAGCTATTTTCTTTTGCTGGAAAATTTCCAGTGAACTGTCATTATACTCTACAGCCACACCCTTTTCCATGATTTAATCTTTGGCTATGTGTTCATCCAAATTTTTATATCTATAAGTTAATTTAAAATGTTCAAATCACTTAATTTCCTATGCAGCTGAGGTGTTACCAGCTTGGCTTCTCCAGGCAAGTTGTCAGCAACTGTTCTGAAACTGTAGGAAGCTACTGTGTTGCCCAAGCTTGGGCAATATTAAACTCTTTATCAAGACTTACAGCTTTTCCATGTTCCCACATCTCACTACAAGACAGTAATTGAAGCTCTAAAGCAAATTCAAAGTAGAGCAACCAACCTGGTGAAGTATCTGGAGTACAAGACTAAGAAGGGAGCTGGAGGGAGCTGGAGGTGTTCAGCCTGGAGAAAAGGAAGCTGAGGTGACATGTCTTTTGCTCTCCAAAACTGTGACAAAGGATGTTGTAGTAAGGTGAGGTTTGAATTCTTCTCCTAAGTAGCAAGTGACAGGATGAGAGGAAGTGCCTCAAGCTGCTCCAGGTAAGGCTCAAATTAGACTTTTCATGAAAAGTTTTGCCAAGCACTGGGACAGGTACCCTGGAAGTGTACAAAAAAGTGCAAATAGTAGGACTTGAGGACATAATTTAATGGTAAACATGGTGTTGATGGATTGATGGTTGGACTTGATGATCTTAAAGGTCTTTTCTACCATTAAAGATTCTATGATCACTTCCAATTTCTCTGCTCTTGCTTTTATCACTTTCCATGGACTTAAGGCAACTAAGGCATCAGAGAGTTGATGCTGTTCCTCAACATCTGGAAAAGGTTAAAATGTTGGTCATGGAGTTTTTTGTGGTGACAACCTCCTGCTTCCAAACATGAGAACAAAATGTAGTATCCTGTAACTGAGTAGTAACTGTGAGCAATTCAAATTATGCCTGGCAAGTACAGGGGCAGGGAATCACCTAAGATAGCCCCTTCTCAAGAGATTTCTTGTTTGAATTGCAGATTTTTTATGTTTGGCTGCATTCTGAGGGATTTGCCTATGATAGCTTATATATCAAAACTCTTGAAATTGTTTTCATAGGCAAGTTAGAAAACATAATTCAGTATAATGTAGTATTTTTCTTCTGAAAAACATCTTTCTTTTTGCAAAATATACCAGAATAATCATTCTCACATTTATTGTGCCTAATTGCACTAGAGTGAGCATATTATTCTGAAGTGCTAAGATAAAGGTTACCAAGGAAGAAAAATGTAATTTTTTTCAGTCTTGACAGTCCCTGGATAATTGCTACAGTACTAGCATGTGGATCCACAATAAATTAGAAAGAAAAAATTGTAGGTGTATTTTTGATCTTGTTTTTCTGTTAAAGATAAGAGAAATTGCCATTAAATTACCAATTTGATGTCATGGTTACTTCTAGTTATTCAGATTGTTTTAATGAACAAACATGTTGATTTTACCTTAACCTATTCCTACTCAACTACCACTGTAACTTCAGATTTTGCAAGAAGGTGGGAGTTGGAGTTTTGCTGTGGGTTTTTTCCTAGCTTTAGTTCTTATGTTTAGATAATTTTCATGTGTCATAGACCGTGTCAGCATTACAGAGATTGCAAGAAGAACTGATTACCAACCATGCAAATGGTTGAAAATATATTGGCACAGGGGGAAAAGCTATACTTAAAAGTTGCTATCAGAGGTTATAAGCTAAGGTCAGTGTAATTTATTTCCATTTTCAGAATGTATTTTACAAAATCCTTTTGAATAAGAGGCTCTTCGGTATAATTCCAACAACATAAAAATTATAAATGAAGAGGAGAATCAAGTTCATAGGCTAAGAACATATTATTAATTTCCAGCATGGAAAATGGTCAACAGTGGGAAGTCTCATGCTTCTGTATTAGGTACAATCTTGTTACATTGAGCATGCATCAGGGAAAGATGATGACTAATAGAATATGTACATATAATAGAACATATCTCAAAAGTATTCAAGTCTTAAGAGAAACTTCATGGTTTCTGAGCATTTTGGCTATGGTCCAGTAAAGCTCTTAGCACTTGCTTAATTCAAAGTGCCTCAGAGGTCTCACTGCAAAAATTCTGGCTATGCAGCATTCTGTTTTGTGCTTGTTAGATGTTGTCAAAAGCCAAGATTCCTTTTCCATAAAAGCTTGCTAGCAATTTTCTTTCTGTTCACATATGATTACCTGTTTATTCAGATGATTTTTATTTCTTTTAAGTTCCCCCTTTTAAAACATAACTGACCGAATGAATCTCTTCCTCAAAAATTCCTAGCACCAAATTTTACAGAAATGAATTAATTCTTCCAAATTCTCAAATTTGGGAAGAAAAAATTCCTGATAAAATTATCAGCAATAGCTATAGTTTGAAACTGTCTATCAATTTAAATTATCCCAGGAAAAGCATTTGTGGTTCAAACAATACAATTGTCCATCTGGAGGGTTCTGCAGCATAGTTGTCCTGTCACAGAACTAATCCTGGTCCCATTTACAGCAGCATATTTCCACTGACACCAATGCAAACTGCACCACTGGCATTACTGAGGAGACTGTTGCTGAAAACAGTAAAAAGATAAAGAGCACAAAAAAGAAGCTAAAAGTAAATGAGATGTCCACTATTGACTCATGAATAATATTTCTTCCAAAGGATAATGTTTTTCATTTATGACCCATGATTGCATACTAAGATAGGTATTTAGTGGAAAAGTCTCAGTACTTTTTCTCAAATACTGCTCAGACCATATGGTGATACATACAGTAATTTCATACTTAGAAGCTGCACCTGGTTATAAGCTGCATTTCCTGGTTGTTGGAAAGTCCATGGAATTTGTCCATAAATAAGCCAGACCAGGTGATAAGCCACACATTTTTTTAAAAAAGCAAGGATCCATGTGCAACAAAGTAACAGGTTAGTAACAGAATCGTGCCAGCGTGGGATTTAGTGTCAGGTGCTCAATTTGCAAACAGTTTTCACAGACCAGCGAAGCCTTTAAAC
>VRYO01002355.1:25289798-25307353 GCA_009812075.1 Sialia sialis
TGGATTCTTCAATGAAAAAAGTGCGGCTTATATTCGTGAAATTACTGTACATTTTTTTATAAATACAGCAAGTCTGAAGATGCACATTTGGCATGTGATTCCAAGGTACCACAACATGAACACTGAGTGGGATACAATGTTTCCAGACATGTCTTTTTGGGAATAGTAAATTAAGATTTAATAATTTGGGGATTTTCTTAGGTGTTAAGGAGCTGAAGTTAGGACATTTCATCATTCTGTTAATCTATGACCCAACAGTCTATCCAGCTGAACATTTGCATAACATGGCTGCAGAATTATTTATTGACCCCCACATCAGTCTTAGCTACCACATTTAGACAAATTCAGTCCAGAAGCTTTTTCTTGCTATGAGTCTTTCGTTCTGGGTTTAGTCCTCTTGTGTCAAAAAAGCTCATTGATGTTATCTTGGCTTTTAGTGGACACTTAACAGCACTGGAAAACTTTGCTTTTCAGGATAGATTGGCAGCCTGATGAAGAGAAGCCCAGAGCAAGAACAGCTGGAGTGTTGGAAGGTCAGGATTTGTGCTGTCTGGCTGTGCTGGAGATCTTGTAGAGCACATTTGCATAATTTGCTGTGGAAATTACTCAGTTTGAAAAGAAAAAGGATGTCTGGATATTAACGGATTTACAAGAAATATTCACTAATCTCATGCCTTGAGATTTAGATTTGCAAAATGCTGGTTGAACAAAGGGATTTTAAACCCTCATTTAACCCAGGAAACAGATTTTGAATAGAAATGTAAGAGCTTTTTGTTCTGTCTGTAAAATCAGGGTGAATGGCACATGTTTTCAACTTGAAATCATATTGTATGTAATAATAATAAAATAATAAAAATAATAATGTAATAATAAAATCAGGGGTTTTTTCAATAATTTTATTAAAGGCTCAATATCAAGGAAAATTTAGAAGGAATAAAAAGAGGGAGCGAGAAAGTAGCTTATAGCGTTTTTGCATACACAGAAAATTCTTCTGGAAATAAAGGTAGACTTTTTAAAGCTACCATGTATACTCTTCTGGATCTAACCTGAGCAAAACTAAAACAGAGGACAGAGAAGAACTGGGAAGGAAATCCAGGAATCCATTGGTGTGAGATGCTATGAAGAGCAAGATATGAATTAACTAATTAAAAGATGTGGTACAGAAAGCAGTAGTAAAATTTTAAATTCCATGGTCTCAATAAAACTCCATCCAGATATTTAATGAGTGATTACCTGAAGGTCTAGCATCAGTCATGGGGAATGTTTTTATTTTCCATTCCATATAAACTTTCCCTATTCATTCATTCCTGACCAATATTTAAAAAAAAGGGATACTAGGCCATATGGATTCTTGATGTGACCTAACGTGACAGTTCTTATGTTTTCTGTAGCTTTTTACCCTCATATCAGGGCATATCCTAGTTATGCTAGTTTTGATTGCTTGTTTGTTTGTGACTGTGTCTGCAGATACCTTTCAAATCACAAGTACCACAATGTATTCATATATTCAAGGTAATTTACTCTGCTTCTTTTTCATGAGGCAATCATATTTCCCACAAATTGCTGAATGAGTAGCAGAGTAGTAAGTAGCACGAGAAGGATTTGCAAATTATTTTGATATATTTTTCCACTATGTATCCCCAGCTATGGATTATAAACTACAACAAAAAAAGCATCCAAACGTTTCTAAGTATCAAAATGATACAATCAAGTAAAACCAAATAGGATTCACTGGTTATGAATTAATCTGCCCAGCTATTTCTTTGCCAAATGATGCTTGATCCAGTTTGTTTTGCAGCAGAACTTGGAAAGGATGGCATAACCAATATGTTGTTAGTAGGATAGAAGATAAAATGTGATGAGGATTATGAGCATTGTTTCAGTCTTTGTGACAAATTGTAATTTAAACTCTCCTCTAAAATTATATAATCTCTCCTGTGTGCTGCAGCCTTTTTTTTTCTTTCTCTCTGATTGCAGTTTCTCTATGTGTATTTAGAAATAAAACTTGGAATTTCAACCTTCTGCTTAGGAGAAAAAGTGAGCTGTTATTATAACTAGTCCTGTACAGGTATTTGCTTGGAAAAACTTTTTAGACCATTCACTTTTCAAATCTGTCTTTTTTTTTAAAATCACTGAGTAACTACATTAATTATGGGTTATTACAAAATAACATGTAAGACAATACAAAAAAGTTGGAACCACACCAAAGACACTGCATGAGAAACAGTGTCCTAAAGGCAGATTTTGCCTCAGACTCAGTGAGAATTTCACATTTGCCCGATTATGGAGGATTATGAGATTGTTTCTGTGCAGCTGACTTTCATTTTTTTCCAAGGCTGGAATTTTTTACCTTCTTCTACAGTCTTGAAAGTAGCTTGCCCCGATGATCCTAGAAGTCATATCTCACATAATCAATCCCCAAGCACTAGAGCAGCCATGGCAATTAATGGCATCTTGGTCTACCTTGGCTTTGCCTGAGAAATG
The DNA here is from genome assembly GCA_009812075.1 of Sialia sialis. NCBI lineage: Eukaryota > Metazoa > Chordata > Aves > Passeriformes > Turdidae > Sialia > Sialia sialis. The sequence continues at coordinate 25,292,283 of VRYO01002355.1, forward strand.
CCGTTCTCTAATTTTCCAAGAACAGAAAATAGATTTCGTCCCCCCAGAATCTGATTTTGAATAGGAAATATAGGGAAATATAACACTCTGTGAAATATAGGAAGTAAACTTTCTTGCCCACAGCCCTTTTCCGTAGTGTTGAATGAAAAGTCAGAACAAAAGTTTTGTTTGTTTATTCTCAAGCAGATATTTTACACATGAGAAAGAAAAAGTTGTTATTTTGGGATGGGTAAAAATAATTTGAGATATGGGGCACCTGAAGTGTAAGCAGATTAAACCCTTCTGTTTATTGTGCAGATGGAGGAGAACACCTTTTACTACTTGACCTTTTGGATTCTGAATTTAAGATTTTGTTAAACAGTTATGATAGAGTCCATGGTAAAATCCACTGCTGAGACACAATATATTTATTTAATCATCATAGCTTATATTGGATATCAGGGCTGAAAACCATAGTTTGAAGACATGCCAAAGGAGAGAAGTGTATTTATTTTTAAATATTTATGCCCCGGCTTCACTGCAGACATGAGATTCTTCTGTGGGAGTGCAAAGAAAAATTGTACATTATGTATTCTAACCCTGTCATTCTGAAAAACTGTAACCCCCTATTAGATCTCTGGCTTAAGAATAGGGAAACAATGCAGACAAGGCCTCGTTTGAAGACAACTTCATGTCATGTTATGTAATGTCACAGTAAGTTGCCTATCAGACCCCTTTATATAAGTTCTGACTAATGGACATATATGAAACATAGCAGTAAAATACAAAATAGTTTAATCTGAGGAATTTTTGTTCTTTTATGTTGCTTGTAAGTGAAAGTACTTTTTTATGTTGATGTTTTCCCTAGGTGTTACAGTTTGAAGCAAAAAACAAACCCTCACTTTTCTGAGAATATAGATTTATTTTCAAATAAAAATCCATCTAATTCTGAGGAAAAAATATCCCTTTTGGAGGGAAAAATTATGAAAAAAATTCCATTTGCCTAATTCTATAGTAATAAAATTGTAATAAGAGTTGGAAAAATTGCAAATCATAGAACAACACATACACTTTACAAAACAAACTTCATAAAGACAATAATGCACAGATTTATTCATTACATTAGATTATAAGGATCTGAAAAACAGACCTCAACTTGACCAGGTCTTGTACACTCTACAAGAAGTAAACTATGGCTGGTGGTTCATTTAATACACTCAAAAATTTGACAAGGTCAGTGATTACCTGTTTATTCTTTTTAAAGGCCCTCATTCAAAATGCTGTTCATCTGAAGATTTCGTGCTTTCTTGTAATCAGAATGGGATTTATATTTGCAAATGCTATTATTCCCCACCTCCAGTTACCTGAAAATCATTCTGTTCCACTAAAAAGAATATTTCCTTTCTCATGTTAGTTAGAGATTGTGTCTGACTGGTTTACTCTTCAAAGCTATTTCTGAATGTACCAAATAAAAGATCATAGTTCTCATACAGTACAGCTAACATTTTTAAATGCTGCATCTCACATTTGGTTCTCATGGGTTTAATTGTATGCATGGGGAGTTTTTTACTTTCTTTGTGGAGACCAAAGAGATGAAGCAAGAGATTTTATATTACTTGTGGAATGCTTTTTGCATCCTTTAAACAATGGTGATATGCATTACTGGAAGAGTTGTCATTTCCAGTTGTAATCGATTTGCATGGCTGCCATGGTGTAACATGTAAAATCACAACAGCAGGGAAATATGGGAACAGTCAAGTCACTAGTGTGCTTAATCTGGGATTGTTTGTTCATCATATTTTAAAGTTTAAGTTGCACTTGTCAGTTGGGATCATGGACTGTCTGATCCAATAACTACCCCCAAGCTTTTCACTTTCTAGAGGCTCTTGGCATTGTTGCAGTATGCTGAATTTACTAGAGGACATTCTTGCCTTTGGGGCTATGGAGAATGCAGGAAACCCTCACTTGGTTACTCTTGGGGGTTAAAGAAAGAGTTTCAGTGTGCTTTAAATAACCTAAAAAGAGAAGTGGGTGTGGATCACTGGCAATATTGCTGCTGCAGACGTCAGTCACCTCAAAAAGTTTTCTGCTGTGTACTAAACATCATCCTATTTCCCACACATTCTTAAATACTCAAACTCATCCTGAAACTTTCAGTACTGAGTCAGACTGACACAGTTTTTTTCCTGAATATTCAGTTCCAATCTGACTCCCTGCAACATTGAATATCATTCTGGCATGCTAGCAAGTGACAGTAATATAAATTTACTTAGTGTCACTAGTTGGTTCCACTTTGCAGGATGCATGGCTAACAACTGGTAACAAAAGCAGACTAAAAATGCAAGCTATTTACATATACCTTCTGTATTTGTGTGATTTCTTACCAGTTGTATGAAATCCTACCAGATTTCTTACTAGTTCTTCCTAGCCAGAACTCAGACACTCCCAGTTATTTGGCACAAAAATGCAGAGGAAAAGGAGAGATGATTATTGAAAAATATTCAGTTTCCCTGACTTTATTTAAATATAAAAATTCTCTGAAGGAACAATAGTAGGAACAAATTAAATAGTGTGAGCCAATCAATGCTGGAATGGTTTTGACTTATTTATGACTTTAACTAATGTTTTAGAGAGGTCACATGTCCTCTGGCAGTGCAGTTATTGGAAATAACAGTTAGATAGTCCAGCTTCAGTGAGCACCATTTCACTGCCAGGTGGCACTGGCTTTCATTCCCCTCAAAGTTCCACGTTTGTGTTTCTTAGAGTTTTTGCCCCACAGCTGAAAACTGTGGGTCCACCATCGTAATTGTTTTTTTGCTGATGGCTCACCAGGGTGAGTTTATGCCAGTTTAGAATAACCATGTTTTCCTTTTTCTGGAACCCAGTCTTTATGAGTTGTACGACACAAACCAATAAACTCAGCTTTCTCCTTGTAGGAACCACAAATTTGAAGTCTCCTAAAGCATTGCCCCGAGGCACAGAATGAGGCAGGGCAAACGTGGGTAGCTGGGGTTCTTCAGGCACCTGAATACATCTGGTTCTTCCATTGCCAACCTCCTGGCATCACAGCTGGAACGTGAGCACCACCTCTGGGAGGGCCCCAGGGAGGATTCCAGGAGGTATGGAGTTGGCTGAGAGGTGACCAAGGGAGGAGGAAACAGCAATGGATTGTTCCTGATTTCCTAGCAATTTGTGATTGTCCTTCTAAAACATTACAGACCATTGATGGAAATGAAAAGGAAATCCAGGAGCTCTGCATTCCCATTTTGCTAATTCATGATTTGCTTTTGTCCTGCCCTATACTTATAATAGAGAAAAAAATTCAAGGACTAAATAAATTTCTTATGGAGTAGTGCAATATGTCTTTTTCACATCTGAGTATAATAGTTTTAATGTAAATAAATGGAAAACTATTTAATGATGACATCCTTACAAGAATAAAAGTAAAAATCCAGAAACACAGAGGTGAAATATAAAATATCCTTTAGGACAGGAGTCAAGGAAGGGAGGAGAAAAAACTAAACAATAAATTTTTGTTTGCTATGAGAGGAAGAAGCAAACATAATATTTGAAAAAATATTATTCTGTTTATTTAATGTTTAAAAAAATATTTTAATTACTTTGAATGCTTAAAATATTAGGTACAAAATATTAAAATAAAAGCAAATTTAAATTTCAGTTGACTCATCAAACAAGCAATTTTATTTTGCTCAGGACAGACATTACTGCGAAGCTAAAATCCCTGCATTTTACAAACTCATCCATTGCACAAGTACCTACAAGAAAAGATGAACTGTGCAGCACATTCCTCAGGTTCAGCAAATCAAAACCTTTGGAAGGAAGCTCCAGAGTTGAGGACACTAAAAATAGTTCCTTTTCTGACCTCCTCTAACTGAAGTGCAGAATCACACAAAAAGGAGCACAGTCACCCACATAAGCAAATATCAGAATTACTGTGTCTGTGAAATTTGATATCAAGACTGCAGCTGGAAAAATGAATGTCATCCACTGCAAAGCATTTAAATTTGCTTTATGGAAATGATGGGAAATATGTCATGCTGCTTCCAAATGACGAAAGGCAATTTCATGTAAAGTGCAATACAACAATAGGTGGTCACCAAGGCATTGGTACTATGTATTTTAAAGAATGAGGTGCAGTCATCTCAACCAACACAAATGAATGAACTTTTGATGAAGGAGCTATGGTAGCTTTCAGGAAGAATTAGGAATTTAGGAATACTTAAATTACCTGGGAATTATTAGTACAAAAATATATCTGTGAAAGTAAAAAGATACTATTAAAACTGTTGAGTTGCCTCTAACACATCTCGAGGGTGTAGGTTTGTATTTTTGATTAGGTTGATTTGGGGATTTTGGGATTTTTGTTTTGTTTTGTTTTGTTTTTTACTTTGTTTTTTTGTTTTGTTTTGTTTTTAAATGAGACACCAGGGACAAAATCTGAAAGGACCTCCTAAAGACCCAGTACAAATTACTTGTTTCTGTTTACTTTCCCATCTCCTCCCTTCTCCAAACAACTGTCAACCAATACAGTCTCCCCTCCTGTATGAGCTATGCTTCTTTTATGACTCATCCATACCCTCTGCTGTTTTTTGTTTTGATCCTCTGTTGAGGATTGGGAAGTTGCACTCAGTTAAAGGCTGTTAAAAAGGATGTTGATGATCTGAGCTAGAGCAAACGTGGTAACAAAATCCAGAAATTACTCAAAATAAAAGAAGTTAAATAAACCTGAGAAGAAGAGAGGGTGGGAAAACAGGTTAAACATAAGCCTTGGATAACTGCAAGAAATATTTATTGCCAAAATCTTTCTGTTTAGTTTCATTGGTGAACCAATGTGAACCTCTCTCTTTTCTCCTTCCTTCCTGATTGCAAATAGCTGTGAAAATCAATAACAGCAAGAGAAAGACAGAAGATCCAGTTTTAGTTATAATTTCCTCAATTACTTCTGTTAGAATCTATGCTTGTCTTCATGCTGGTTGATTGCTGGGAGAAGTGGAGATGACAATCAGAGACAGAACAGAACAGAGTGTTAAATTAAGGTTTGAGAACAGAGTGTTAAGATTTGGCACTGTCTTCCTTTGAATTTGTTTGGAATCAGAATTTTATAATGATACCCATGTATAGGATAAAATAGCTCAGAAAATTAATGCTCATTTCTTGCTAACATGTCTGTATTTGTATAAATTTATGCTGTTGTCTGAAAAGTCATAATACAAAGTGTGAGGGCAATGGAACAATCAAATGATACTTCCCATGCTTGTCAAAGATATTAAGTTCACATTTGTGTCATTTTGTAATGATAGAAAAATATCGGTAGTGATAAGTGTATTTCAAGTCACATATACTGGGATGTGGATAAAGGCCCACTGAAGGACAGGCAGTGTTTAAAAAAAGCAGAGAGAAATACAATAAAACAAGTCTTGGATTGGCCTAATACTACCTTGGTTGACACTGAACCCTCAAGCTGTTTTGAGCTGACGCTGAAATTTTCATAACATATTAGTGTGAGAAAAATTTTAGCATCTTTCAAGGTCAGAGGCACTTTACAATGTTTTACCAGTACCTGTCACCATTCTAGTAATTCCTTTCATGTCATCCTTGCTCTGTGCCTTCCTCATGCTGGTGTCCCCCAGTTCTATGCATGGGCAAAGTCCTCACCCTGCATTTGCATTGTTGTGACCACGCCTCTGGTGCTGACCATTCCAGAGTTATCCTTGCCACTGTAGCCTCCAAATTCAGTCACTGTAAGTCACTCAGGGTGGGATTTCACTTGAAGACCATTCAGAAGCCAGAGCTGTTGTGCTATGCGGAGGCCAGGTTGCTCTGTGATGATAGCTATAGAGAGAATGTGAAACTTCATTGGTTCCAGAGTTGCTTTCAGGATGTTGCTGTGGTCTATAAACAGCTTCTAGGTTTGAGTATGTATTGTGTACTGCTGTCACAATTGAGAACAGCCACCCATCACAACATACTTTCATGCAGCTCTCCTTTATCAGTGACCACACATAACTTTGAACATCTTCATTTTACTCAGGTGCAAACATATATGTTCCCTAAAAGATAATTCCAAATTTTATTAATGTTCTAATTATTGCTGGTGCCCATTGGAATAAATTAAACTCATTTATGGTTTTGGTTTTCTTTTTTAAGAAACGGTGTTTGTTAAACTATGCCTTAGTAGTGTTTGTATTCTAGTGTATAAATTATAAGGTTTTCAAAGCTTATAAACAGGGAAATCCATGTTAGTTCTGCTATTCTTCATGAGTTTTGGTATGCTACTTTAAACATGGTGTTCTTAGACTTACCAACAAGATTGGAAGGAAGCAGCAGTTAGTGATGCAGACAGATTGCTTTATGGATATCAGATTTGGCAATATATTTTTGCTTCCATGGATTTTACTGATAATTTTTTAAAAAGTCCTCAGAACCTTAATATGGTCAGGCAAACCTCCAAATTTCAAATCACATGTGAGTATTGATTTCAAGTTTCATGTTTTGATACTAATTTAGGAACTATTACACTTGAAAAACAAGAAATTGTGTAGAAGTACCCCTAGAGTCCTGGTCTGCCTATTTAACTAGGCACTCATGCATTCCTGCCAAATCTGGTTTTCATGAAAGTCAATTTATTTGCTCATTATGTGACATTTGAAACCATTCAAGCAATTGTGAGATGGGATTAAAGTCTCTGATGAAATGTTTCACTGATTGGAATATTTCGGCCATTTTTGAAGGCAATGTTAGATATGGTGATAGGGTGTGAAAATTCTCTGAAATATTAAAGCCATGTTATTGATAACATTGGAATTTACTTATGTTGGCACATTATAGAGTGTTTTTTAGCAGGAATGGCTCTGGCCTATTTAGAACTTGTAGATCTGGAAGACTGAAATTTAAGCCATTTTCAAAAGAAAATTATCTGATAACATTAGCTCTGTTCCCTTGCCAAACAACATTCCATTAACCAGCTGAAGTGGGACTTAATAACAATCACATAAACCAATTAGTCTCAATTTATAACTCCATTAGGGGTGATATTCATCACCACATGTCTTTATGGAACTGAGGTTCCTTCTGACATTAGCAGATTAAATAACAAATACGGCCTGGGGTGCTAAACAAAAATGTAAATGTAGATTGCCTAAGAAAGATTTATGCCTCTGAGAACAGATAATTTTGAAATCTCATACTTCTTACACATTCAAAAGAGATATTCTAAACTTGAAAAACTAAAATATATCTGAGTCTAAAAGTATGGATAACAGCTGGATTAATAGTTTTTAATGTTTAAAATCAGGTTACCAAAAAAATCTGAATGTTGTCTAAATCACAGGCCATTTACTCAGCTACCAATACACTAATTCTAACAGTAGTAAACAGAAAATTCATCTTCAATAAAATAATTTTGGTTGTGTGCATAAAGACTTTTGCTACCATCGGCCCTGGCAACTGATTAATCTTATTCTGGGATGTTCCTACTTAATGAATCATGGTTCTTTTCACACTAGAAGGTGCAATAAAACTCTTTACAGATACCTGCCATTTGGAACCCATCTTGATCTAGTCATCAGTTTGATTCTGATTCATTTAGATTTTACTACAAAACCTGGAAAGAAATTTTCAAAATACTTCTGCCTAAAAATGTTTTAAAAATAAATGCTCTGTATACTGTATCAGTTTTGGTGTTTTAGAGAAGATGAAAAGGACTCCAAAGGTGTTTACTCTGCTTTTGGAATGTTATTTTTATTCCAAAAAGTACCCAAAATTTCAATTTTTTTTCTGTTTTATTTATTTACTTGTTTGTTGTTTTTTTTTTTTCACTTGAAACATGCATACAGAAGTCTGTTTGGAAAATGGTTTTAAATTTTGTGGAATTGATTTAATCTGATGCTTTTTTCCTTCTAAAAACATCAGATTTTCACAAAATGAAGCACTGTTCATATAATAGTGACATATTACTAAAGAGCTTGGAGTAAAGATTTTGATGTAGGCTTATAACATTCCTTCAAAGTGTTTCTTTATCTAAAAAATATTGTTTCCTGATTTTCAAAGAAAATAATGACTATAAATTATATATTATAATTACTGTAATCTACTGTACACTAAACTTGTTGATGACAATTATGAGATAAATGGAAAATTTGTAAATGCAATTGCATGTGAAGTCATATACATGATGTTCTGGACTGATGGATTCATGTGGAATAAATGAAAGCTGTGGACATTTTTTGCTATTTTACAATGGTACACATTTTATACATTTTTAAAATATCAGCATTAGACTCAATTCCACCAATAAATATTATATATGCAAACAAACTGTCTTAGATGAAGAAAAAGGAAACTAAGAATAGAACAGTGAATACTGATGGTCTGAAAAAGCAAAAGGAAAGATCAGATTTTTATTAAAATGTTCTACATACTAGAGTGGCATACGCAAAAAACAGTTCAAAACTTGTGAACTTTCTTTAAACTTGACACAAGCAGGCTTTAAGAGAATTTTACCCTTGCTGGTACAAAGTAGTAAACATTTCTTTTGCTCGTTCCCACCAGTTCTCCAACTGTCTTTCTGCTTTGTTTTTCTTCCACTCCTTGAATACAGAAAAAAATTCATTTTTATTTTAAGGGATGTAAGATGCTGTATTAATTTCAAACAGTACAGATGAGAACGAATCTCATCAGGAGCTCTAATTTTATTTAGTGTTATTGTTTGGTTTAGCTCATAGTTGGCTTGAAGGGAATGAAAATTAAATGACAATATTTTTCAATAAATGCTGTAGGATATTCAGGGAAGAAGAAAGAGCACAGCCAGCATGGCTGAAGCAAGAGGAGGGCAGGATGGAAAGTGGGAGAAAATTTGGACACAGACAGCTGAATCATTAGGGCCTGTAGAGCCTCCAAATTGCTTTATTTCACATATTCACTTTTAAACTTCTCCATAAAAAAATGTAAGTACGACATGCATGACCACCAAGTAGAAAATCATTTCAGATGCATCAGTACTAGTGTCTCTTTCAAATTTTGCACACAGACATACAAATAGTATATATCTGGAAACTGTAATTTTTTAAAATAACTATATAAAGAGAGATCACAGCCACACACATTTCTCTGTATACTAGTTAATACTTCATCAATGTACAAAATACCTAAAATATCTTGGACTAAATGTTGTTTGACCTGTATCTTCATGTGGTTTTATTCCTTGTAACTTAAGCGATTTTGGGTCTACTAGTCAGAGGTAAGACTACAGGGACAAGTTAGCACCTGGTTCAAATCATGCTGCATGAAGTGTGAATGATATTTCCTTTAACTAAGACATGCAGAGATAGCTTTTTCATCTTTTTTTCTCCTTTACATTGTATGTTTTTCCTTGAATACTGAATTTCATTTTCACATTAGTATTTAGGAACAATTTCATATAATCTTCCCAAGTAGTGCCACTTAAAGCTCTGAAATATAATAAAGTGTTAATTTCTGGTTTTGTTTTATTGATGTGAAGATTAGTTGCCTAGGATGGAGAATTATTTATTTACACTCTTTTCTGTTCTTTTTTGTCTTCACCAAAAGTCTAATCAAGGATTTTAAAGTATAAAGATAATTTCCATGTTGGATTAACCTCACCTTTAACTATAATTACCCCAAAACTAGAAAAATCTGCTGATGAATGATTAAAATTTGACCATCTTTTTATTGCTGTTTTAATTTCTGCAGTAATTTCATACCGCATAAATCTATTTTTAGTATCCATTTGATCATGCTGATCAATCAGTGCGATATTTCTGTTACAAAATATAGAACTCTTTTTATCTTCCTAAGTAACTTTCTAGCAGAAGTGAAATGTGAGGATCTTTCCAAAGACCCATGCTTTCCAGTTTCCTCTCCTACATAAATATACATTCATAGGGGTTCCCTGAACATGTAATCTTTCAAGCCAGAAATTTTGTCTTGATTTAGAGTCGAAAGAATGTCTGTTTGTCTATAATCTCCATCCATTTGGATGCACAATACAGACAAGGCAAGGATACTCTCATGTCTAGAGCAGCAAGATAGGCGGGATCTATTCTATGTGTCAGTTGAGTTAAATATTTGGTATGTGTGACATTTACTGTGTGAGAACTGACCCTTACTCTGCAATGCCCTACATAGTACTGAGACACCTTTCCATGTCTTTCTACATCCAGGAGATGCACAAAAGCCAGAAAAAACTTCCAGGAGAAAGTTCCTCTGGAAGAGTTGGTGTCAAATTTCTTTTTAGCAAGTACACTTAGGATAATGATATTCTTCAAGATCTTAATAATGGAAAACAAATGAAAACATTGATGGTTAATGATTTCATGTTAGTTGAAGTCTGATAACTGTTTCAACAGGGCTGACTGTTAACTGTTTGCTCTGTTGAAAATGCCCTCAAATTTTGGTAGAGTTTTGGTATTGTTTCTAAATGTTTCCCTCTTTCTAGTCTCTAGCCGTAGGTCATCAATCTCTTAGATGGACTGAGATGCAGTCAGCTACTTTCAAACATTCTGTCATCAGTGTAATACATATGAAATATTTGGCTTTCACTTTTAGAAGTGTGGGAAACTGATAAAAAATTGAATGAATAATGCATTAATAGTACTTAAACTCTCTGCATACCCTCTAATAGTTTTCTTGTAGACGATGTTATTGGTACAAGTCTGACTTTCCATCAGGTGTAAATGAAAAACACAATGTCTCACTTTTCAAAATGCATGACTACTTATTTCTCTGAACAGAGTTGCTGTAGAGGAGTAAAACATAGGATTTTACCCTCTTTCAAAGTCACTCTGTGTTGAGATGTGACAATGACCTCACAGCTCAGTGTGGTTTAGGAGTGGTACTCCCCAGTTTATTGTTCCCACTGAGACTCTGCAAACCATTTGCTGCTTTCTCACTCCCCCCTCCGCTGTGGCAGACTGGAGAGGAGAATTTGGGGCAAAAAACCTGAAGGTCATGGATTAAGATAAGAATTTTCTGGAAACAAAAATAAGGAAATGAACAGTAACAGCAACAATATTCATTAAAAAGTTACAAAAGACAGAGTGATCCACATGCTCACTGTGGAGCTTGACCTGACCCCATTCAAGCACAGAAATTTTAACCCAAGTGCTCCCTCCAACTCTGAACCTGAGTTACCCAACCCCTCCCTCCAACACATTTACTAAACTGGAAGGAACCGCTTCTTCCCAAAAGAGATTCCCTTCCCCCTGTCCCTGGAAATGAGGTGAGGCTGTACAGAAACCTCGAGGTCCTAGCCATGCCGCCCTCTTGACTTCTGCAGAAATTAATTCTTTCCTGGCCAGAAATAAGGCACCATTTTATTTATAAAAATATCTATTAATTCACAACACTCTATCATTATAGCTAATAAATAGACAGCTGGATATAGCAATCTAATTGCTATAAAATTAAAATATATTTAAATAATGCAAATTTATTCTATTTGGGCTGGGAAAGTGTCTTAAATTTAATGGGCAAACACCAGACACTGGAAGTATCAAAATTAATGCATTCTCAAATTAAGATTGTGCCATGTCTTAGGGCATACTTGGTTGGTTATTATCAGTTCCATCATTCTCTCTTGTGCTCATTTGTGAATGATCAGCCCTTTCCGTTCTCAAGCAAATTAGATATATTCCTCTTTATAGTGCAATGATATATTCATGAGATAATGGGATAGCTCAACAGAAACCTGTGCTAACTTCAATGCATCATCTAAATCTCATTTTTAAGAACAAAGATGTACTAATAAGACATAATGACATTCTTGCTCGGATTTATGGTTCAACTCTACACTTGGAGAGAAAGGATGCCTTTATCCTCAATCTATTTCTTGTCTTCTGGGGCACAAATATTCCAACTTACCTCTTCAATTCCCTGTCAGATCATATTCACTTTTCATTTTAGACTATGATGAATTGATACTATAGTTTCAATTCTGTGTAAACATCTTCCCTCTGAATGTCACAGTAAGAAACAATCTAGGAATATAATTCATATTATAATTCAAATCAGAAGTATTCACTTTATGTTTGACAAACATCCACAAAATTTATTTTAAGGCACAATTTACACTCTTTTGAAGGAATCTAGGCAGGCCACTTTAATATATTTCCGGGACTATGTCAAGAAAAGCTTAGACAGTTCTGGTAAATCATCAGTTATTGCAATCAATCACAGCTCAAGCTGAATAAACTGCAACCATAATATTTTCCTGATGTTATCTAAGATATAGATATGAATAATGATATGCTTGAGGTGCAAACTATAGTTTGCTCATTGGATTTGATCCCAAGGTGAATGACATCAATTAAAAACCTCTTTTCCCTTATGTTATGCTTTGGAGCAAGTCTAATGACATCAATTGAGGTATTCATTTCCCTTACATTATGCTTTGGAACAAGTCTTAAATTATAAAAATGTACTTACTCTGGTTTTAATTTGACAATATTGAGGTGAAAATTAGACTTAACATATTAGCAAGCATTCTGCAGTTCTGGGTCACAGGAAATGGGTGGGCACAAGTCAGCCTCAGCCTTTCATTACCACTGCCAAAATGTAAGTAGTCTATTCATTATTACTTTTTCAAGGACAAGGAAAAAAAGAGAAGACCTCACTAAGGTGAGAAATATTATTTTATTTTTTGTTTTAATTCACAGATAAGTAAGAGAAGGTCAAAAAAAGCAATGAATTTTTAATTGGTTGGATAGTTACACTGGATCATGAATACAAACTGCATAGTTTATTGTCAATGCTCTTGTCACTCAGTTTTAATTGCTTAGCAGCTATGAATGGTCTGAAATTTACACGTGTTATATTTTTAATTTCATATGATCATACAGCAATGTTTCTATGTCTTATTATGGGAAATACTATGACAACATTTTTCTTTATAATACAATTTGAATTGCTACTGAAATGGAAGATTTTGTGCTGGGATGCTTCATTTCCTGCATGACAGAGTGAGTGTATAAGCTGCCTCTTCCCACTTCATGCACTTTTACACACTCTGTCCTGCCACAACACGGGGTCTTTGGATCTTTTCTGGTCTGCCCTAATTGCTTCTCCCTGGCAGAAGGAAGGACCTGATTTCACACACCAGTGGGCAGCCTTCTTTAAGCTGCCTGAGCCGAATGTTCCAGTCAGGAGATGCAGCTTCAAAGGTTGTCACTTTACAAGTAGAAGGTGTGCAATTTGCACTTGTTCCATGTCTTTTTACCTGACAATGTGAAATTGCTAGAACAGCCTCAAGTGGAAACAGTCCCTAAAGAAAAAAGAGGATGCTCTTGTGGCTCCTGACGTGTAGAATGAAAGAAAGCACTTTTTCCTCTCTCCTCTGCCCATATCAGAAGGCTGAGGAAGAAATGGACAAGGAAGCAACAGGTCTGGAGTTCAAATGTTGAGTGACAGATTTTAATGTGAGTCCAGCAGGTTGTGGAAAGAGTTATAGAAGAATTCATGGCCTTTAATGTACAGGCTATTGCTGCTTGTTTGCATAGCAGTTAAAATAGTAAAGTTATGTCCAAAACTCATGCTTTGAACCTTAGCTTTCTTCCTATGTATCTAGGACAATGAGGCATCTCATGGTGCAATACATTGGTGCCTGGCTTGACCCATGGGTTGGAATTTAAATTCAGGAAAACTAGTTGTCAAAATTATCTTGTCTGCAAAACATGTGTTTGCTTTTGCACTCATTTATGTTCAGACAATAAAGCAAGGGTGGAATGATAAACGCAAGAATATTTCCTTATTCTTGCAGTGAATATTCATTGGTTCATCTAAACCAGCTCAGACCCACCAGAGACAGCAGGAATTGAAGTGCATGGACTGCCTTCACTGGAAAATATTTATCTTGGCTTTTGGAAATTTGCCACCTAAATACTGTGGGTCTATATGTAAATTAAGTGGTAGCCAATGCTGAGAAATTACTTCAAGGCTGAATACTACCTAAAGGTGACAGCAATAAAGACATCTCTTTTTTACCTAGTTTATTCTGAAAAATTCTGTGAAAATATTAGTAGGCACTTTCACAGACACTAGTTGGATGCAGCACCATTTCTTGGCACTAATACTGCTAGAAACAGAAAGGAATAGTTTAATCCTAGGAATGACAACTTGTTTGTGGCAAGCTTGAAATTTTAGTAACAAAGTTTAAAAAACCACCCATTTCCCATGCTAGCCACAAAGTATGTGAATCTGCTGAATATTCTCTCTGCTAAATGTAACTCAAACATAAAAATCAGACAACATCTAGCTGCAGTATTTTGGGCTACGCAGACTGTTGGGTTATTCTGAATTGCTATGCCTGGATTCCCTTGGTGGGAAATATAAAATCAAAATCCCAAAAATGGTGTTAAGGTGTGATTTAATCCTTATTTAGATGACTTTTTTCTGCTCAGTGGATTTCTCACAGTTTTTATCCTCTAATAAGACGCTTAAAGAATTTTCCCATATATTTTACTTTATTTAGAAATGAGTGCCGTAAATCCCAGAAGTCCAGATCTCATAAAAAAAAATACTTACCCACTGTTGCTGGCTGTTGAATGACAAGACTGAGCATATTGTTCATAGAAGGTGGTCATTCTTTGCTCTCCTTATTAGTTTCAGTTTTATCTTTTTAATTTCCTGTATGTGCAACGAAAGTCAGAGGATTTTGTGAGCACTGATAAAAAGGATTAAATCCTCAGTGGCTGTTGGAGATACTGCAGTTACAAAAACCATGGAGAACCCGCTTGTTCTCACTGACAGCACTAATACTTGATTTTCTTTTTTGGGATAAATCTGTGTGGTCTGCTCAGTGGTTGTTGCTGAAACTCAGGTACCAACATCTTTAGAGATTTTTTTACCTGGTTTGATCAGTAAAGATGAAAGTATAGTTACCAAATCCTGTATTTATCTTGCAATGCTTTTAAGACTGTGCTCAACTTAGTTCTGCCATCAGTCTTGCTGTCATGTTATTATTTCAATCAAAAACTCCTAGCACAGGAACCACACAAGACACTATAAGGATGATTATGCTGCCTTTTCTTTTTTCTTTTCTTTTCTTTTCTTTTCTT
>VRYO01002355.1:25312155-25350865 GCA_009812075.1 Sialia sialis
TATTCTATTCTATTCTATTCTATTCTATTCTATTCTATTCTATTCTATTCATCAATTTTTCAGAGGTTTGTGCATTTAAGTGTAATTTTTACCTTCTGACACAGCATTTGATGAGAGTATTTTGAAAGCATGGCAAGGCTCAGGACTTTCAGATGAATATTAAGTAGTCCTAGTGACTTATTGCAATAACTCTCTGCATGTTGTTTTAGCAGTATCATTTGTTATATTTCTGTTAATGTGTAACAGCAAAGTCACTCACTATAAATTTCCTGTCCTAAAGAAAGCATAGAGCATAAAAATATTCAAGAATATAGTGAAGGTGTACCAAGAGGTGTGTGAGGTCAAGGCTTTCCATGCAATGCAGCAGCTTGCAGAATTAAATTAAGGCAACTCTTGAGTAAATGGTGCAATGTAGACATATTTGACAAATCTACCTACATGCCTCTTTGAGTTACACATTCTTTATTCCTGTCTTTGTATATTTAAATTCTGGTATAGATGACTTAGCTTACACAATTCTTTCTAATATTGATCCAGCACGACAACCAGCACCAAAAGGCATGACTTGCACCTAGGAAAGAAAGTGTGTGTGTTAGCTATTGAGAATCATAGCACACTACACGAGGAGTTTGCGAGAAGAAAATAAAAAGTAAATACCCTCAAAATGACAACAAATAGGAATTTATATGATTTATTTATATTATTAGATAAAAAAGGTGTTGTGAAAAATGTTATTTGGAAGCATTCTTAGTCAGAGGACATTGATACCAGAGAGCAGCTATGACAATGTGCGCATGACAGCTTGGAATACAGAGACTGTTGCTGATATTCACAATGTAAAATAAGGCAGAAAGTTTCAGAGTCAGCCTTGTTCTCATCATTCCTGACTCATCATCTTATTTAACAAAACAGTTGTAACTATTCTCGTATCAACTTCTCATATCTGACAAAGCCTCACTGTAAATATTTGCAAAAAATTGCTCAAGGATTTGTTAACAGCTCATCACCTTTTGCTGAAGGCTGACATGAAAATTAACCCTGATGCTTAACAAGGTCCTCATGTCCCTTAAGCGTGCAATCCTGCACATTACCCTATTATCTCTGAGGCCTCCTATGGAATATTAAAATTTTGTAAAACTCTCTCTCGGTAGTTTTTCTGGATTTTTTTCATTAATTTTTCAAAGTCTTGTATTCTACCTGCTGTAGCTTAGATTCCTACTCATTTGTACCTGTCCTTTTTCTCATTCTCTTCCTCACCATTCAAACTTCTGGAATTAAAAAAACTAAATCTTCTTTAATATTATTTTATTAATTGATATATTGTACTAACTTCCAGTGTATAAGTACAGTTGAGGGCTTTGAATTCTATATTAATTGTTAGTAGCATTTTTAGGAAATGATCTGTTTGTCATTGAGTTTTTCTTTCTCCAAAGATATCAGCTAGACTTCAACCAATTGCAAAATATTTCTGATATATTAGCTTCAGGTTGTTGGAAATTTCTGTTCTCTTTTCCACATAGTTAAATTATGTTGTCTTCTGCTGTAATGAAAGCTGAATTTTTCAATGAGAAGATTAGTAAAACTGGTGAATAGGGAAAGGTGCTCATGAACCTATGTGACAAGATGTTGCTCCAATAACTGGTCTTGTTGAGTCTTTTCATCCCACTCACCCACACAATGGGAAATCTGTGAGCATCCTGGGGGACAAATGAACCAACAAATTCAGAAAGACAAAAGGACAAGAAAAATGACAACATGTGGTCACAGCTAAATACAAGATCCTGTTAGAGGGATGAATGGCAGGTAGCTGGGACACCCTTCTAGGAAGCAGCTGCATGGTCTGTGTTTACTGCATAGGGATGTGTGATGGGCAAACAGGACCTCAC
Organism: Sialia sialis; assembly: GCA_009812075.1. NCBI lineage: Eukaryota > Metazoa > Chordata > Aves > Passeriformes > Turdidae > Sialia > Sialia sialis. The sequence goes on from VRYO01002355.1 coordinate 25,314,042, forward strand.
AGCCCAATTTGACTTTCAGTCCATGCAAGCTTTAGTAGTCAGAACTCAAGACCCTAATGGAAGATCAGATTTTACAGGTTTTTTCAATGAAATTCAGCTGATTCTCTATGAAGAATTCAAAATCTGGCTCCTCTAACATAAGGATTTTCATTTATACTCATCCAGCTACCCCATGTTTTCATTGTTCACTAACAATGACCAGGGAATAACAATCCCATCTGGATATAATAAGAAATTACTTGAACACTTCCTCACATTCAAGATTTCTGGTGAGTTTTTTTCATTATTCTTGAACTGCAAGATTTTGCCAGGGACTGTGTCAGAAGTACCACAAAATACATTGGTTCCCACAGAATTGCCAGGGTAGTTTTCAAGCCAGATTGGTTTGGCTAAGTTCAACTTTTGTCTGACTGTCCTAATTTGATTTATGAAGGAGCACTGATTAAATTTCTTTATCCATCCTATGTAGCAGTTTCACCCATCCTATATAGCTGTGGATTTCTAGCTAAAGTAAGATACTAGAAAAGATAATAAGACAAGTAGAGCTGAGGTGAGAGATGAGTATTATTTACCTGATAGAACCTGACTTTGCAAAATGATATTGAGATAAATGTCTTGGATTACACAGTCCAGCAGAAATATATATGGAGAGCAATAACTTTTATGTGAAATAGCTCTCTTACAGACACATGGGAATAAATAAATTATAAATATGATGATATTGTGGGCACTATATGTGGGCAGTTGGGAACAGGATGATAAACTACAGTCTTGGCCTTTCCATTACATATTAGCGTTATGACTCTATGCTCAAAAACAAAAGCTTTATGCTTTTTCCTCCACATTAAGCAGGAATAAAGGCTTTCATCATACTACTTTCATGAAATGTGCTTGGGATGGCAAGGTTTTTACTGCTAGGTGCAATAGATTTGCTGCCATAGCATATTTTGGTTAGCAGATGAAGTGACTATGAAGCAGTCACTGGGTTGCATGCACTTTGCATTCTGCCTGCGTGACAAAGACTGCAGTGCAACTGAGAGAAAAAAACCTGGCCTGATACTTGCAGTCAGCTGCCATGGCTTAAAGCTTCCAATTTGACAAAGCAAACACTTTTCCAAGCCACACTCTGAGCAGGTGCATTTCAGCTTTCCAGATGCTGGTTGCAGGGAAGTTTGTGCGCAAAGGTGTGTAATGGGAATACCCAAAGTGCTGTGAAAGTTGCCAGGTGGGGACAAACAACTGAAGCACATGTGGAGTGCTGAGTCTCAGGGAAGGAGACCTGTTCCCTACTAGGTGGCTGCTGAACATCTGTTCAGACAGATGATTCATGCCCTTCAAGTGATCATTATGGAATTTTCAAATTCTAAAATTGCATCTGCATCACACTGGCCAAAATATCCCCTTTTCCCTGGGCCTTGAACCATTCTGCATGTTCCCATAACAGCAGGCTCAGTTACCACTGTTTTCACCTCCAGGGTAGTTTTTACCTCCAGGTGAGCCATGCTGGCCATTATACTAAATGAATTTAAAGTCACACAATTTTCATTATATTTTCAGCCTGGAAACTTTTTCTTTACTATCACTTAGAGTTTTCCAGATTACAGGCAGCAAAGAATCACAGGGTGCATTTGCAGTACTTATAAAAATATTTAGTGTGGTTCTATTTTGGTATGTTTACTTCAGTCATAAGAAAATTGAAAAAATGAAACAAAAATGAATGTACAGTCAAATAATAAACCAATTTAATTTTTATCAAAAAAGGAAAATGCCAGAAATGGAAGCAATCAAGAAAAGTAAAACTTCTCATGTGTTTCTGTGGTTGAGACAGGAGATGGGGAGTTGTTCTTGGCACTGTTGTATTTTTCTGAGAATTTGGTTGGGAAACTTTCATCTCAACTATGCATTTAAGTCACAGCACATTGTAGAGAGTGCAGAGGCCAGTAATTTTTAAGTTTCAATCCCGGGATTAAAGCAACCACATATACTGGGTTTATGAGGTCAGTTCCAACTTTTTTCCTCATATCTTAGTGTCCCAGGAATGTCTGAAAACATCTTGTTTTTCACTTCATCAGTGAAAACATTTGGGTTTTGCTTAAAAAACAAACCATTTAATTAAGACTTGCTACTTTGCTGTTTTCTTTGACCAAGATTATACAAAAAAGGCGAGTGATTTCAGGTTTTTTGTAGAGTCTTTTTTATTTCTCTTCCAAAGCACATTTAGGTCTCTCTAAAGGATCTCAACTGGGAAACCAAAGATCATTAGTCTCTTTTTAATATCTTAGCATCATTTTACCAAGTGCAATCAGCTCTGAGGAATAAATATGTAAGGCAGTCAACACCCATTTCTCTGGGGGGGAAAAAAGTCTCTCAACTCTGTGGCTTGGTTTGGTTCTGTTCAGTTTTTAACTCAGAAAATGAATGCAGGAATAATGCACTTATTCATTACATCCTAAAAAAGTCATTGCTCTTATTTTGACTGCCATTTATTTTTTATTGCAGTAGTGTCAGGAAGCCCTAATCAGGAATCAGCATGAGATATAACAGGTGGCTACTAACAGATGGGGAAAACACAAAGTACCAGCAAGACAATTGAGCTTGATGAAGTAAGCCTCAGCCTCAGTACAGACTCTGCTACCTAGAAATACAGTAAGGTGCCAGTCCTCCTCTTGCTAAAATAACAAGTGGCTTCTAACTATTCAGGACACCACTCAGAATGTGCTGAGCATGTGCTCAAGGCTAAAATGATTTAAAGAAAATGGGAATTAATAGAAAGTAAAGAATCTGCTGATGTGATTTCCTGCTAGTCCTACAGTGAGGATTGGCCTCACTTTCCTGTCCTTGTGAGTGTCTGTAAAGCACACACAAGCTAGCCAAGGTCTTTACACATTTCTGGAATTTATTGTAGCCTAACAAGTTGCAGCACTTTGGCTGAGCCACAGGAACTGCCTGCTTGCAACACTTTTGCCAGGAGCAATGGCAGGACTATATGACTTCTTGTAATTTTTTTTCTAAACCATTTTAGTTATTTCATATTTGTTGTTGGATGGTGGAGCAAACACAGGGTCTACCAAGGCTAATTAACTCACAGCAATTTTGTAAACAAGTAGAAAATTATTAATTAATTTGAAATCTTAGTTCAAATTAATTCAGGAAAAATTGGCTGAATGTGCCTGTATACATGCTTGTTGCTTTATTTTTAACAGAAAATCATCAGCTATTAACTTGTTGATCTCATCCTACTCATCTTAGTCTGCTTTTTCTCATCTTACTCTGAGCCTTTTCTACCTAAACCCCTGCTTGCAAGGTAGGAAAAAGGTCAGTCTCTTTCTTTGTTGCTTGATGAGTGGTTTTGGTGACTATAATAGAAGAAAAAAGCCATAAAAAGAAGAAAGGATTATGGGTAAAATTGAAGTAGATCATAAAGAAGGCCTCACCAAATGCTTCTGGGGAACGAAGCATTTCCAAGAGAACACAGTGAAATTAAAAAGATAATTTAAAAATTATTACCAGTGATATGGTCAGCTGAGATAAAAGTATTTTAATCAATGACTTTTACTGTAAGTAAATTTCTAAGTTCAGTACACATATAACAAGAAACAATTTCCATTTTCCAAGGTCTTCTGAAATTTGATAAGCATAGTTTAAATGCTGTTAGGGCATTTTAGAGAAAACTGAGAATTAATACCAGGTCTTAGGGTCAGCTCTGGAGTTTCTATGGAACTTTATCTATGTCAAAATGACTGAAAATACTGAAGTACCCAGAAAGATGGTTGAATTATTTTTTGGGGATTTTTTTGTTTGTTTACAGATGCTCATTTTATCTGTCCTCAACTTATAAACTACTTGGAAATCTTAAATCATGTTATAGAGTGTTTTTCTCTTCTAAAAGTGGAGTAGCACTAGACTAGTGGTAAGTTCTCTTGTATTTACAACAGTAGTTTGGATGTCAGTCACAGCAGCAAATGTCAAACTGTGGAAGATATTTTTGCAACAGCATCTGGTTCTTCACAGGTTTCCAGATGCTTCTGCATTCATGGTTTTGGAGTTGTTTCTGGGTCAGTTATTTTGGGACATGGGGTGTCTGACTGTTTTGTCCTTTCAGAAAATGTTTTCTTTTGATTTAAGCTACAATACATGAGATTTAGATGTACAATTCCATACAAAATTATTTTATAATATAAAAACACTTAGGGAGTTTCACAGAGCAATGTAGTATACATAACTCATGCAGAATCCTTTTCATGCATTTTATTTAGACATATGACCCATCGTACTCCTGGAACATTTCAGAAAACAGGGATCTGTAACTACTAAATAGTATCAGCAAAGTGCTTAAACAGCAATGAGACTTAAACAGGAATTAGCGTAAAAGTCATTGTGGTCATGCTGCTGGCAAAAATAATGCTATTCTTAGTAATGGGAAAACAGATGATGCTTTAAAATCCAAACCACAAAAAATGTTAAATAAGGTGTTTGAACTCATCTGTGGATTTGGTCCTCAGCAAGGGACTGTGGGCAGTTGCATTTCACAAGGCAAAGGGCAAGGCATGAACATTCAGGGCAGGATATTTAGACTTGGGCAAGCATAGATAGCAAAAGTCTTTGGCACTTGTGATGCCAAAATAATGCCAATGCCAACATGAGTTTTGTGCACAGGATATCTAACAAAGTGATGCAGTTACTTCTTTTTCAAAATGCATTTCAGAAAGACCACATCTAGGTCCCAACTTCATTTCACAGCTCATCACCAAAGCTACAGAATGTGCTCCATATACTACAGAAAAACTGTCTCAGACTATTTGGAAGAGTCTTTGGAAACTATGGGAATTGTTTAATGTATCCTTCTGCCTGCAAAGCCACTTCCTTTTGTTAAGAATGAGACAAATAGACAAAGAATAAACAAGCTTTGTAATATAAAAATCTCCCAAATTATCCCAAACTTGATTTCTTGTCCTTATTAATATTACTCTTTAAGATACCAAATGTCTTGGATCCTTCCAAAAGTTAAATACAGTCCTGGAACATCTAGGTAGATTATCATCTAACTTTGCTAATATGACCATGTTTTGGGGCTTGGACTCTGAAGTAAGGATTTTATTTATGCAGAAAAGCACACTTGTCTGTGACTATCTTTCAGCCAACATCAAGTGTTCTGCTATGGTAAAACAATGTGAATTCTGAATAAAGGAAGAAAAATGTTATTTTGTAGTGTTAATTATCAGAAACAGTATTTTGTTCAGCAATGGTAAGAAATTTGAAACAATAAAATTCATCTCAGAAATAAATGCTCAGAGAATTGATGATATAACCAAATGTTATCATGAGCCTCTAGTTCACCAAATTGTCCAGCAGTACGTCACAGAGATTGGCAGTTTAATGCTTGTAATTATCTCAAGCTATGTAATTTTGAACCCTAATAAGAGCTCCAACACAAGGGATATGCTTGCATGTTTGTTTCTGCACATGTACATGTAGAGACCAGATGATTATTCTCATGTGCAGTCTGGGGGCTACTGTTTACTTTAAGATGATTTTTTTCATTCACTGAATATTGCAGGTGAAAGGAGGCATGGTGACTTATGGCAATTAGTGTAAGAATATCTAAATTACACAGCCACAGAGCAACATAAGTGTCATAAATTTCTCTGTAGCCTATAACTATGCAAAAGGGCAATTCAAATAGCAATCTAAAATGTGCCAATCACATGTTATTTCAAAGGCAATAAACAATTTGGGGGGAGGATAATAGGGAACATATTTTCAGAATGACCAACAGAAATAGTTCTTTAAAACATTGTCTACTCAAGGTTTAATCAATAGCTTTTAAAAATACTGGACAGGTTCTTACATGTTTATAGTAGGTTTTGGAATAGAAGATCATTGATAACCCAGTCAGTGTAACGTATTTTTAAGACAGGATGGTTAAAATCTGACTTTCACTTTTCAAAACAGTAGACAAAATAAGTAACAAATTCTTTTCCTTCTTCATCCCACGCCCTGTCACCCAACATCATTTGCATGTTAGTGCCACCATCCAAAGAGTGAACATGTGTATTTAAGTTTACATTTCATATCAGGTAGATTAATTAATTTCAAGGAATAAATCAGCAGACTATCTTGCCTTAAAAATAATACTTAATGACAATATCACTAGTAAGAAAATACTATTTTGAGCACAGCACAAAATATTTCAGAAGAAATTATAAAGTTTTAATGTACATAAGAAAGGTGCATAGAAAATATTCAAGAAGTAGTAGACAATCAAAACAAGTAGAAACACAATATTTATATTTTAATTTATATAAGATGGCCATGCTTTTATGATACCACAAAATATAAGTTCCTCATGTCTGGACCCAAAAGACCATAGATATGGTATTTCTTTAGAAATAACTTGTAAAGGTACTCACAGACTTAAATTTAATCAGTGAATATACTAAACCAATAATTTCAATAATTTGATACGTGTTGGAATATATTTGAAGAAGTAATTTGAAAGAAGAGACTAGCAATGAGATATATTTTTTCTAGGGCAGGAAGCAACTCTACATGTAAACCACAAATCTGCAATACTATTTCATATTCTATAAACTACCTACAAATGCTTTAAGCTAAGAATATATTTAAAACACCTCTCCTAATTGAGGCACAGATTTGCATTTACTGAAATGAGGGCAACCAAAGTGATTGCAAATTTATGTCACAAAGAAAGAGAAACAGTATTGTTTATATAAAATTTCTAAATAAAAAGAGTGAAAATATACGACATGAGGAAAACTAGTAAAGAACACATTTCTTTCTGTACTTCTAAATTCTGAAAATCCCTCAAATTAAAATTATTGTTGGAATAAGAGATACCTGTTCTTCATTTCATTTTCTAAGATGAACAACAAGATTTGCACAAGGAAAATGAGGGGTCAATTAGAGTCTTCTGTATCTGATGCATAAAAAAGTATGTTTACAATACATTTGAAAAATAACGCACTGTAATTTATACCAAAAATATTAGCAAATTTAATACAGCTTGTTATTAGGGATGACCCAATAACAATTGATGCTGAAATATAGAAACTTTAAATATCTAAATTAAAACAAGTTATTATTGAAACAGTTTCCATTTTTTCCTCCTGCTCTTTCTAATACTACACTACCAATGGACACCTTCTTTTGACTTCATCTGACACTGACTTTGTTTGCCCCAATTTCCCCATCTACAGAATGAGTCCTGTAGTATTTATAACCCTGAAAAGTCCTTTATGATCAGCTCAAAACAAGATGTTAGGTAGCTGCTAGACTCCCTCAGTATGGCTTCCCACTATGCCATACTCACTGTAGAGAACATCTGTAGCCTTAATCATAATGATAAATGCAACATTTTGCATTAGTGAGCAAAAGAAGTGCTACATACAATAGAATCACAGTCATTTGTATTCCAGTGACACCCACAACGTGCTAGCCACTGCTCTTGCACGCACACACAGTCAGACAGGCCCTAAAGACCACGTTTTTAGGAAGTGACAGCAGTGCTTTAATGACGTGTCAGCTATTGACAGCATCAGAGACAGCAGCATGATACAAGCTTTAAGGCACAATACATCCGAAGCATGCCACATCTATTCAGACACGAGTCTAGATAAGCCTTTTCATTCATGGGCATGCAGAATCATAAGAACTGTGTTTAATTGGAAGTACTTATAAATATATAATTGTACAGGCTAATAAATTGTAATTAATAATGCTGATTCCTTAAAGCCATATCAACTCACTATTATAAGAGATTAAGCATGTAATAAAAGAAAATCAAGAATCTTAAAGAATTCATTTGCCAAATGAAATGAATGGTGAATATGGGAAAATGGAGTCATAGTGGCACTGTCTTGTTTTTCCACGTTTACTTGGTTTAGATGATCTTTGTGACCCATTTTCAGGTAGTAATCAGTTTTGCTAAGAGATGCAAAAGCAAAATCTGATCGAATTAGCTCAGGCATTGTTAGCTTACATACAGGATTTTGTGAACACTGCAGTTCTAGTGATTTTTATAGGAGACTGTAAAGGCTTCTCAAAATGTACTTTCTATGTCTCACAACTATTCTTTCTTTGAATAAAGGGTATGTTCAGCCTAAGGGGAAAGCATGCCTTGTGTATATATTAGTTAACATTCTCTCCTTTACTATGTGGAGATTTGGTTCGCTCCAAACAACATTGAGTAGAATGAAGCTTCCAAACACAGGAAGGTTATTGGTGATTTTTCAAAAGGAAACTTTAATAGAATCTGAAGTGGATGAAGGGGGCGGGGAATAAACAAAAAATACTTACATTTCCTACAGCTCAATGAAACAATCAAAATGACACAGGAGCTCCAGTTTCTTAAAACCAATTGTAAAATATTCTCTTAAAATTCATGGCTGTATGAGGAATTGAGGAAGAAATGGGATTCTTAATGCTGGAAACCTTCAAGTGTAAGGAGAAGAGTATCTGGGGAGGATAAAAGATTGACAAAAACAGTTCTTTGAAAATATGTTTTGAAAAGAAAATATGTTTTATATACATTCAGCAAATTTGTTTGTGGTTTGAGGCAGTTTTTGGTATGGTTGTTTTGTTTTGTGATTTGGTTTGGTTTAGTTTTGTGAGAGATAAGTGTCATTGTAGAGATCAGTCAACTCCCTCTTCCATTATTTCTCTATTACTCCTCTACCAGTTACTCACATTTATTCTCCTGCATTTTCAAAATGGCAGATTGCAGGTTAACTATAATTTTTTAAATTACATCTGTAAATTCCTTGCAGGTCTTTCTAATGTAACACTTCCTTTTCTCCCTCTTTCACTCTTCCATTTAATATTATCACTGATAGGTTCCAAATGGTTTGGTACTTATGTGGACTTGGAGTACAGTAGCTGTTGAAATTGCCTTTATAATTAATCTGTACTTAAATAAAGAAGATAGTGCTTAGGGGTTTTTTTCTTGAAAAAAAAAAAAAGAGGAATAAAATTTTGGCTAGTGGTTTGTTGGTTTTTTTTCATTTTAGCCTAAACTTTCAGGGATCAGAAGCTTTCTATTTTCCTATTCCAAATAATTATTCTTAAAGTGAGTTATTGGAAAAGTTGCAGAAGTTCACTACTTAACCTAAAGTAAGTGGATTTTACTATTGATATAACCAAATTTGGCTTTAACCTTTATACCTAAACTATTGCAATCTCACAATGGTCAATTTATCCTCCTTTGTGCCTATTAACATTTCATTGGAAAGATACGAATTTTATCTTTGGAAGCATCCATTTAAACCTTCATCAAAAGTAAGCAGGTAGATGTCACATCATTTGTGATAATGGTGTATTTTTCTGTATGTGAAGAAAGAAGGGAAGGATCCTGAACCTGGCATGACAGTAGCACTCTAAGAAGAAATTATTACTAAGTGAGATTGCTATGAAAATATATAGAAGTACCAACGTATAAAAAGTGAACTACAATGCAGAGCTCATATTTTCAATCACAAATCACATTTTTTCTTATCTCTATATTATTATCTATCCTGTGGTCCTTGAATATAAAGCAAGGCAACACCTGGATTCACTGAAGTGGCCATTATAACATGGTAATCTTGACTAGTCAAACATGGTATCTGGTAAAGAAAAACAGAGTCTATTTTCATCTTAAAGAACAAAGAATATTCAAGAAAAAGTGTACACCATAACTTTTCTTGATTATATAGACATACAGAGTGCAAGAGTGGGACAAGAAAGACTTCTGAGGCTCTTTTTTTTTTCCTTTGCTTTTAAATACAAAATATTTTAAATGTATTAATGCATTTTCTTTGAGTAACATTGAAACACTGGTATTTTTCATATTTTGGATGGAAATTATAAACACTTGTGTGTGTTCCAAAGTCTGCTAAATAGGAATCTGTACAATGAATTCTGTTATTTGCTATTCAGGATCAGACCATAGCAAAGTATTCTGACTTCTCCACAGATTTTGGACCACATAAAAATCTAGATCCATTTAGGGGGAAAAAAAAAACAAGACACTTTTGACTTAAATAAGGATTCAAATCAAAAGATGAAAGAGAGAAAAAAATATCTTGGATCCACCCATTTTGCATGTAAGTTCCACTTGCCATTTTCTGAGCAGGAATCTTTTTCTAAACCCTTGTCTGTTCTTTGGTCAATATTTTGTCACCTTTGAAGAAAATTCACTTCATAGACAAGAGACCTACCAACACATCAAATGTGGAAGCAGCAATTTTGATGCTTCCACTATAAACACAGTTAAATCATCCTCATGTTGTTTTCACAATGATTGCAGCATGTGAGGGCATAGTTGATTTTGGCTATGTACATTATTCACCTTGATCTTCATATAAGCTATGATTGTTTTCTGCAACTTCTGAGAAACAAAAGTGAATGGTGCTGGACTACATACAGAATCAGTATTAGGCAGTTCTGTCATTAGTAAGAATTACTGGCTCAAGAATATTTGGAAGGGTTAATTCCCTTAATTTCTGTTGTGTTCAGATGGAAGCCAAGTGTTGGAATGAAACCAATGCATGCATTGTAACACCTGACATGTTAGGAAGATCTGTTGAAGGCTTCTCTTGCCAGAATATTGCTTTTGATGGTAAGCAACTACCATAAAACAGGAATCAATTTGTTGAAAGGAATATGAAAAAAGAAATAAAAGTAGAAGTATGCCAGTAGCAAAAGGTGCATTTACTATCTCTCCTCTGGGGAATGAATCACTTGGCCAAAGAAAGTTTGATATATCAAACTCTTCAGAAAGACTAGAGTGGTGCACAGCAAGGCATCAGTCCCTTTTACCCTTGACAATCTGATTTGGAGCTGCTCTGTATAATGCTGTCCCACTGCTGATGAAAGAATATCCACAGCCTGAAATCTCCATTGCCTGGAGAACCTAGTATTTCTTACTTGCATGCTGCACAGCTTCTAGGGCACAAGGGTATTCCTCCTTACTTCTTTACTATACATACCTCAAATTAGGGCTTTTTTTTCACCTCAGTTGTTCAAAAAGCCTCAATTAAATTTTCCTTTGATTGCAATTTTAGTTCCTTTTTCTCTCTGATAAGAGAAAGAAGAAAAAGCAGATGTCACTCCAGTCTTTAGAAAGGCAAGAAGAAGAATCCAGAGAAATACCTGCCAGTCAGCCCACCTCAGTCCCTGGAGAGATGACAGTGCCTCATTCTCAAGGCCATCTCTAGCCACAGGGATGATAAAAAGGTGACTAAGAGTAGTCAGCATACATATATTGAAGGTAAATCACGCTTGGCCAACCAGATTGCCTTTTACAATTTAAAAATCACCTGGATGAATGAGTGGAGAATTGTAGACATTGTCTGCCTCGAATTCAGCACTGTGTCCCACAGCATCCTCATGGGCAAACTCAGGAACTGTGGGTTGGATGAGTGGGCAGTGAGGTGAATTGAGACCTGGCTGAACAGAAGACCCCAGTTTGTAATCAGGTGATCTAGCTGGAGGTTTGTCATGAGTGGGGTCTCCTAATGTTCAGTACTGGGCTCACTAACTTCTTCATCAGTGACTGGGATGAAGGTCCAGATACCTCCTCAGAACATTGACTGACCACACAAAGATGGGAGAAGCTTTGGGCTGATCCAGCTGTGCAGCCCTTCACAAGGACCTGGGCAGGCTGGAGAGATGGGCAGAAAGGAACCATCTGGAATTCAGCAGAAGCAAGTGCAGGATCCTACACCAGAGGAGGAATTAGAACTCCTAATTCCTCTAGACTATGTGATCCTCTTTATACAACTTTGGGGGATTTTCTGTGTGGCATAATTAACATGCACAAAGCATGTTTTCCCATATGTTTTTCATAAAAACAGTTACAGAACTGATTATTAAGCAAAATTTACTTTACAGTAAGCCTGTCTAGAAGCTCCTCTGCATAATTTAACAGTACTTTATAAAGTGACAGTTGTAAGGTAGTCCCATAAGATGAAAAAGCATCGGAGGAAATAAAGTTTTTCAAGAAGAAAATTTTCTGCACTGGTGTGACTTGCATTATTAACAAGATTATCTTGTAAGATAGTCTTGTTAATAATAAACATTGCCACATTTTTCACACTGCATTGGAATGGTGATTCTTAACTTCAGTCACGAAAAGAAAAATTATTAACAGACATGAAACCAACCTCTTTGGAAAAGGCCTTAAAAGGATATTGCAGCGCAGATAAAATACAAACCCACAGACCTCACAAATTTTAAGGCTGGAAAGCCTGACCATTCAAGAGGAAGTTTCTACTTAAGTAAATAGAAGTTTGGAAGCAAGGAAATATAAAATTAATGGCATGCAGACAACACACATCTGCTGTCATACTCCTTCCACAGCCAGAGAGTTTGAGGAAACTTTTTCAACAAATGAATCTCTGAGTTTTTAAACCTTATGGACTGCTTAACCAAGGAATTTTACTTTTTTTTTTTTTTTTTTTCTGTCTCAAATGCTGAATATTGACTTCTCTTGGTCACAGACTAGATTAGGAAGAAACATAAAGACTGCAGAACACAAGTATATTTATAGCAAGTTCCCAGGAGCAGATCTAAAGATCTAAGGTTTTCTACACTTTAGAGGAGATATGTCATTGTGCTAACAATATGCAGAGGACGTAGTCAAAACAGGACAAAGGAAAGCTAGTGCCTAGATGCATACAGATATTTTATCTAAGATCTGGAATTCTGAGGAAACAATTCAAAGCAATTCAACACTCACAGTCTAGAGAACAAAAAGAACTTATTAGGTAGTGGTTGGGTTTTCTCATGTAATTTTTAAATGATGTTGTTCAAAATGAGGAAAATTAATAAAGAGCATACTGTCTGTCTTAGCCTGCAAAATTGTGCATCTTGTTCGATTTGGTTTATGACGCAAGTTATGCTTCAAAGCCTTTGTAATAAAGAACACTTGTTTATGTCACGTGTGTTTGATTTACTATTCAGCTATTATCCCAAGTGAAACTTGTGATTTGGAATTGGTTCATAATAAACTGGATTTTTATACCAGTTCAATACGTAAAGTTTCTCATTTTTACGGAGTTAATTAAGTACTGAACAAGAGAGAATACCTTCCCCAAATTTCTCCATTAAAAATAAAGAACTACAATACTTCTGTCTACATAGGACATATTGTAATAATTTAAACAGATACTAAGGATCTGTTTTATTGCATACATAGCATGTTTTATTGTATACAATGAATTTTTCTAACTTTTCTAAGAAGTTACATTTTCTGTTTATCTTATCCCTAGTAATAACAAATTCATACCAATAACTAGTAATACCAAATTCATATGGACAGTAAAAATCTCAAATTTCATACTCCCAATCAGGCAGAAAATCAAAAAACATAATCAAAATAGAACAATACAAGAACCCATCCCTTCCCATGCATACAAACTTTCTGAACTGAGTTTCAGTTTGAAATATTATTGTCCCAGTCTTCTTAGAAGAACTCTGCACATTATCTAGACTAAGAACGATGCTGGAACTGGTGTTGAGTTTGACTTGTTTCCAAGAGGTATATTTCATATTCTTTCTGCTAAAAGTGAGTTGATTTCAGCTTTTGCCTAATAACAATTTTTTGTATAGCTGACTGATTTGGCACAGGTCCTCAGGAAAGCAGCCCTGTGTTGCAAACTATAGGTCTTTTCAGTGAATTTATGTCTTCCATAGCATCAATTAAATGTGAAGGTGGAACAGATTTTATATACTGAAGATGCAAGAGATGGGGGATAGAAATATGAAAGATGAAAATCTGAAATTTGAAAAGTACAGAATTGTATATGATGACTAAATATTTTGATGTGCACAGTCCTTGTCCCTATATTTTAGCACTCAACAAAACCCATGATGTATAAAACATGCATTTAAAAAAAAATGCTTACTCTTCTATGAAGACTTAATCAGTGGTGTGCTCTCTCTGTATAATACTTGTCCTCTCCATCTTGCTTTATGTGGTATAGTTGTTTTCTTGCTGAGAGAAAAAGGTTTTTTTTAAAAAATTGGAAAAACATTTAAAATCAGGCCTATCCATTCTTTTCACGTGTCAAATGAATCCTTTTGGATTCAACACAAAATGTCCATTCTTCACTGCACAGGTTCATATATCACACCCTTTCAATCCTACTGACTTACTAGCTCTGTGAGAACACTATTTATAATGAAAGAAAAAAAGACAGAAACTAACAAAAAAATGCTCCCTTTTACAAGAATAGAATGGCTCAATATATTTGAAATGAGCTATTTATAGAAATCATTGTGAGGCTGTAATCATTTAAATAATCCCCTTATTTTTCTGCTTTGTTCATGGCAATGACCTAAAGAGGCTAAAAGTTCTGGAGACACTGGGAAGTGAATACATCACCATACAGAAATTCTCCATACACTCTATGGATTGCTACAGTGACCTGGTGCAGGAAAGGCCCTTGCATGGCTACATGAGAAGAGTGAAGTAGCTAGAAAATGATCTAGGTAGGAGCGCACAACATCCTCTACAAATATCTACATTAAGATCTAGCTAATCTCTCATTCATGTCCATTAATGCAAGACAGGAAGCAATGAGACTAATTGTTGAAAGAAGGATGTTGTCCAGGAGTAGAAGGAAATGCCCTAACTGTAATGGCAGCTCATTCTAATTGATTGCCTAATGCTTTGCTGCTGCTTTCAGGCCAGAGAAAGACCATATTAGAAAGAGTGTCTGCTATTTATTAGATTCGATATTTCTATTGCAGTATTCAAACTTCCTTCTTGAACCATCAAGGAACTTTCTGTATCAGATTTCTCACTGATCAGCACCAATCAGTGCTCATGGATTATTTTTAGGTGACAACAGGCGAAGAAACAATTCACGTACAAAAGCAAGTTCCCATACCAGTAGAACTAGTATTAGTACTTATAATGCTGTTATGATTGATACTACTACTACTATTTTTTAGGCTTGGTCTGACCAGTACAAATATTCTTTTTTGTTTAGCTGATTTTAGGATTTTAATTTAAAATACAACCAGGAAAGCAAAAAACCTAATGGTCAAACAGTCAACAGAGAATCATAACCAAAATACAAATTACATAATGTGATCCTCAAAACATCATCCTGGTGAGCTTAGTACACTTTCTTTCTTTCTCTCAGCACAAAGAGATAGCAATGTAACAGTATATGCCTATAACGCTTTAACATGCAGCAATGTAGTTATATTTTGCTTCACATACATAATGCTAATTACAAAAGCTCTTTGTTAAATTTACTCCTGAGGTATCGTAAGGTTTAGGGAATGACTCCTATTTTTAAAGCAGTTTACAGTCTCTATGCCAGAAATTTATTTGAGTTACAGGATGCTTATATAGAGACATGTTAATGTAATGTGTAATTCTTAATAATATTAAAATCAACTGAAAGAGTACATTCGTCCATATTGCTTTGAAAACATGAATATTGCACTAAAAGTATAGATATTATCTTTTTTTAAGAAGGGCATTGTTAACCGGTTTAAGCGCAACAATCTCATTTTATTCTACAAATTATAGCACATGAAAACACTGGAAGGTAAGCAAAGAGGGTCTTTGAAGTCACAAACAAAGGAAAGTTATAAAACTTCCATGGGAAAATGAGCAACTATTTACTGTAGGGTATTGCTCAAACCTGCATCTTTTTACAGGCCAGAAGGCAACTGTAATATTTTAAAGCTCTTGTTGCAGTAGCAGGACATGCTTTTGCTTTCATAGCCTCCTTTCTCAGGTGGTTGCCACATGTTTGGCTTCTGTGCAAAGGTATATTATTTCATGACTTACCTCTCTGGCACACAGTTTGGTTGAGAATGGGGAGATTTCTTTTAGAATTAAAATGTTTAGCCATTCTGCAGAATAAATATAAACCAGCACAGCAGAGGCTAAACTGTGGATTAGAGGAGGGAGAGGAAATGATTGAAGAATGAATCCAAATATAGATTCTGGCCACTGCTCAGAGAAGCCTGTAAGCATGGAAGCAGCTATCCATGTGAGCTGAGGGACTGTCCCAAAATTATTATAGAATCAAAGGATGGTTTGGATTGGAAGGGACCTCAAAAACCATCATGTTCTGACCCTCCTGACTCAGGGGTGTTAGGTTTGTTTTTTTTAATAAGGGAATTTTTAGTTGCAAAGGTGTCTGTTAAAAAAATCATAAACTCATGCAAATAATGTAGAAGATCCAGTAATGGCTATCCAAAAACCTTCAGAACCAGCCTTAAGACTCCAAAAGTCCAAAAATTCTCCTTCCCATTACTAGGAAGTACTAGAGCCAAAACAGCGACTTATCTTCCACACACCAAATACATCTTCTAAATTAATCTCAAGGAAATCTTCCCAGATGTCTAAAAATTTTAGTCAGTTTGTTTATTCATTTTTGCTCTTTTGAGATTTCTCTGGGACCACAAGCAGGTCAGGGCAGAAAAACACTGTGAGAGGCTGATTTTATGGTATTTACCATCTGACCAGAAAGAATTACAGAAATCTCCCAGAGGTGTTTACAACCAAGAGGTTGGCACAGCAAAAGAACGTGTAACTTCTTTCACTGAAACAGCCCAACTGCCAACCTTTTAAAGTTTTATCCTCAACAGAACTGAAATTGCCTCAATTCAAAACCGAAAACACCAGTGCAAAAATAAATGCCTACTGCTGTGTGGTTATATCATGATGTGAGATATTCTTTACTTTCAGTGGGTGAGCATGGAGTGGCTGGGGTAATATTTTCTTCAGAGACAAATGCTCAGCTCCTTATTACTTTGTTTAGCCCTGCATTTTTAGCACTTTTCTTGTTTCAGCTACAACTAACTCAATATATTAAAATTATGTAAGATGTTCTGTGTTGCTCTTTTCGTCTGCATTTCCTAACCATGCTGCTGTTTAAAATAACTTTTATTGTGCCATTCAGAGGGAAGGAATCAGAAAATTGAGGGAAGACTGAGAATATGTACAATGTTCTCTTTTGGGTTTGTCTCTTGCTGCTCTGCCTGCTTTCTTTGATGGCTTCACCACTGAGAGCTGTGAGCCGCACAAATGCAGGGGTCAGTTGTGCTAACCTCCAGGGGACAGATTTTATCTGGTATGGCAGTTCAGACTCCAAAGCAGCTGCTAGTTCATGTCATCAGCACATCTGGCTCCATATATCCTAAATTTTCCTTTTAACAATGGAGCTGGATGTATATGAAAGACTAAGCATGGGGTCATCTGCTCATGAGGTATTAGCCATATCCTTCAGAGCCTTACTGTGAGCCTGAGAAGTACTTTCCCCATTCTGTTGTCCCAGGGACAGGACTTAAGTCTGCCTTAAATGCAGTTTTTAATCTGGGGCAAAATTCTGTCTCCACTGCAAGGAGTTAGCATTTTGCTATTGATTTCCATAAAGGTGGAAATTTTTATTTTATATGCATAACATAGCCAGCTGAAAAACATTGAGAAAATTAAGCTGGTGGCCAAGGTAAGTATAATACTTCTGGGAAGAAATAGGTAACTAATATTATTTTATTAATCTTGTAATTAATATAATTATATAATATGTCATATAGAATTATATAAAATTTAATATCTTATAATTAGATCACTGCACATTTATTCTTAATTAATTTTTATCCAAGCTCTTCTGACAGTATTGGCATCTGTCAGGATAATCTTCTTGCAGATTATTTTCTACCTTTCCCATTAACACTTTTCTTCCATTGAGTATAGACAGGAAGATACAGTCATTCTTTATAGAATTAGTTGTAATACATAAAGAGAATAAAAGTCTCTTTTTGTGCATGTTTTAACTCCTTATGTGGATTTACATCTTCATCCTTGAAATATGCTTGAACAAGTAATTTCTTATGCTTATTTAGATGTGCAGTTTTATTGATTTGCAAAAGGTACACATTTAAGGATGCATTCTTGACTAATCATTTATGAAAGAAGGGCCATAGGACTTATTACAAATCTTTTTACAAATAGCCTGAAAAGAAAATCTTAGCATCAAAACTGGGTATCAGCACTTCTTTCTTCAAAAATATCAAAAGTAAATAGATTAGTGCTTATCACCTTGTTCAATAAAACAAGATTCTACTTTCTGCTGTTCTTACTGTAGCTCAGTGAAGAATTAAAAAAGTTAAATTCATGCTGAAATACTTTGCTGAGTCAAGGCCTAGATTGATAATCCATATTTCCCAGATACAGGGGAAGGGTAGGTCTTTGAGGTCAGCTTGATCCCTTGACTTTGGAATGTAAAAAGGTTTACTTACAAAAGTTAGCAGCGTGTGTTAAGTATTCAAAAGAGTACTTCTTTATACAGTTTATTATAAATTCACTTCACTGTGTACTTGTATTCACTAGAGATTCATGTTCTACTCATAAACCCTGTTATAAATCTTTTATTTCTGATTTCAAATGCTGCAATAGTTTTTCTAATAATAAATATAATCCCAAAGGGACTGTGAATATGCTTATTAAAAAAAACATCTCATGGGAGCTTCCATAACAATGAGATGAAGTCCCTCTGGCTTCTCACAAGAAAGTGAGGAGAATCTCTCTAATATCTTTTATCTACTGATCATTTTTAACACACCATAGTGACTTATTTATCATCATGAAAGAGCATATTTTTCTACTATATACAGAAAAATTCAACTTGCTCTATGTATGGTTTAGGAGAGGATACTATATTAATGCAGCCAGCACCGGGGGCGTGAGTGCCGGGGCCCGTGGCATGGAGAGGATGCCTGGGGCTGCGTTTAAAGGCTTTGCTGGTCTGTGAAAACTGTTTGCAAATTGAGCACCTGACACCAAACCTCGCAATCACGAGATTCTATTGCTAACTCGTTACTTTGTTGCACATGGATCCTCGCTTAAAAAAAAAAAAATTGTGCAGCTTATCACCCAGTGCAGCTTATTTATGGGCAAATTCCGTTGTCTTCCCAGCTAACCAGAAGTGTGGCTTATAAACATTTGCGGCTTATGAGTGTGAAATTACTGTACTCGTATAGGCTACTAGATTATCTGTCTTCCTCATAACCTTCAGCTTATTTTCAGTTCTGAAAAGATATTTGCTTGTCCAAATAAATGTAGCAAAAAGAAATAATAGAGTTAATCTAAGGCCATGGTAGTGACCCTTGATAACAGGAGAGGGAAATGACATCTAACTCTACTCTCCTGCATTACTGAAGACTGCTTTTCACATTACACTGTTTTGGCATTCTTCCTTTGCTTTCTGTATCCCAACCTTAATATAACTACTGAAATTTTTCATTCCTTGTTTTTCCTTTCTTCATCTCAATTACACACTTCACCTGGCAATCTGCCCTGCCTGTGAAATCAGAACTCTTCTTGCCTCAGTGTGCACTTGGCTTAATCCTTTCCTATAACTAAAAGCACCTGCCATTCCTTTCCTATGTTCTGCATAGTGTTTTTCTAAGGTCTAAATACAGCTCTACTTTGTCCTAAGGTGCTGCTTGCTATTCACAAGGTACCATTTCCTTCAAGACAAATTGTAAGAGGACTCTTCAATAAAATTCATTATCAAAAATGTTGTTTTAGAAGAACACCTAAGTTATTCTTCACATCATCAGATGTGAAAAGGAATGAAGAGCCCCTTTTTTTCTCAAAATCACCAACCTCAGGCCATGTAACATTCAGCAGTGATCTGAATAACCAGACCCAAGAGTATTTGGTGTTCTTGTCATTATGAACTGGTGCAATGCAGGGCAAGGTGTGCTGCTTTTGGCATGGACTGGTGCGGTGACAACCAAGAGGAGAGAACAGCATGAACCACAGCACAAACAGATCTGTGAAAACTGTTGAGGAAATGCGAGTTTTCAACCTACTTGCCAGAGAATGGGTAGCTGAATAGTTAAACCTGCAGCATTGAGCAGGAGGTTACTTCTAGTTTAATCCAGAGGTGCTGCAGCAATAATTTTCTCTGATTATGCCCTAACTGAACACACAGGGAGTAACACCTATGAGTCTCTAAAAACTGAAACACAAAAGTGCTCCCAGTATTTTGGAATTTCAGATCTAATTTTTTTTTTTATCAATGTAAAAATCACATGTATCTATAAGTTGCAATTTTAGCATCGGAGCCTCCCTTCCTATGATACTCCCATGTTATAAAGTCTGAAGCTGTGTATGGTCTGTGTTGGAATAGTTTCATATGCTTAGATAAGTCATTTACATGATAAAGATGAAGAAAAAATGCCTATGGCAAGTAACAAAGGAACTCTCATGGTCAGAATTTATCTTCACTTAGGTAAAACTGCAATCACTCTTGACTGGAATTTAAATAGACAAGAAGACTGAAATAGGAAAAACTTACTAAACATATCCAAAATGTGGTTTCATACACTCAAGTCTTCTAAAAAAAATTTATATTCTCCATCAGAATAAGAATTCCAAATATGAATATTTTAATGATAATATATTTTAAGGTATTTTCCAGAAATAGGCATAAAGACTTGAAGGGACTCTGGACGTCCATGACATCACTTTACATAGAAAATTCTACTCAGTTGAATGGCATTGTAGGATTAGAGGCTACTGTATAGAATTGCCAGAAACGTTGTTTATCTGAACAGGTTTTTATTTCCTTTAAAACCAATCATGGGATATTGCTGTAGCAAACACATTTTGCTGCATTTTATGCTCTATATTTCAAAAATACCCTCAGGTTATCTTCCACTAATTTGTCCTCTGAGCATATTGATTAAATTTATTTATATTACACAGATCCATTGAGATTCAACGATCTCATCTCTGTGCTTGTAAAAGAGTTTAAGGAAGAACCAAAAAAAAAAATATTTAAAATATTTGAAAGTGTGATGTGTTACAGATCATAAGTAATGTAACAGAAATAGTGGGTTGTTTTTTTAACCTGGGCTGCAGGTATTTGTTTTCCTACATAATAGACTTAAATCTTACAAATCAGAAATATTGGAAGGGCAATTATAAGCATTTAATGAAATCATTTTTTCCTTAAACTCTCACATATAGCAGCACTGTCTGGCCTACATGCAAATCTGAACACAAAAGCCACTTTTGCACACCTAGGTACAGAAATTTATTTGGGACAGTGTCTTCTTTTTTCCCATTCAACACAAGATTAAGAAAATACTAAGATCAATCATCATTCTGACAGACATAAAAGAACGACTTATTTTTGTTACTCTTTTTCATACATAATTTCTAAGTTATATAAATACTAAATAAATGAGGAGATTGTCTGAAGAGCTCTAGGAAGGCAACAAAGGAAAGAAAACTGAAACTGGTTTAAAAAGAAACAAAAGATGGGAAGGATGCATTAGAGTTTTTAACAATTCTAGAATAAAATCTTAACAGTAGAAGGGTATACTAGGAAATTGCGGTTTACTCCTGTTTGTGCATTTTTTTCCTCTTAATGAATATTTACAAAAATTATTTAATGCTTCTTTTTGTCACTATTTATTCTTCTTGGGAGTCTGGATTACTACATCTGATTTAAATCTTGTACTTTGGTTCTTTGAGTTTCAGAAATTTTCCTTTTTTTTTTTTCCTTTTCTTTTTTCTGTTTGTTTTTTTTTTCTTTTTTTTTTTCCTTTTATTTTTTCCCTTCCTTTTTTTTTTTTTCCTCCTTTTTTTTTTCTCCTTTTCTTTTAAGAATTATAAAGTAGCTGGGATTAGAGGAAAAGCTTTCCCCATAAGGTGCAGTTTGTGCTAAATCCAAATGGGTAGATATTACGAATCATAGGAGGACATACATCACCTTATTGATTTCTCCTCTTTGAAGAAGTGTACGCGTATTCATTTTAACACAAACCAGACTTCAAAAACTAACAAAATTATGTTCCTAATCTTTTTTTCTCTAATCATATTGTTAGTTAAACATTAACTGGAATTAATATTCTAAAGCAAACAGTCAAAATATTTAATATCCATTCTCCCCTCATAGTTGTGTAGCTAGAAGACTTCTATATAGTTGACATTAGTCAAGTATTTTATCACTTCTAAAAGTTTTTAATAATCTTGGTATCTCAAATTGATCTTCCAAGTATAATCAAAGCAAGGCAGAATTTAATTTTAACCCAAGAAATAAGAAAAATAAATGCATTGACTGAGAATTTTTGCTATCAATTACAAATATCACTATTAATCACAAATCATAACTGGACTTGTGACTATTTGTTCCAATTATTTGAAATTACTAACACTTTACCAGGTCTTTTTGTATAGTTGGCATCTCTGGGTAGTTTCTTGCAGATTCCATTATTGTATTGGAACTTTTATAAGGAGTTTCTGGTATATTCATGTACTCATACATACGTAAACACATTGGTTTGATTCTCCAATCCAGTGCAACAATGAAAGCCCAGTTTTCACACCACCATCACTACTGGACTTGCTGAGCTAATGCCTAAGTTTGTTACAATAGAATTACAGTAATTTCACGACTGTAAGGCGCACCCTTTTGACTAAAATTTTGATCAAAACCCAGAAGTATGACTTTTAATCCGGTGTGCCCTACATATGGACAAAGTTTGGAAATTTGCCAACCTGGAAGTACGAGCTGCAGAGCTGAGGAGCCAAGCTGCAGCAGCCATGGAGCCGAGCCGCCAAGCCGCGAGAGCTGCAACAGCTGGTGCCGGGGGTGGGAGGGAATGCCAGGGCACGCGGCATGGGGAGGGCACCTGGGGCTGCGTTTAATGGCTACCCTGATCTGTGAAAAAAATGTTTGCAAATTGAGCACCTGCCAGTAAACCAAGTGATCACACGAATCCGTTACTAATTCGTTACTTTGTTGCGCACGGATCCTTGCTGCAAAAAAAAAGTGCATCTTATAGTCCAGTGTGCCTTATATATGGACAAAGTTCGGGAAATTGCTGACAACCCGGAAGTGTGCCTTATAGTTGGGAAATTACAGTATTTGGTGGGTGAGTATGTACATATCACTAAATATATGTGCTAGTTTATATTTTGTAAGTACTAAAGAAACAAGAAATCAAAAAAATCAACTAGATGGTTAAAAGCATGGAGTGAAGAGAACTAGAATAAGAATTATTTATAATAAGGTAAAGCAAATTACCAGTGACCTTATACACAGTTATCTTTTATCATTATCTCAAGTTAGTAATTTGGCAACATAAGGCATGAGCATAAATGGAATATGTGTTGCTTAACATGTTTTGTTAATTTTCGACAGTTGATTTATAAGTAGAGAATGAAACAAATCAGACTGGATAGTATTAGTTAGCCCGTGGACTGATTAAGGAACATTAGCTGCCTAAGGCATCAGACACAGAGGAATTACTTCTAATACATTTGCATATATTTTATACCTACCAACTGATTAGACTAAATATCCCAAGGTACCTATCTCCAAGCACAACCATCAGGACTATTTGGGTACAAGACAGGCAAGTTGATTTGCGGTTACTGCATTGTTAGGTAGGAGGGAACCAGGATAGAAAGTGGAACTGAGGGGATCAGGAGTGAGTATCCAATGACAAGACACCCTGTACTCCCTGAACATGTCACTAGCTCTTAAACTCAACAAGCACTAATCAAAATGAGTGAAATCCAGAACAGAAGAAGATACTAGAAAAAGGGAATCCTGATTGCATCCCTAAACCTCTTAGAATCTGTCAGTAGACTCTCTTTCATGTTGTTTACTCTATGATTCCAACTGTAGACCCCCTCTTCTCTTCCTTGAACAGGAGCTCATCAGACCCTGGTGGGAGGTAGTTACACCTGCCCAGGGAAAGCTTTTTCAACATCTCTGCTGCTATTTTATTTTCCCCCCATCTGAACACATTCCAGATACTCTTGTAATGTCCTGCTGAATAAACGTCTCTCATGTTTATGTTCCAGTCACCCTGGTGGAGACCTTCACAGTGATTCCAGCATGCAATTCCTTTTTTCTGACAATTTTTCAACATACACAAAAAGAGAACATATTCTGTAAATCTAATAAAGCTGCACGGCTGAGAGCAGCCAGGCTTGCTGTGCCTGTGAAGTTGAACACAGTACACCATAATTCCTTGATTCTGCCTGTACAACTACTGACAGAACAACAAAAATGTGAAAGAGACAAAAGATGATTGTGTCTTTGAGCAAAACTGAGGTTTACAGGTCATTTGGGATTACAGCAACCAACCTCAGTGCAGAACAGCTTGCTGGAAGATAACAGACACTGCTAAGCTGACACTAGCCAGTGAATACTGAAAAAAGTATTTCACAGATGTTTCCTCTACCTGGATTTATAACACCACTTTTATGGTATGTTCTAATTCTTTTGGTTTGAAATATGCTTTTGATCTTTTTTTAAATTTGCACAGAAAATATTGTGCCCAGGAAGCTTGATGACAAAGCAGGATGTTTCAGGCTAGTAAGTCCAAATTTGTCTATTTAGAGATAATTTTAAGCTACATAAGAAGGAAGGGTTATAACACATGAATATAAAAAAAAAAGGCAAACAAGAACCCAAAAAACCCCAACAAACAAACAATCAAAAAAAACCCAACATAAACCAGCAGATAATAAATCAAGATCAAACACACAATTTAGGAAAGCACTTTTTGACCAACAAGAATTGTCTACTCAACTGGTAAAAAAATAGGGCTTGGTAGGAGAGAAGAATGCAGGAATGCAGACATTAAATATCAATCATGTAGGTTACTGTCATGGGGAAGAGTCTTCATGCCAATCCAGCTGTCATATCTCACAAGCCAGACTCTTGCTTTTGGAACAAATTAATTGAATTTCAACTCCAAACTGATATTTTCTGGATAAGTAAAGTAGAAGTTGGAGTTGAAGATGTCCAGACCCTAAGGGCTATAGGCAAATTGGGACATAACATTTAATAGCTGGAATAAGGAAACAACATTTCAATACCATGTTCAGACTCATAAAGAGCCTCAAAGCGCTTCTTAAAATGATGTCTACGTTTCAAAAGCCTGAATTCCTCTGCTAAAAATCCTAAATGGACTCATGCCAATGACCTTTCATCTTTCCATCAGCTAATATTTCTTACATGGCTAACTCTTGTCCTACTATGTGTACAGAGCAGGAATTTCACTCCCAGCTGTTTCTTTTGGGGGAAAAAAAAGGTAGGAGATTGATAAACAAAATCACAATCTTGGTTTATATTCTAAATAAAGATTTAAGGTTAATGTTTTTCAGTTCTCATGTCTGGAGATTTCACGAAAGGATTTTTGAGTTTGGTTAATAATAATCGAGGTATTTGTTCTAATAATATATGAGCTTATAGCTTTTATGAAAATTTCTTATCTCTGCAAAGTTCAGGACATCATTGATTTGACTGTCTGCACTTTCCAAAGTTGTTTAATTCTCCAAATAATATAAAGGGACAGACATAGATTTAATTTTCTACCTATTTTAAAACTTAATTTATATATTTGGGGTTTTTTTTTCACAAACGGTCCAATTTAAAGCAGCACATCTCAACTTGATAGGAGTGCAGAAAGGAAATTTATATGAATTAACCTACAGGTCATTAGTTAGGCTCAGATAATTTTAGCAAACATAAAAATCCCTTCAACTACATTTGGCCTAGGCAAAACAACTCAACATAGACCCACCTATACAGGAGCGTGTGAGAGATGCATTCAGGACTATTGAGCTGTTCTTTCCATTTCCTCTGCCTTTCTGCCTTAGTTGATAGCACTTGAAGGATATGCTAATGTTATCATTACACAGCCCCTGACTCTGCCTTCAGGGAAGAAAAAACACAAGCTAGAGTGAGAAATTTGTCTCTGAAAGCCCATTTGAAAGGTCACCTGAGAGTAACAAACAGAACTTCACTGTGTTTTCTAGCTTAGAGAATTTGCAAACTTATGAAAGGACCACGGAGATGGACAGCAGGGTATTGCCAAGCCGTAACATTTCCATTAGAAGACATAGAGGGGTCTGGGGAGTTAAAATTTAAGGGCTGAATAGAAGTCAGTCAAAGCTGTGAGAGAAGAGCAAGGAAAGCAAAAGGCAGCTGGAGCTGGGCTGGCTTCTAAGGGCAAAGCACTAGTGATTGATAATTATAGAGAAAACCTTATCGTATCTTTGGATTTGCTGATAATTTTTAATAGGATATTAATTAATTCTTTATTGGATGTGGAGCCTACACACTAAAAAATGCCTGGGAAGCCTTGGGTTATTCGCTGTGATTATTCATTACCCATCAGGCAACTTCCCAGATGACTCTTCAGCATTCTCTCAAACGCCAGATGCGCTCCTACAAGGCAAGATGTCAGTAACATTGACAAAATGCCCTGCACAGAAGTTGTCAGCCCTGGGCAGCAGGGATCCCTCCTGCAGCAGGCCTGCCGATGTCTGGGAGCCAGATACCTGCCCTGTCGTTAGCACAAGGGCACTCGCTGGGACTGTCAACAGCAATGAACATGACAGGGGCCTGCCTGCAGGACACATCCAGTGACAAGGTGCCCTTCCCCACCAAACAGTCGGAGACCACAGGGTGATTGAATGAACGTGGTGGGGAAGCCTCTGACCTCAGACTGCCTGGAGCTGCTCTTCTTGTTTCTGTCTGGGATCACCGTGGGTGTGGGTCTCGAGACGTTGCCTTGCGTATGCCGTGTCTTCTTGAAATGCAGAACTAGCACTAAAACATTAATTAACCATCTCTCAGTAGTGATTAATGAAAGGCTCTGTCACAGTAACTCAATGTGTTCTATTCATTTTGTAGGCACATCATCTCCTTATATCTTCATTTGACATTTACAAAAGTGTATTTACTACAAGGATTGTATCGCAAGCAGCAGCACCTTTTCAATTAGATGCACATTTTGA
Source organism: Sialia sialis (assembly GCA_009812075.1). Taxonomy (NCBI): domain Eukaryota; kingdom Metazoa; phylum Chordata; class Aves; order Passeriformes; family Turdidae; genus Sialia; species Sialia sialis. The sequence continues at coordinate 25,340,848 of VRYO01002355.1, forward strand.
GACCAGAATGGAACGAATACAAAAGTATTCATCACATCATGTCATTGCAATGGATTCGTAAACACTCTCCTAGCATTACAATGATACCAGCTCAATAGATTTGTAAGGTACAGAAAAATGAAATACCAGCACAACACCTAGAGCATGCAGATAGGATTCAAACAATTCAAATTTGAGACTGTCAGATTCTTTCCCATGTTACCTGTACTCTTCTATTTTAGATTCAGCTACAAAAAGAGCTGTATATTCTTGATATGCTCCTCTGCTTCAAAATATTTATAAGCTGAAACATTTGTTGAATTTCTTCCAGTGTTTTTTGAAAGTTCTGTCTCATGGTTACTCATCCCTTCCAAAGCAGAGTTTTCAGTTTTTAGGCTTTCTTTTAAGTTTTATTCTGGGAGAATGAAAACAAACACACAAAGATATCCCATGTTTGCAATCTTGGCTCCGTCACCAACTCAATGTGTGGCCTTTTGCATCTCCCTTTGCAAAGAGCTACTGGTGGTTTTCCTAAGCTCGGGGAGAAGGGCTGGCCCTGCAGGAAGCTTGTTTTGGAGGAAGGCTCTCTGGAAAGCACCTTTCCCAGGAAAATAAACTTTTAAGCAAATCACTCTATTTCACAGGATGAACTTTATACCCAAGTCTCAAGTGGATTTGGAATTTGCTCGAAGCAAACAGTTCAAAACGCCAGAGTATAATTAAATATCTTTGTTTGGGATGAATGTGCTCTCATGATAATTCTCCTATTAATGAATTTTTCTAGCCCCTGAAGATCTTCACAGAGCTAGGTGAGCTTATCTTGATGCAATGATTTCTTTTTCTTTTTTCTTATTTGTTTTGTCAGGTGTTAGACACTGTACAGAGAACATTTTATGCCTATTATTTTATAGAAATTGTTAAAATTCTGAACCCTTTCCAAACTTAATCTATCTCTCAACAAATTTATGTTCATTCACAATGTCTTTTAAGGGTGCTGTATTTATAACAGCACAAAGTTGAAAACAACTCTTCCTGGTGTGGATGATGCACATTCTGAAAACACTCATTAGGAAAGGAAACAGCAGTACAGATATGCTATGTATCTTGCTTTTCATGCTTGCTTAGAGTCTTTTACTAAAAATTGTCTTTTCAATTAGGACAAAACAAAGGAAAATTTTAGAAAGCCTCTTTCATCTACAAATTTGCACTTGAAGCTGATCAAACACAAATAGACCACTGAGATGTGTAATGCCAAAATGATATGACGAAGTGAAGGATCTAGACTGAGGATGCATAGTACATCAAATGTAGATGAGCAAAGAGGACACAATACAAAATGCAGTGCCTGGGAGTTTCACAGTTGCCCTTTCTTTTCTGTAATTTCACTTTAGCAATCTAAAATTAAAATTAGGCTTGGATGACTTAATTTCCTGCTAGTTTTAAGCAAGACATAGTCAGAAAACCTAAAATTTCAGCCTTTCAGCTATATTTTAGAGAATTTATTATAGAGGATAACCTGGAATGAGAATTTAATCCATAATCACACCTCCTGAGCTCTGTTATGTTCAGGGAGTTTTACTCTACTCTGTGTGAACAGTGGAGACACTCACATAGAAAGCCTCCCACCTTCTTTGCATCTCAGGGAAGCCAAGTTCTACTTTAAGTCAGTTTAATTATAATACCTCCCTTCTGCCAGGATGAGAACTCCCTGAACCTCTTAAGCAGGGAAAATAGAGTAATATAATTAGAAAGTTTTGGTATTATGTTTTTGTAATTTTTGCATTTGTTTATTAGAAGAACTGCATCTGGTTCTGTTCTTGGGCTGCTTAAAGGATAATATGAATAAGTTTCATAAAATGAGAGTATGTTTTTTTATATGTGCAGATTTATACTTCAATTCTGTTTACTCATTGAAACTAATTTCCATGTTTTTGAGATAGCTAAACTGGAAGTTCAGCCTCAGTTTTGGAATGAACTTTCCAGCCTCCCTTGGAAATTTCTGGAGAGTTTGACAAATATTTGCTTCCAAATTCTCCCCTTATGGCCAAGATTGGAGACTGCAGGTTGTACAGGACATTTCTAGTTGCCTGTCTAGTCTGGCTACATTAAGGTCTCCAGGCTAAAAATTACTTCCTTAAGTGAAAGTAATTGATTTATGGAAACTGGAGAAGCCTTAAGAATGTATGCAATGCAGACCACTTCCTAAACTATCAAAAATGATCTCATATTACTTTCTGTAATGACTGTGAAAAACTTTAATTATGATGCTTTCCCAAATGCCAGTGAGTATGTGTGTTGTATGAGCACCTTTTTGAGCACACATTGCACACTGACTATATCGAATTGTTCTCAGAAATAAAGCAGGTGCAGCTTCACTAATTCATGTGATACCATGCTTTTCCCATACACATGGCAGCTCTACTGCTTTTGAGGTGCTGTGGGGCTCAAGAGAATATTTTTGCACCAGAAGTAGGGTGTGTGGGGGTGCGCATGTGTTTGTGTTTGGATAGTGTATGTTATTAATTAACAACAACAACAACAAAAAATTTAAAAATTAGCCACATAAATTTTACTTGATTTTGTTCTACACTGGCCAATAATAGAGGACTGCTTTTTGTAGTGCCACAGAACACTGCAGTTTTGGGGACATCCAGGGAAATCCCTTATGTGCTAACGTGCAGGCACAAAGTAGTGCACGTTCAGGTTGTAGATGCACCGTCTGTTAGTATTGATATAAATGGCACTACAATTGAAAGATATGGAATAATATTGTAAATAGTAATCATTATGTTATGTGTCACAACAGACTTACAATTAAATAAAAACTGTACTTCTCCAAGTAAAAGTAAATTGGATATGCCTGGTCTGATGATTGAACTATTTTTTTTTTTTTCTTTTCTGAAAGATTTGGGATTCTGAAATCAATAGTCTTACAGTATGCTCTTTGATTTCATAGTGTATTTAGTGAGATACCATGCACAGTGAGATACTATTTCAAGCAGCATATCAGGTCCATTCAGAAATAAATATACTGTGCCTGTTGCTCTAGAAGACTCTGTTTAACCTGTTGCTGTGTGACCTTAGATAAGTCACCAGTCCTCTGAGTCCTGTTTTCTCATCTCATAAAATAGCAATAAGTGTGTTTATTCTGTCTCACAGGGTAATTGGGCAGCTAAATGCATAGGAAATGGTTGAGAGGGCTATAATAATAGGGGCCACGTAAGTCCACAATGCTTCAGTAAGGAAATAGAAATGCTAGCACTGAGAAGTACTGTACTAAAGTCATGATTGTTTGGAGTTAATGTACCTACTTCACAGCTTTTTCAGTGAAGAAAGAAACTGAATGTGTAATGTCATAGTGATGAAGTTCTGTTTTAAATTCCATATGCCCAAAATTTAAACTGTGAAATTACTGTAGCCACATCTGTAATGCATTTAATCTAAAAAAGTCACAATTTATCTGCTGTTCTAACAGAATGTTTTAAGAATTTACATGGATGTAAAAGGGTTTACACAATGCCATTGATGTCCAGTTTTTAATATCTAATTTTCATTTCACAAACATTCATATACTCTTACTTTTGGTTTATTTAGACTAGATTAGATAGGACTGAAAAATGCTTGAATGTGTGTACATTAATTTCAGCTTATGTTTCTGGGCTTTGATATTTACTTCACCCTTTTTTAACCTTTTCCCAACCTTTAAAACTTTTAATATTTTTCTGAAGAACCCATTTTGTCAATTTTTATCATGTGGGAATCTGTCCATTTTCTCATTGCCTCAGCTCTCTAAATCTTCCTACATCCTTTCAGGTTCTCTGTTGATGTCAACCCTGAGTCCAGAGACATGTCTTATTCTGGTCTTGTTTTGAAAAGCTTTCAAATAAAGCTGTGCAATTTAAAAGAAGCAGCCAGATTGAACATAAAAAATACTCCATGAATCAAAATGAACAAAACAAGGTCATGTTTTTTATGGACAAAACAAGCCATGGATTGTTCTTCTCTGTCACTCTTTTAAGTACTATGAAAGCTGCATTTAAAAACCATTTTACTCTGGTACTATGAATATATTTGAGGGAATGCAAATTTTATGGACAGAAAACATTACAGACCTTGGATGGTCTAAAATATCTATCCAGAGAGCAATGTGTTAACAGGCACTTTTCCTTCACAACCTTTCTCATAATGTGAGACAGAACACAGCTATTGCATAGAAAGTGACAAATTTTTTTATTTTCCCTATTTCTTTAGTTATGGAAGGCACCAAAACAGCAATGAAGAGAGATAATTAGAAAACACAGGATGCTGACATGTTCTAATACAAGTCATATAGCAAATAAATACCTTTCCATTCTTTTGGCATCTATTGACTTTCCAAACAGAAGCTGTTATTGAGAAGGGGAATCCTTAAAGAGAACTATTTTTATGAAGGAATGTATTTCATTCTAAAAACAAAAAAATAAAATTAAAATGGATAAAAGCTTTTGTTTTTCTTTGAGAGTTTTACTTCTCCTTTTGCTAAAAAAAAAAAAAAATCTGAAGCAAGAATTTAATTTTTTACTGCATTTTAAACTTAGTTTTTATTGCCAAAAAGAGAAAATATTAATATGGAAAGAGAGGCTTGCTGCACTGTCCTAAATTTGAGAGTAACCAGTGTGGAGGAACACACAATCCTGTATTTGTACTTAACCAGCAATACAAGAGATTGAAAAGTAATTTTCATATGCAGAAAACTTTTAACAAGGCTATAGATTTGCCTTGCAAAGAAGCGGACCCATTATTCTAAAATATTGCAAGAAGATGAGAAAGGAAACAAACATACAGATTGTAGTGCCTTCCTTCCCTCTGTGACAAGATGGATAGGACGACCTAATACGCATTTTGCGTCTCTAAATTTAATTGTACTGACATAAACTGTCCCCCTAGAGTAGATGACTGTCTCCCCACAGACATTTTATACTTTCCAAATACATTCTCCAGTACACCCTGGAAAGTTCTAAAAGCCTCTGAAGCAAAGACATCAGGACTGCAAATCAACAAACTTTTGCTTTCTGGGCAGCAGCCAGATTTGATTCCTGGTAATTTTTCAGCCACTCTGGCTCTTGAGAATTGTTTTTACCAAATCAACTTGTGTTGCTAACAACTTTCTGTTCTGTACCACAGTCAGCATGTTGTCTAAACAGAGCATTGTCCACAGCCCTTGCGCACAGAAGGCTGCTACCATGGAGCTGACAAGAGGCCAAATGGTAGGCTGGACATCTGCCAAAGTTCTCCTTCCCAGCAAAGCCTGGAGGAGCCTTTGACATTTTTTCACTAGCAGGATAGTAAGACATCACCATGAACATGATCAGAGCAGGGCTGGAGCACCTCTGAAGACAGGCTGAGAGAGTTGGGGTTGTTCAGGCTGGAGAAGAGAAGGCTCCAGGAAGACCTTGCAGCACCTTCCAATACCTGAAGGTGCCCTGCAAGAGACCCAGAGAGGAGCTTTTTACAAGGACCTGTAATGATAGAACCAGGGGAAATGGCTTTAAACAGGAAGAAGTTAGGTTTAGATCACATATTAGGAAGAAATTTTTCATTGTGAGAATGGTAAGACACCACTACAGGTTGCCCAGAGAAGTTGTGGAAGTTCCATCCATGGAAATATTCAAAGCCAGGTTGTATGGTGCTATGAGCAGCCTGGTCTAAAGGATGGTGTCCTTGCCCATAGCTGGAGCAAGATGAAATTTAAGGTCTCTTCCAACTCAAGGCATTTTATGATTCTAGGAATCCAAAATTTGAAGTGTTACCTCACATTTAGACTACCTGAAAAATAAAAAATAAAATAAAATAAAATAAAATAAAATAAAATAAAATAAAATAATCCTACGGAAACCAGAAAGCCCAGTGCTACATTGGCCATAACATCAGATTTTTGAGCCTTTGATTTTGGCACAGAGCAGAATACTTGTTCTGTGGCATGAGAGAACAATCCTCTTGGGTGAAAATATTGTGCTAGTCTATTCAATGAAAAATCTGCCAAAAATCAATCTACAGAAATAGCTGTTGGTTTTCACTCTACTGAAGCTGAAGGGGTGAAAACGAAATCAAAGGTTTAGGAAACCAATGTTCTGTCCCACTGAAAAAAAAGTGATTTACAGAAAAATGTCCAAAATAAGTGTAAAATGTTTATATACAATATTTTGTAAGAAGTAGTATTCAAAAAACAAACAGTTGTTTGGGATGAGTTTGACTGTTTCATGTAAGCTTTGAGTCTGCTTGCTTTCTGTTATAAAAATAGGTCATCATATAAATTTTTTTGGACAGGAAATTTGAAGGCAGTTCCAAAAAACAGTCTGAAATTTGATTGATAGAAAGTATTAATCAGGAATCCTTTCCAAGGTGACAAGGAGTTCACAAAGAGTTTCTGTTAAATTTTGAATTTTAAAATTGTGAAGTGATTTGATAGATCCCATATTAGACTTAGTTGTATCCATAAGAGCTGAGCACATTTTTCCATTTACATAGAATACTAAGCATTTTCATAAATTTTTGCATTTATAATTTATTAATCTTGCTGGCTTTAGAGGTGCCACCATTCTCATTTCAAGATTTTTGTCCACCTTACATAACGTGAGGCTCATGACAAGGTAAAAATCCATCATTGTTTATTTCTGTTTTCCAGAGGGTGAACTGAGCTATCAATCTTGCATTAATGGATGTTTGAGAAAAACAATATTTTGCAGCTTGATATTACTATCTGTTGTTTTCCTTACTTCCCACACTTCAAATGCAGACATACTTTCATATGTGTTATCTGTCCAGCTTTTAATTCCATGTACCAGATGATACAGAAAAATCATTTCCTCTCTCCTGCTCACTGAAATAACAATGCAGGACTGCCATTTGCAGCAGCAATCTCTTGAACCTATTTTTCTCTTTTGCACAAAGTGGTTGTGCTATAGTTTGCACAATAATCAAAATGAAAAAATTTGGTCATCAAATTGGAGTGCACAGCAAACACTGGCACCTTACTGTGCTAAGTATTTAGATGTGTGGTTCTTTTTTTTCAGATTTTTTTTCAGCTCTGAAAAAAAAAAAAAAGATCATATTATAATTTCTCCATCATTCCCTTCTCTGGTGGTTTGAACGATCATTTTTTATCACAGTTTCTATTTAATAAATCTACTGCATTAACCATTCTCAAACCTGGATTTTTTTGGATATGGCCTTCATTCTTTCATATTTCCCAACAAAGAACTCTGAAAAATCTGAGAAGTTTACCTAACAGAATTGGTTAGTTAAATGTCTGCTTTCTCAAACACAGCTGCAGTTACAGTCCTGTCTGAAATGTAGTTTGACAATGGCAGAGCAGACCCTGAACTCAGTACCTGGTTATCACATGTGCAGAGATTCTTATCTCCATTGAGGAGTTTCTGTTGATAAAATAGAAGATATTTTCATGCCCTTTGAATGATTTTACATTCTATTGATAGGACCAACCTTGTCTAGTTTGCAAAGGAAGTATATCTTCATAAAGATAGAATAATACATGGCTTCTTTTTATTTTTAGTTTTTTTTTATTGCCTATATATTTCATGGCCTTTACAAAGGTTACATCTACTACATGTAAAAAGTTGTTCCCTCTACATTTACCTTTCTTGGGAAAAAAATCGAATTGTACAGTAATCAGAAGTAGATTTGTTCCTCCACTCTTGCATGTGTTTCCTGTACTCAGAAAGAAAATTAAGCTTACTGTTCAGAATATCAGAACAGCCTCTACCTGTACCAGGTCTCATTGTCTCCAATACAGAACCAGAAAACATGGAAAACCTCCTCCCATAGCCAGCTCAATTTTGAAAGCAGATCAGTTTTGTTATGTAGCTCTTTACCAATCTAGTTATATTGCTCGACACCACATACTCAAAGAGTGAAAAAAGAAATTCAGTAAAAGGAAGTTTGTGAAAATAATTTTTGTGTGAGATAAGAATCTTTGAACATTTTAAGGAGATGTTTTAAAGTAGGGGATCTTCCTAAGGAACAGAAAAATTACTCCTGCTAAGTATTGGAGTGCTGCTCTCTCTAAATTTGGTTGTGGTGAAGTTTGAGGAGTGGCCTCATAATACAGCACTGACTCTATGCACACTGTCTGCTCTCCTTGCTGTGATCCAGTGCCCCTGGTTCCTATTCCTACACTGAGCATGTGCTTGTTTCTCATGATGATCCTTCTGCCCACTAACATCCAGGCCCCATCCAGTTTGTTCGTGCTTGCCTTTGCTGAGATAGATTGACAGGGATTATCCACATTTTTTAAATGGAAATCTTTAACTCAGCTAAGTTTTTGGTTTTTTCTTCACAAAACAATGGCAAACTCTTCTTTCTCTACTATGACTGTATTAGAAACCCAGACTTTTGCTTCAATTTTCTGCATTAGATATTAGATACATGAGGTTATTGGATTTCTGGGAAAAATATTTTAGAAATTACTGGATTTCAGAAAAAAACATTAAATGTAATTTAAATGCTTACCTTTCAACTAATAAATAAATCTCACACTTTAATAATGCTTTTGTTTTATGCACTTGATGTGAATTTTGTCTTTGTCTTGTTGATGTGCAAATTTTACGCTTCATTGATTTTTATGGTATATGATTCAGAAAATTATCACCGATTACCTGTGACAGATAAAATGTAAAATTATCTTCTGATATTACTCTATTTTGTGTATCTCCTAAAATCAAAGACTTATAGCGGGAAAGATTGCATCACTTAGAAAACACTTCATTTGTTCATTTTAATAAATAAGAAATATATATTTTAAAAGCAGATTCTACTTTATAATATTATACCATAGATTCTACCTTAAAAGCTGAAGTGTAAAATAGTTGATCCTCCTGCAGATTCACGACTGGAAAATCGGTATGGTTTATGACAGCCAAACTTTATGAAGAGGGTTAAAAAGGAACCACAAAGTGAGTTTGAGTTTATGAATCCAACTCTAGAATTCACTTCAGGTTCTTTAAAATTATTTGTCCGGCACTATTTTTATTACACCAACATTAAAATAATAATTTCCAGAACACACCCCATCATGTTTTTACTAAAAGCAATGAGTTGGAAGGAGTTAGAATTTTTTTGTAGATATGATCAGAGAAGGGACTTCTGCATCCACTGTAGTGTGGGAACAATCAGAGGATGCTGAGTGTGGGGCTAAGCAGGCAGGAGAACCAGTCTGATGTTCCTGTAGCACAGATCAGCTTAGGAGGAGAAACTCTGGAATGAAAACAGAAGTGGGGGTAAATGGGGAAAGAAAGTATCAAGGAGAAATGAAAATGTGGGGAAGGAAGTTCTGTTAATTTTTAGTGCACTTTATGATGATGCAAGAGCTCTTGAATATCTTGTAAAAAATAGATAGATAGATAAGCTGCCCTGAGGAGCTTAAACATATGGGAATAAAATATGTGAGACTGAAGACGGTGGTTTGAAACACAATAGTCTAAATATGTGGGAGCCGTAAAAGCTGTTTCACTGAGTTCAATAGCAGAGGAGGACAGAGGTGCATCATATGTCAAATTCACATGTATCTGAGGTTCTGTGAATCACTATCTCTGCAAAGGTCTTCCTCATCACAGAACTCCAGAAAGAGCAAAGAGCAAAAAAAGGAGAAATACTACCGAAATCTCCAATACAAAAACTAGGAAACTATGTCCATTGTAATTTCTCTTTTATCTAGCAAAGATTACTGTCTCACAGTAAAGCTGGTGGTGTGAAACATGCCCTCCTTTACTGATTTAAAAATAGAAAACCGATTTACTTTTCATTCCAAAATTAATTTTCATTCCATGTGAATGAGCAGTCTCCTCTCAACACAAATCTAACATAAGATTTTCTCCAAAAACATAATTTGGCAAGTTAAACTAACTTGCATGGTTGTTTTTCAGTGGTATTTGCATTACAATTTTGCATTTTATGAGCACAGCAAGGATGCATATGTATCACTATCAACTTCCTGATCAGCAACTACTGAAGACATTATTTGGGGGGGGGGGGGGGGGGGGGG
>VRYO01002355.1:25350875-25380467 GCA_009812075.1 Sialia sialis
GGGGTGATTTTGTTTGTTTGTTTTTTCTTTATCCTTTTTTACCTCACACATCAATGGCAGTGATCACTGCAAAACTTTCACAGTAAAGCCTTGTTTTTCTGAAAAAGTTATGACTTTCTAGCTAGTATTCAGCATAGTGGGCCATAGAGCCACCTGACAGCATGAAAGTCAGCTACTAGAGTAAACCACCACCCAGGAGTTTCAGATGTTATATGAAAAAATGAAACTATCTTTTCACAAAGCCATTTCACAGCACATCTGCAAGTGTTTATAAAATTTCTGTCTTTTCAGCTACAATTGAGAATTAATTTTTTATTTGTCCACATACCTTTTCTTTTCCTGTAATCTATTACATTGCTATGTTCTATAGCATCTTGTGGTAGAGGTGAATGATACATAAAGTTCTCTTTTAATCAGTTTTACGTTTACTCTCTTGCAGTTAGTTTTGTGTTCATTGTCTTTCAGTTCTAATCAATATACCCATTCCATGCAGCAAAATAAGGGAAGTATTAGAAACAAAATAGGTACTAGGAGGATTCTTTGTAAAAAACAGGTTAAATATATTGACATATATTAACATATATCTATTTAATTGAATTTCCTAATATTATACAGCGTGGAGTCAGTGGTCAGCAGAGTGTGGGGTTCTGTTCACTAAACTATCACTTATGAGACACAATGAATGAAATAAGCAAATAATAGCAAATAAGACGTTTGCTCTAAAAGGTACTAAAATATAGGTAAGTTTATCACTCTGTTTAATTTCTAGCTATTCTCCAAGACAGAAGGCATTCTAAGGAGAAACCTTAGGAATTAAAACAGGGTCTAGTGTTCACTGCCGGTGCCATATCCATAAAATAGTTTTATTTCACATGGCCACATTGAGTAGATTTTCTGTATTCTGTGATCTTGTAGCAATTTCATTTTTACTATATGGATTCAGCTGAAAATATTTTTTCTCTACCTTAATGAGTAAATAAATACAATTACAAAATATTTTCCTTCAGAAAAGAGCAAGTATGACTCAAATCATTTTAATATAACAGCCTCTAAATGTGCTACATATATTTTTCTTTTAATCTGGAAAGAGAAAAGGAGTAAAGAACTTTGCTGACATACACAGCAATTTGAAATGTATTATTAATCTCATTTATCTCTTATTTTTCCAGTTCATGTGGTACCCTGCAGAAGGATTCTCTGTGACTGTAATCTTATTACAATGCTTTAACCACAGCAGAAATGAATGGGCAAATGGTGAAGTTTGAAGAAAGGATTATGTCAAACCTGGATGAAAGCAAAAGCAAGGTCATAGAATTATGAATCACAGAATCACAGAATGGCTTGTTTTGGAAGGAACCTTAAAGATCATTTACTTCCAACTCCTTTGTTCAGGGACACCTCCGGCTGGACTGGGTTGCTCAAGCTCTTTCAACCTGGCATTAGACGCTGATGGGGATGTCCAGTGCTTCACCACCCACACAGTAAAGAATTTCTTCCAAATATGTAATTTAAACCTACTGCCTTTCAGCTCAAAGCCATTGCCCCTTGTCCTATCACTACACACCCTAGTTTATTGAAGACAGCCTTCAGGTATTGGAAGACTACAATTAAGTCATCCAAAATATCTTTTTCTCCAGGCTTAGCCATTGGATCTGGGGCATCTCTGGGATGCATCTCCTCAGGTCACTGCTGCTCTCATGGTGAGAGACCAGAGCTCTTTCTCTGCCACAGAGAGGTTTTGTCATTAGAGAAAGGGCATCCCAGAGCACAAGCTCTTTTTATAGGTTTCTGAAGCATGTTCTCTTCATGTTTCCAGCTCTGTGACAGATGCAGGACAGATCAAAAGGAGGGATTTAGCTAATTGTTACAAATATACAAACATAGAGAATAGATGCTTGGCCAGAGTTCAGCCAGAAGAAGCGGAGACTGAGGGGAGACCTCATCACAGTCTACAACCTCCTTGTGAAGGGAGGAGAAGGGGCAGACATTGATCTCTTCTCTGTAGGTACCAGGGACAGGACCTGAGGGAATGGTCTGAAGTTGCTTCATGGGAGGTTTTTGTTGGATATTAGAAAATGGTTCTTCACCCAGAGGGTGGCTAGACACTGGAACAGGCTCCCCAGGGAAGTGGTCACAGCATCACAGCACCAGACTGACAGAGTTCAAGAATCATGGAAAATGCTCTCTAGCCCATGGTGTGACTCTTGGGTCTGTCCCGTGCTGGGCCAGGATTGGACTTCTATGATCCTTCTGGATCCCTTCCAACTCAGCCTATTCTGTGATTCTGTAATTCTGACATGGAATATAAAAATTTGCATTTATATAATATTTTTAACAACAGTAAAATATTATGTTAAAGAGGCCTGATAGATGAATGACCTTGTAGTTAAGTGACCTTTTCAAAACCATGTATCATTTCAGTGTCATTCTCTAATGAAATCTGCAGAGACCATGAGGCCTGATTAGAAAGAGATGGTTTTTCCTCTTGATATGACCGTTCTCACAAGTTATGCTGCCCTGCCCAGAAGAAGTTTTCAGTGGGCACACATTCACTTTTTTCAAAGATGTGTGTTTTTCCAGAAGATGTGAATTTCTTTAGAAATACTCCTAATCAATTTCTGATGTCAACAGAACAACACTGTACTTTGTACTCTATAGTGTAAAACAGTTCATAATTAACATGAGCAATACAAAATGCAGCAGAAAATATTCATGTAGGCAAAGAAAGTGTCTGCAAATTTGCTCCCTTTTGCAGTCCTCACGTTAAGAAGAAGTGCTTTAAATAATATATTTTAAATCATATTTTTTTTTAAAAAAGATAATATGAGTAGAGTTGGGATGTGTCAGTATACAAAACAGCTCCACAAAGGGAAGCTTAAAATTTAACATATAGAACACTCCCTCTTAAGGCTTTATTGTATATGTGGACTTGGGTACCAGCACACAAAAAGCGATATTGTCTTGCAGCATTTTTTTTCTTTTTATATGGCCAATAAAAGGAGATAATATATAAAAATATATATTTTGGTTAAATGTGTTAGAATTGCTTTTTCCCATATAGATTCTAGTATCTAGTATCAGTAAATAGCCACGGATTAATAAAATTACATTTCTAAACCTGTCTGGTTTAGGGTTTTAGACAAATATAAAAGCGAGAAAATCTGCAGAGACAGCAGACGTTCATATACAAGCATGGCCTACAATGATGTTCCCATCTTTGAATGAGGTTTACAGCACAGCCATAATGCTGCATGCTGTTACCAGCAGTGCAAACCAAACATGTTGCTTTTGATTAGCCATTTTCTTTTCCTTTTATTATGGGCCACTGTGGTAATTTAAGAGGAGGTCATATGTCAGCAGTGAGTGAAAAGATCTGTAACAACCATCACTATATCATATTTGAGAAATGGCCATTTTGCTCCTGAACCAATTCATACCACTCTAAGGGCCTCTCTGGAGTGCACCAGTGAATCTCTGCAGGAAGAGATCTCAAGTGTGCACTGACCTTTTCACCTCTCAATCCCATTTCCAAGGTAAGAGCCAGGACATGACAGAACAGGGACATTCTGTGTGCCAATTTTAGGCAATGGAGTAGGGTAGAGAGCAGTGCCACCCAACAAAAAAGTTTGAAGAATCGCATGGCAGTATAAATTGATAATTAATGCAGGATTTAATTTGCCCTTTTTTGCAGTCATTGCTTTAGGAAGAAATACTTTAAATTATATCTTTTAATATAAAAATGTACAGTAATTTCATCACTTAAAGGCGCACTCGATTATAAGGCGCACTTCCGGGTTGTCGGCAAATTTCCGAACTTTGTCCATATATAAGTGGCACCGGACTATAAGAGGCACTTTCTTTTTGCAGCGAGGATCCGCATGCAACAAAGTAATGAATTAGTAACAGAATCGCAGGGTTTACTGGCAGGTGCTCAATTTGCAAACATTTTTCACCCATTGGCGTAGCCTTTAAACGCAGCCCCAGGCGCCCTCCCCATGTCATGGGCCCCGGCATTCCCTCCCGCCCCCGGCGCCGACTGCTGTGGCTGCCTCAGCTGCCAGTGCTCGCAGCTTGCACTTCCTGGTTGGCAAATTTCTGAACTTCGTCCGTATATAAGGGGCACGGGGCACCAGATTATAAGGCAGACTTCTGGGTTTTGATCAAAATTTTAGTCAAAAGGGTGTACCTTATAGTCATGAAATTATTGTAATATGATGAGTAGAATTGGGATGTGTCAGCATGCAAAGCTACTCCACAGTCTTCTCCACAAATTTTCATCACTTTCAGTCTGAATCTATCAGTACTGGCGCATTTAATACCGCCGATACTAGGACTACTTACTCATTTGAAATTAAACACATATGTATGATCATGATTTCTTCTTCAAAATATATGAAATAATTTGATAGTATTTCCTCAGTTATTAAAGACCACAGGATTACAGAGCTGTAAACAGGTGTCCCTGCACTTGTCCCTGATAATCGGCTGACATTGACTCCATGGATGTGACCCAAGTTCCAAGAGCCAAATAATGCCAGTGTTACAGCAGATAATAAATTCCTTCTAAATAGAAGAAGCATTTGTTAGAAACAGAGTATATGTAAACATGAGAGGTACAATTTTTTCACGTGGAAATAAATTCTGAGAGCTCATGTGCAGTGACGTATTTATTGTCAAAGGTTTATCTGGATTCCAGAATTATTTCTCCTTCTCTTTTTATAATAAATAGCTCCCCTGTGCCACTTAAAAAGGCCATGGCATTCATTTCATTTCATAGAGAATGAGCAGCTTGTTATTTGGATGGAGTAAAATTTATTGCCCGGTGCCAATTTTGAAATATTTTAAGATCCTTGAGAAAATATCTTTTATGCAAAATCTTAGATGAGTTTTAAATGGGCTGGACAAACTTTTTCCTAAAGCAAAAGAGAATTGTTAATCATTAACTCATTATTTCCAGATTTCTTTTTGCTGTTATAAAAGCTGTGCTTTTGTTTTTTGCTTTTTTTTTTATCCCTCCCCTTGAGAAATGTTCTCCTCCGAGATCGTGATCTTCTGCAAGTATTTGGATGCATTTATTCAAACCTTGGAATGGGTCAGACTCTGGTGCTGTAGAAAGGCATGCAAGACTGGACCTAGATCTCTCTTCTTTATCATTGCCAGCATATCCTTCAATCACTGACATACGAGGAGCAATCGAATGCTAAATGTTTGTTTCAACAGAACATATTCCTGTTTTTAACTTTGAATAATTTGCATAAGTTCTCATATTTTGAATAGAACTCTAACAGGTTACTCTAAGCCTGCCAATTGCAAAAGAAAATACCTAGGCAAGTCATTATGTAGCTGAAGGTAGTTGTCTGAGACACCCTAGAGCAGATACCTGCTCTCAGTGAAAGAAGTGGCAGTCATGACAGGTTAAAGTCGTCATGATAACAGGGAGATGAAACTAAACCAAAATAAAAACTGCTTGACAAAGTACATTCGCTTGTGCTAGTATTCTTGCCACTTCTGATAATCTCAAAGGTAAAACCAAAAAGACTTAGCAAATATTGTTTTGAGCAATCAAATAAATCTAGTATTGAGGAGTTCATAGTTTGAAAAATAGCTGAGTACAGTTCTGAAATACACCTTAGTAAGTAAAGTCAGCTGCTATTTGTTACTAGTCATATTTACAGGGAGTAAATATAGAATAATTTCTAGAAGTAAAGACATTTTTTAAAAGACTTTTTTGACTTCCTCATAACTGGATACAGGCAAACCAAAAATAAAGTGTGGAATGATAATTAATTATATATGTACTCAGATAATAAGCTTGCAACTTCAGTTTCTTAAGCAGTCGACAGCCTTTCTTTGGGAAATATCTGCAAAATATGTACCAAAACATGACCATATTCTTCCATAATTTAACTAGGAATGCTTCATATTATTGCCACTTAAAATCTTCAGACTCTGCTTGAACTAACAGATGAAGAATGAAAGATATTTGTTATTTTACAACCACACATGTTCCAGCTGAGATTGATCTTGACTTTGCATATAAATATGGATTTTTAACTTAATGTAAAGAACCAATGGATTTCCAACCCCTCAAAAAAAATCTGAGACACGTTCTGGGTGCAAATTTTCCTGAGGTAACACAGCATGATACTGTCAGAGCAGAATCTCAGGTCAGTGGTTCTTCTTCACTTGAGTGAGCCTATCATGGCAGTAAACAATGAAAATATTATCTCAATTTTAACTGCTTTATGATATGTATTTATTTATATAAATTAATCTTCTCAGGATCTCTTACTTTTTAGATGTACTTAAGCCTGACAGTCAGTGCAATCACACAGTTCTGAACCTAAGGAAGCAACAGGAAGCCTACAATAACCAAGGTTATTACAATATCTTTGAGTAGTATGGGGTTTTCCCCCCTTCTGAATTAGCAGGATGCTCAAGATGAAATACATATTTTTGTGCATAGATTTAGGGTTACTGTGAGATAAGCCTACCACTACAAGAATCAGAGAGAACACTGATGTTTGATAATTTACAGATGACATCTGTGGAACAGGAAGAAATCACTATTAAAGCTCTGCCTGTGTGCATGATGATAAAATGCATTAGAAAAAAAAATCTCTTTTCCACACCCAGCATTTTTATAGATAGCTGTTGCTAGGAAGTTTTGAAACAGATAAAGTGATATTTATTTTTCTCTTGGCTCATCAGGGGAGTTATGTCTGCATATTTTGTGGGGTTTTCTCAAGTCTCTGTTTTGTACAAAGTTACTGTATGAGGTTGTATTAAATATTCATCTCTCCTATGGAAAGCAATGAAAAAATGCCTGGGGAAGAGCAACAAAAAGAGGATGAGCAATCTGCAAGGCTTTGCTGAGGTGATTCTACAACCTTCTTCCCCTGATGTAGATAGTGCAGTGGCTGCACCGTCAAGAGGCTGTCCCTGATGAATTAACATGTCAGCTTACTTTCATATGAGCAATGCTAGAATTAAATTTTAAGGGAATATGCAAGAATTCACCAGAAAATGCTACACATCTTTGGGCATGTGTTTGTCTTAAGAACATACTAGACTCTGGATGACCTCATGGGAGAAGAGGCTAAAGAAATTGATTGCAAGGTCTAATCTAAATAATAGGTGTCAGCTTGAAACTCCATAACCTCATTTGCACCCTGTGTTCCACAGTGAGGACAAGGGACAGGACCACAACAAGATGAAGCTGGCCAATGACATGATTCAGTAGGCTGGTGGAGATAAAAGCCCACTTCTACACCCCAACAGTGTGGAGGTCAGAGGCATTTCACAGTGGAAAATGGGAACTTGACAATTGTTTATCCTCACACCTGCAATGGCAATACTGTGGTGGCTTCACTAGCATGGAAAACTGAAGGTGGCAGCTCTCCCAAATCCTTGTTCTATAGGAACATAAGAAATATGGAACAGACCACAGCAAAAGAGAGCAACCAATCTACAGCTGTTGGTTAGGGTTTTAATGGGGAGACTGGGAAAAGGTTGGGTGGTTTGAAGGATACAGAATAAAACAGGAGTCTGAGATCCTCCTTGGGAGGACTTCAGTCAGTTGAGAGTTGTGATTAGAAATGAAAGGAACATGTGGAAAAGAGTGTGAATGAGTCTCTTTCCCCTTATGAGTATTGTTTAAAGAGGAAAAGAAAAACGAAAGACTGGAGAGGTTAAACTGGCTGTTAAATAGAAGCACATTTCTTGCACATAAAGTTTTATTGTGAGGGTTGTGTTTATGGGCTAGTGAGAAGGGCTGATTAAATGGCAGGTTAATAAAGGGACAGCATGTGGTTTCTGAACTAGGTGGAGAAAAGTTATAAGGTGGAAGAGAAAAAAGGCTGACTGAGAGCCAAGTATGGAAAGAGGAAATCTTACATTGACACAGCTCATAATCAGTGCACCTTATTCAGTATGGAGGAAGCTGTTGAGGAGAGGAAAAATAAATGTGGCATGTTCCATTGCTTTACCACCAAGGCTAGTAAATTCATAGCTGGGATCAGTTACCCCTGGTGACTTGCAACTTTTGTGACCCTAAATTTCAAAATTTCTAGCCCAGCATAAAGTAAACGTGGTATGAGAGTATCAAACTCAAATATAATAAAGGTATAAAGAACTGAAAATTTAATACACAGCCTTTTATGTTACAATGGATTCCTTTACATAGGTAAGTGACCAAAAAATTGAAGAAAGAAAAGGGTAAAAAATTTGCTGTGATGCTTTTTGTATCAATTTACACAATGATACAATTATAATATTACAGATTAATAGAACAATGGATGATATGATCTGAATGCGATAGCATTGTAGAATTTGGTCAAAACACAGTTGTATCTTCAAACATCTGAGAGTTGGCATTTTATGTGTAATTGTCATACATCTACACTTACAAAATACAGAATAATTGGTGTAACTGAAGTAATTTCTTATACTGCACTATCTCAGCCTGATGTCTTTTCTAGTTTGAAATCCTTGCCATCAATCTTGCTAAAGACAAAATATACATGACTTATCAATAAAAAGAGGTACATCCACTTGTCTGTGCATGCAAGCATGGATCCAACTGTCTAACTTTTGTAATTGAATTTTGTCAAATCTTCTACACATATGTGAAGTCTACATTGGTGCTTGCCAGGCAAATTCTATCTAACTTGCATCTGTGGTACTTAGCCTTCTTAGTTGACTTAGCATTTCCTGAAACACAACCCACTTTGATCTATGGAAATCTCTATTTAGTGTGGCAAATTATTGTTCCAAATGCTTGATCAGCACTTTTGAAAAATACCGCAGTTTTGACAGAAATCCATTATTTTTATGAAAATTTAGATGTGAGTCTTTATAATGGAACATTATGACATGATGTCCTCAAGTGGCAAAATACAGACTCCACCCAGTAAAAATTAACGTGGTTAATATAAAGACATTTCCTGCTAGAACACATACTGCTGGCTCAGATATTGACACTCTAGATGAACCTAAATATCTTCTGGTTCTAAAAGATTATCAGGAAATTAATTAAAATCAGATAATTTAATTTTCGTAAGATAAAAACTGGGTGGGAAAAGAAGTAGTCAAAGATAAAATAGTTTCTAGCCTTTAGTCTACATGGATTGAATAATTTCTAGCCTACAATTTTAGGTTCTTACATAAGCAAAACATTAATATAATTCCTGGTGTTGCGAGAAAGGAACTATCAACAGCCAGTGTAATTGCATGAATTCTCATTTATTTGCATTAATTCAGGCATGAGCCTTCTATTTCAAAGCCATACTGTACCAAGCCTCATAAAAATGAAGTTCATTCATGTATTCATAAATAATCACAGATGATGTTTTATAGGTTCAGTGTTCTTTGGAAATACAGCACACATTGATGCAAATAATTTTCAGAATTCATAGGAAGTTGGCTTGCACTGAGTGACAAAACTGGCAAAAACAACAAAAAGAAATATTCAGCAGTTGGCATGAATTTCTTTTCTAAAAGTTCTTCAATTCTTAGCAAGAATTTTCATTCTCTCTCCCTTTAGAAATACGAGAAAATTTGACTAACCCAATTTCTTTTTTTCCCCAGTATCTCAATAGAGGTTTTGCAAGGAATACCATTTATACTTTGCTAATATGGTTAGTTTATCTTATGTGAGATATCAAAAAAAGAAAAGGCTTTGAATGTAAACCAGAATATGTAAATTTGAAATTGTCATTAAAAATTCAAATGCCACCATGATTACTCTGCTAAATAAAACAGAGCAGAACTTTAGTGTTTGCTGTTTCTTCCCCTTTAAAACTGTGCTTTTTTAACTAAACAAATCCATCTAAATATATTTGAAAATAAGTGGCAAATGGTTTAGCTAATCCTAATATCTTTCTCTTTAAAGTCACTGTTTTATCTAACATCTGAAGCTTCTCTTCATTAGGTCTGTAATCTTCTTAAAACCTTCCTTTTCCAAGAGAGCCACAAGTATTTCCACATAAGTTTTTTTAAGTAGGTAATTCTACATACATTCATGAGGCTGATGTGACATCATCTGCACTGCTCAAGGACAAAGGACTTATCTTTATTAAAACATCGTGCTTTTCAGTCGTCTTTTATTAGGCTAAAACCTATATTATTTCCAAAAGCACCACAGTGAAGATTTTGCATGAAGCTTTAGAAGTTTTAAAACAATGCAGATAACCTTATTCTGATCTTAGGCAAAAAATCCCCAACAAACCAACACCAAGACAAAACAATAAAACGAACAAACAGGAAAGCTGTGAAAAATCATTAATGTTACCACAGGTGTGGGAAATGATGCTAGAATAATTCCCTTTTTGCACAACACTCTTTCCCTGACCCTCCACTCAGGCAGCTACGTGCCCATTTAATGTGGTCCTTGCCCTCTTACTCTCCCCTTCTGACTGCCTGGGTCAGTCTGTGCATAAAAGAACCCAAGTTCCACCTACAAAGCCGTCTCTCTGTCTTTATTTTCATGGCAGACACTTTTATATCAGAGTACTTTCATCACAGTGGCACCCATACCAGAGCTACAATACTGTAGTTAAGAGTCTGTTCTTTGGCATTTCTATTCTAAAGCACTATTGTATGAGGTTGCTCAGCAGCTAAAATTCCTTCCATGCTGAGACTTGGCATACAAGTGCTTAGCTCAAAAGCAATTTAATTTTTTTAAAATTTTGTTTTTAACCCTGTAGTGTCCCTTTGCAAAATGTAAAGGTGGAAAACAATAAATGCTGGCTGTCTTTGAGTGGTTGCTGAGTTTGTGATGGTGTGAGTGTATTTTATAATGAAATGTTGCATGCTGTTTGTCAGAAATGCAGTTTTCAGGAACTATCTGAAATCCTTGAGTTATCCTCTATGAAATAAGTAAAACGAGATCCAGTAGCAATTCTGTCTGAATGGGTGCTGCTTTTGCTGGAGTGTGAAGGTGCTTTCCCATAATGATAATTTTAAAATATCATTTGATGGTTATTTTATAGGTATAGATAAAGATAAGTATACTAAAATCAGAAGACTTAAAGTCAGAATATCTTTAACCAGGAGATTTAGGAGATAAAACAGTTGCCACATGGACTGAAACAGAATTTCTGTCTTCTCATTCCTTCATGAAACAGTCTCTGGAGCAAGGTTCACTCTGAGGATTTCACACCATCCTTTGAAGCCATTGTTAGGGGTTGCTCATGGTGGCAAGGTGCCAGACTGATGGACTTTTGGTCTGTTCTCCTGTACTTAAGAATGGAAAGGGTGCCGAGCAGCTTAACGTGGATTAATGGTGACACTTTAAATTATATCACTGTTATTTCAGAAAAGGCAGGAAAACACTGAGCCATGCTACATCAGCATGTTGATTTACAGGTCTTATAATTCCACAGACATTAATAGCAATAGAAAGAAATAAAAGGATTTAAGGTGCAAAGGGTTTTGGGGTTGTTTTTTAAATCTTTTAAGTGACCAAAACTTGTGGATATTGTCTTAAGAATTGCTGGCAGATTATATAGGTTTCCAGGAAGAGAGCACTAACTGACAATAATGACTTTCTACTTAAATAAATGATGAAACTTGAGCATTTATTTTCACATTAGACAAAGTGAAGGTCTAACACCCCAGCTATAACACTCTTGTGTACAAAACAGCACTGAGGGCAGAACTCACCCTTTGCAGGAAGGGTTGAGCCAAATAATTTTGTTTGGACATTGGAGTGATGTTTGAAACCTGACAGTAGGGCACAATTTGCTGAAGGTACACTGGCCAGAGTCCTCTTTACTTATTCTAAAAGGAAGTGACAAAGGTAAATGATGTAGATATTTTCCACAAGTTAGCTCACTAGTCGTATCTGAACTATCTAAACTGCCTTTTCAGATTCCTGTTGGCCTGTTTGGAAGAATGATATACAAGAGTATATGGCCCTCAATTCCTTAACCCTGCCATGCAGATTTCCCAGTAAACTAAGCAGTTCTGAAATATCTAGTCTTGCTCTGAAACTACTTTTTCACACGTTTTCTTCTGAATAATAATTAACTTTCCCTCACAGCTTTGTTTATATAATTCAGTTTACCTCTAAAGAAAGAAAAATTAGTTATCAAATGCTGTCTAGTCTGAAAAATATTTGTATTTGTGACATTTTTCTTTTCCAATTTTTCAGTAAAAGCCCAATAAATCTTTATACCTTTAAAGGCATTGACATCTATTGCTGGAAATGGTAAACAGACAAATTAAAATACTGTCTCCTCCTAGATGCTGCACAAGACGAAAATTGAAGAGTGGATTATTCCCAGAATCAGGCTGTTACCCCTAACAAACTAGTTCCTCTAACCTCCCCCTTTTGGTAATATCTAACATCCCCCAAAAATATTGACTAGGTACTAGTTGTCCAAGAAAAAAGTCCAAATATACGACAGATAAAGTCATATAAGACACATATATATCTATATTGTAGAAATTATACTCAGTTTTGTTACCTTCCATTTTACTGGAAAATCAAACAAAGAAATTTAACTGAAATAGCAGCAGAACTCTCATTGCAAATCAATTTTCTGCTGGAACACTAAAGAAAACCTTTTCTAAATATTAGCCAGCTATGCTTTTCTTTTTGGGCAAATATCCTCTTTTTCAAGCTTAGTCGAGCGTAATAATTATCTCTCCTTTTTTTAAACAAAATGTAGAAATTATCTGAAGCAATTAGACTGAATTACTGTCTAATTACAACAAATGATAATTTTCAAATCAGAGCTACTGTCTTTTCTGTAGCTGTGCAATCACATATTAGTAAGCTCTTAGGTCAGTGGGCTTCTGCTGGCATCACTGGCAAGGACTTTAAGTACAGTACAGCAGTGTGAACACACTTCTGTAATCCACACAATTAGTAACTTATTCTGTGACTCACTCCCCAATTAAAGATTGCTTTTGTCTTTTACATGTTTTCACACATGGGTTTTTATGAATACAGTAATTTCACGATTATAAGCCACACCTGATTATAAGCCACACCTCCCGGTAGCCAGGTAGACCACGGGATTTGTCCATATATAAGCCGCACCTGAATATAAGCCACACATTTTTTTTGTTTTTTAAAAAAATAAACCAAGGATACATGTGTAACAAAGTAACAAATTAGTAACAGAATCGCTGCTAGCTGGGTTTGGTGTTAGGTGCTCAGGTTGAAAACACTTTTCATAGACCAGCGAAGCCTTTAAAGGCAGCCCCAGGCGCCCTCCTGGCCGGCTCCCACTTCCGGGTTGGCATTTCACTGGGATTTGTCCATAGATAAGCCGCACCTGAATATAAGCCACAGTACTGGGGTAGGCTGGATTCTTCAATGAAAAAGGTGCGGCTTATAATTGTGAAATTACTGTATGTATCACTTACAGAATTAAAACAAGGTGGATTAATAGAATATTATTTATGAATTATCAGACGAAAAAGCTCTTCCTCACAGAGTGGCTATTTGTGAGGTTCTTAATTGATTTGTAAACGTAGGTGATGGATGTGTTAAGATTAAAACCAGATGTCAGTCTGTTGATCTTTCAATAGTCAGTTATTTGCACTATTTTTTAAAGTCAGTTTACTAATTTCTTCTTTTAAAAATATGTTCTGTAGTTTGCTTTTGTGATGGACACTATTTCTTGCCTTGCAAGATGTGGATTGATGAGAAAGTTTAACAAATTTGAAAATAGACAAGGAACAGTTTGATTAGACATCTTAATTTTTCAAAAAAGACTAAATGAATAAATTAATCCCAAAATGACAGGATAGGGCCACTGTGTAAACAGCTGAAAAAACCCCCTCAGATTTTTGTAAAGAACTAATTACACTAATTGAGTGGTAAATTATTTGAATTGAAGATAAAAATAAAGATGCAAATTCTTATAAGAAATCTGGTAGAATGCATGCTTTTTATGTCTGGATATGTTTCATGTGAATTAAATTCTGATTTCAATTTTAGCTTCAGTAACATTTCTATAAATCATAGCAAATCCATAGAATACACAGAACTAGATCTTGATTTAGTTTCTTTACAAATAAAGAAATTATACTCTTTTGCATAAATTATGAATACTAATTGCTTATTATCTTTCCATTCTAAAAATCGATCTTCTCTCTCTGAAATGTGTAATCTGGCTTCTTCATGTTTGAGACATATGAAACACATGCAAAAATGTGAAAGATCTTATCAGATGATAACAGGGAGGAGTATTTGGGAATATGAATTGATTATAAGACTATTTGTAACAGCAACTGGATGTTTCTGGAAAAAGAAATAATGGTATCTTAATCTTTGCAAGGATGCTTTCTGAAATACCATACAATAGTAGTGACACTGGATTTCTGTGGGCAGCGGCAGTCGATGCTATTTAACAAATGTAAATTCAAACCTGAGTGTATTCAGAAAACTCTCATTAAGATAACCAGGTGAACAAATAATTTACCTTGTGATATGAGAAAAACTCTTAACCTAGGACCAGTTGCCTTGAAAAGACCTTTTTATTGTTTCCCAAAGTGTATGCCCATGAAAATGTCTCAGTTCTGCGTCCTCTATATATAACTACTTCATCAATTTAAATAAAAGATCACCAAGAGAGAGTGTGTGTTCTCAAAAAAAATTTTTGGTGTATAAATTTGGATTGAAAAAAATAGTGAAAATATGGTATCTCTTTGTTGGGCACCTTCTCTTATTTGCTACTTCTTCTCCAGTCAGGCACAGCCTCACTCCTGCAGCACCAGGATTCCGAGGCTGCCAAAGTGTGTACATAAAGAGCCAAACGAATGTAGTGCAAGAGCTGAATTTGCTGGAGCTTTGCACATTCATCATACAGTGATCAACAGAAGGTTTCCTTTGTGTTTGCATCCCAAACACAGCAACCTGAGTTTTCCAGAGTTCAGCTGTCTGCTGTATATATATGCAATGTCCTTTTTCCCTCTGTGAAATAAGGGGAAGACCATTTAATGGCAATAACTAGGTTATTACCATTTACCTCTAGCATAGATTCTTTTATCTCTGGTCCCTATACAAAGAAAAAAATATTCTTTGCTGATGGATTTGAAATCTAAGGAGTCCCTTTAATGTGAGAAATCTAGATGAGAGTCATTACTTGAAGCTCATAGCTCATGTTCAATTTAACAGGCAAATAGCAGGGATATAAGCATTCCTGAATCTCCAGAGCATGACAATGGACTGGATGGATATCACCACATTCTTGAAATCCCACTCCATATCAAAAAGTGAGTCTTCTTGTCTAATGGTGTGTATTGGGTTCATAAAAGATAATAAATTGTTTGCACTACTCTAAGTACATGTATGAGAAACAATTGTACACCTGAAATTTGGGAGTTCTAAGTTTCAGACACAATTCTTTTTAGCATTTACAGCTAGGGCTCTTACCTATTACAAGTTGCCTTGTAACAGCTAATAAGCAGAAGGTTTTAGGTCACTTTTACAGTCAAGTCACCCACCTAATTTTTGGCAAGAAACCTCAGTGGGAAAGGACAATATTGAAAATATGTATGTGGAGATAACATAATTGTTTATTCATCAAGATCACACTAGAAAATAAAAAAGTATGTTCTAGATTTTTTTCTAATATGTCACCACAGCTTTTATAGGGTAAGTCTTTAGTAGTTGAGCTTTGGAACATTGGCAGAACAACAAGGGAAACCATAAGAAAAGGTTAGCCAAAAAATGTCAGCTTTAACTTTAGAGGAATAACTTGTTCACTCGTAACAGAAAATCCAAAAAATTCTTCGTTTATAGTAAATTGCAACTATTCACATCATGGTCAGAGCATAATGTATGATTAGATAAGTAATTTCAACAAAATAATACAATGCTTGTGTTATTTGATGCAATGTCCTATTTTACTGTATTAAAATACAGCTGAAGCATATACTGTACCATTAAAATTCTCTAAGTTTGTGACTGTTCTGTCTAACTATGTTGCTTTTGAGTTGGACACCAGAAATGCTACTTTCTGTCAATCTTTAATATCACAAGGGCTAAACAGTTGAGCAAAATCTATTTCAAATGTTTTCTTACAGCCTTGAAAGTGGCAGCAAGTTTAGGACAAAGAGTTATCCAACTCTGACTCTAACAGAGGTTTCCTGTCTAGGTACAATGGGGTTTTCCTTTTCATTCAATCTTTTCAAGGGTTCCTGCAAATGGCTGCAGATGGCAGAACCCAGGGTTTCTGAACAGCTCCGTGATGCCCCACAAACTAAATTCAAACAAAAGTCTGGGATATTTGCAAGTGTCACGCAGGAGAGTGATAAAATGTTCAGCTAACCCTGCTTTCCAGGCAGATCTAGTGTGGTGCCCTGTCCCCCTGTCCTTGCTGCAGCACCTCCCTGGAAATGTTCAAGGCCAGGTTGGATGGGCCTCTGAGCAACCCAACCTAGTTGGAAATGTCCCTGCTCACTGCAGGGGGTTGAACTGGATGACATTTAATGGTCCCATCTAAACTAAACTATTCTGTGACTCTATGATTATATAAAATACGAGATTAAATTTTCTTCAGCTTATAAGTGAAGTCTTACTAAATGGTACTGCAAGTCCACAGTGAATGTCATTTCAGTATTAAAAAAAAATTAGCATGTATCTATTAAGTGGAAATGTTTTGATTTCCTGTTAGTTTAGATCATATTTTTAACATAATTTTTGAAGTATTTAAATAAGAAATATTTATACCTCTAAAATTTTTTTCCAACACGACTAGCATCAGTGCTATAGATTTTACTAAAAAATATCATAGGTAACTAGTATGAAGTCTAAAATTGCAAGAGATTTGGTTTAAAATAAATCTCAGCTTAAAATTAGTCACAGAAAAATAGTCAAAGTGTAGTAATTTCTTACATATAACTTCTTATTGAATTACTCTACTGTTGCGTGATGGTTTTGCAGCCACACGTATTTTTTACTTTTTTTTCAGTTATTTGTCAAAATAACTCCAAAATTTTGTTATAAGATAGACTCCAAGAAAGACGGGAAAATGTACTAGCAAATAAATGAAAAGATGTAAAGTAAATAATAAGTTTTATTTCCTTCCACTGCACTCCTGAGGTTTACTTATTATTTGTTTTTTGTCTGTAATCTCTATAAAAGTTGTTCTAGCCTTTATACAATCTTATCTGAAGTAAAATTGACAACAATATTAATCTCTGGCGTGTCAATTATTTTCAGGTTGGAGCTTTCAAAGTGGTGCTGCAAAGTAATTAAAACTTACTTTAAGTAGTCATCTTTCCTATTAGTGATTCTGGATTGTAAAATATTGTCAAATAAAAATAGATGGGGTAGAGGGACACTCATTCAGAGAAGCGAAGATTGTGACATACAGAAGTGGAAGGTGACATTACAACATTTGGGGAAAATCTAAAAGAGAGGAAAGAACAGATTCAAAGTTCACAGTGATGGCCATGTTTGAAGCTTTGTGTTGTCAGATAAGCTGCAAAGAGGAGAAAAATGAATCATTCTCATGTCCGCATCATGATGCTACACAGTATCACAGAGCTGAAATAAACTTTGACATGTTCTTGAAGACAACATCATTCCTTCTAAATGCAATTTTTTTGTTAACCTTGAGTCATTAGTCCAGGAGGAGAACTATTAACAGCCAACAACGGATAATAACTCTGATATTTAGAAACCTCCTTCTCAAGGAATTAGATTACAGACAAATCAAATGAAAAAAAAATCTTATTAAAAATGAGTATGTCCTAAAGCCTGCTGTGTGAGAATTATTACCATCTCTTGTTTTGAATACCTCTTGTATGTAATGTCTGGCACTCGGATATTGGCAGGCTATGAGTGTAGGTTGATAAAATTTTCAAGAAAATTTTGAGAAATTAAATTTTTTCCTTCATTGTTTCTCATAAAAAGACATGCATATAAGCACTGTCTATATTATGAAAAGTATTTCATGTTTTCCAAAATATTATTTTTTTTTCAATTTTAGTATTTTTTTTTAAATCTTGATGCTTATTGGAATTTACAACCTCCTAAGATTTTTCCCTTCCACCTGGAACTTAGCTAGTTTAGCATCTTCTCAGACAATAAATGCAGCATTCTTGTCAGATTCAGTAGTAAGTTTCAACAAAAAATCAATGTGAGAAAACAAAAAAGAACAAAAAAGTAACACGCCTGGCAACCTGAACATATATTGCTAAGTCTACTCTGTGCTCTTTTGAACTTTTATAAGAAGTAATCTTGAACTGAGAACAACACTAAGCTTTTTCTCAAAGATCTGAACTGCAGAGAAACAGTCCCTTTAGAAAAAAGTTCTTTTGAACTTTATATATTTGAATCAGCTGTTTTAGATGGAAAACTTGTAAGAGCACTTTTGCTACATTAATTTAGAATAAAAATAGCATATTTAATTTAGTGCATATACATGGTTAGAGGAGGATTTCTGAAACTACTTTTCTTAAGCTCTCTCTAATCTTTCAAAGCTTATAGGACTTGAAAAAATATTTCATGTTCTTTCAGTTTTAATTGCACAGTTTTATAGAAAAGGGGAATTTTGAGATGTTCAACATATCAAAGGTAGTTTGATAAAGTTTTGCTTAAGGTTAACAACCAATACCTCACATATTATCCGAACCAGAGAGAGAAGCAACAGATGACATTTCTACTGTTGAGAAAATGATTCTCTATCATGTTCAAATTTAAATGCCACTGGGATATTTCTTTGCCTCTGTGTTATATCCAATGATTTTTAACAGACTGATTTTTAAATTATACACTGGATTGAATTATTCAGCCAGAAAACACCGGGCATGTAGTCCACCTTCCTTCCTGTCACTCCCTAAATTAATTAGAGTTTTAACAAGTGAATGACTTCTAGAAGTAAAACATTTTAAACTATGGAGAACTCACAATAGTCTCGGTAGTCTGTTCCAATGGCTACTAACTTTTACGGCTTAAAATTCTTCACGTATTTGTGGTTTAAATTTTTCTAACTGTAACTCCTATCATTTGCCTTTTGTCACATTTTTGTGTGAAATACTGAAGAGTTCTTTGTTAAGAAATTTTTCAGTCCCTTAAGATTTAATGTGGTCAGATCTCTCCAGAAGCTTTAATTCTCTAAAGGGATACATCTTGAGTCTTTGACTATAAGCCATGCTTTCCGATGCTTTGATTTCCTCCTGGCTCCATTTTTAATCAGTTTCCTTTGGCGTACTTAAATTCACTTTAGAGAACTGTATCTCCTCTAAAACAAGCCTGTCTGACACTTGTACTTGCAGTACAAATTATGCCTATGATGACAATACAGTTCTCTTCATCCTGGCTGCACTACTGAATGTCATTTGTCAGTTTGATGATAGTGCTAGTTTTGGGTTTAAAAGAATCTGCTGGAAATCTCTTTTCAGAGAAGCTGTTCCAATATCCAATTTTTACTGTTTTTCTGTTCAATCTTTCCCAATTAATTTCATCATTTTCCTTCCTTGACTAAACTTTATTCCAGCGCTTCTGGTACATTCTTCAAAAGTATCACACCTTGATGTAATGCTCATCTCCCATACAAAGTAATGATAAACTCCAGTGGACTTCCAGGAGCAGAAAAGAGGAAGCTTCGTTTTTTCCCAATATTTCATAATTTATTGAATATTTATTGAAATCTTACTTTAAAACATGATGTCATCGAAGTATTGAGATATTTCAGTCTACAAAGCATTCATTGAGTTAATAGATCAGATAGTAAGGATAACATAGATAGAGATTTTGATATAGATAGATATAGATAAATGTATTTCCTATATCTGCAGGTGAAATATCAATGTGATTAAAATAGCAGCCTTTAAATTCCTAAAATCACTCGATCATTTAAATCACTGTGACATTAAGCCCTCCATCTTTCTAGGGACAAATGAAGTTTCCAATTAGCCTCCAAGCTTTTAAAGTTGTATCTATGGGAGATGGGATAATGTTAACGATTTTACAATAGTGTTCAAATTTGCTATTAATTCAAAGCCGTTTTTCATAAGTTCTGTCAGTTTTGCAAGTTCATGGTTCTGCCTTTAAATTTCCTCTTGCCCCCTCATTAAATAGAAGCGTAATTATTCACCATGTAGAGTGAAGACATTTTCCTTTAAATATTCTAATCTCACAGTAGGCATCAGGTCATTGTAAATCCACCTTTCTCATGGAAACAAGTAAAGATTAAAAATTTCTGCAAAGGTTACCATGACTTCAATTTCAGTTTCTCTGGAGGATGATTTACCAGGTTAGGGAACAGGAAACAAACGTGTTATCTGAAAAGTCTAAAAGATTTTCTTATGCATCATATGATTTGTAACTGTTGTGATTTTGCCGGGAAAATATTCAGGAGATGTAATGATAATGAATAACAATTTGTTATTTTGTTAATTGCCTTTCAAACAGATGTGGGCTGCTATTAGGCTGCCCTTAGCCTCCTCTTAATCCAACTAAACATCCCCAGCTCTCCTATGATCTCCTCATCGGTCCTATGCTGCGGGCTCCTGACCGGTCATCATTTGCCGCTGAGTGCTCTTGAGTTCCTCAACATCCTCCTTCATCTAGAGGGCCCAAACATAGATGCAGTCATTTACAGCAGTGAGAATTTACTGTCTTATTCACAATGGAAACATAGCTGGTGTCCATCATAACCTCCATCATAATCTCTCAGAAGGGCACATAGCAGCCAGGCTCTTGACTACAGTAATTTCACACTGATAAGCTGTACCTATTTCACTGAAGAATCGAGCCAATCCCAGAAGTGCTGCTAATCACCAGATTTATGGACAAATTCTGGTGAAATGCCAACCAGGAAGTGCGAGCCATGGCCGGCCAGGGAGCTGTCACGGAGCTGCAGCCGGGTGGGCGGGGGGTGGATGGGGAGCTGATACTGAGCTGCTGCCAGGTGGCCAGCGAGCTGGAGCCACTGGCTAGTGGGCAGTGAGCTGCCGCCGGCTTCATTCACTTGGGGAGGGGACAGGCTGCCACTGCTGCTGAACAGGTGGGGAGCTGCAGCAGCCAGCACTGGGGATGGGAGTGCCAGGGCCCATGGCATGGGGAGGGTGCCTGGGGCTGCATTTAAAGGCTTCGCTGGTCTCTGAAAACTGTTTGCAAATTGAGCACCTGACAGCAAACCCCGCGACCACACGATTCTGTTACTAACTTGTTACTTTGTTGCACATGGATCCTCGCTTTAAAAAAAAAAAAAAGTGAGGCTTATCACCTGATGTGGCTTATTTATGGACAAATTCCGTGGTCTTCCCAGCTAACCGGGAGTGCGGCTTATAACCAGGTGCGGCTTATGAGTATGAAATTACTGTATATCTTTCTACAAGTTTGAGATATTAATTTGACTTGCATTAATTGCACGTTTCTTTTTGATGTTCTTTTATTCCAGTTGCACGTTCCAGCACAGAAATAAGTAAAATAGAAATCCTAAACAACTGACTACCAGCAAGCAAATAAATAAATATATCAATAAATGAATATTCCTGTGCTATTCATTGTTGAAAACACTGTTTTGACTACAATGCTGTTAAGGGAGGTGGTGCCTGTATATAGCACAGAAAATAGGATATCATGGAATTCTTGATTCTTTAATTTTGAATTGTATATCAAGATAAGAACTGAAGAGGGGAAATGAAAGATTTCAGGAGCTTCTAGGAAGTGTAGGATATAAGCAGGAATTGTTTTCTCTCAGTATAGGGGCTCCACACTCTGTGCAGGCATGGACATGCCTTACTAAGAATATTGATTATAATGTTTCTTACATAATTAACAAGTTTTAAGTGAAATTCCAGATTTCATAGCTGATTATGTTTGGTGCCTCTTACAACACAGTTTAATACCATGTGCTATATTTTTGAGACATTGGGGTAGATTTCTATTGCAAGTTTGGACCTATCACTATCACTATGAGGTCTAGAAAAGTAGGAGAGTAGTGCCATTTAGTGAGTGAAGAAGTTTCTAAGAAACCCAAGTAGACTTTGACATGAAGACTAGCAGCAGGATAAAACAATTCTCTCTGAATTTGTATTGAATCCCTGGGAAAGTGACATCAGTAAACCAGAAGTCTCCAATATGGAACATGCACCTTTTAGAGGCTGCAGCAGTGGAATGTCTTGAAATCCTTTTCTATCCATCACCTATAAACGTACCCTAGCCAAAGATTCCCAAAATACATTTTATGAATTTGGGGACTATTGATTATATGAGGATTTTGATATGCAACTCACAAGATTAAAATGCACTTTTTTTCAGAAACACTTTAGCAGATATAATCTGTATTTTTCAGAGGAGAGAAAACCATTAGAACAGACTTTAACAGGAAAGAGAATTTTGTCATATGTCACCTGGCCCTAATCTTATACAGGAGATCTGAGAAAACTGTAGTCTTGGTATTTTCGGACCAATATGTTTTGAAGCATACTCCTTTCCTTTTAGTTTTAATTTCTAAGGCTCCTTAATGTCAATTATGCATGTTTCTATTTCTCTGCATCAGCAGTGGTATCTGGCTGTTTTCTTCTGTATTTCAAGGCATTCTATTCTTACTTCCTCCTCTGTTACTGCTGTTTACTCCAGAACAGTAATTTAATGGATTATCCACAACTGACTATCCAAATTTCAGATTACACTTCTTTGGATTCTTAACCTAAACTTTTTCAAGATATGTTTAACATTATATATTGTATTCATTTTTAGCATCCATTTTTATTATTTCTGCGTGCTTGCTGTTTCTCTTTAAATTACAACATCTTATTAACAAAGAGTCAGGACAGATACCAAATCGAATTTTAAATAGTCTCAGTTGAGAGCCAGTGCATCATAATTTATTATTGTTCAGCTATCCCACATTTTCTCATGTAGCTCTGATTAGAACATTCATTCCAGGATTCTTCTTAGCCTATGGATTATGAAATTGCTAAAAATTTTACAGGCATTCAGAGCCAAAAACGACTGAAGTCATCACATTCAAACCACAGGATTGAAATCTCCAGAGTTCCCCCACTTTTATGTTGGTGTCACTTCATTTAAATCAGTGGTGTGATATCCTGAAGAATCAGAACACAAAGGGTTAGTGCAGAATCCAGCTTTATTTAATCTTCATTAGTGATCTGGAGGTGGAAGCAAACAGCTCATTAACAGAATTTGCAGATGCTAATAAATTGAGAGAAGTTATGTACCCGAGGGAAGATTGCAAAATAATAAAAGGGCATCCAACAGGGGTTTAAAATGTGGACAGAAAAAAACACATTTTAACTCAGGAGACCTTATATTAATACAACTCAGAAAATAATTAAAAGCACAAATAAGAATGCAAATTAATTCCATACCTCACAGCAGAGAATGAGACATTGCATCAGGAGAAGAATATCTATTCTCTCAGGTATTTGGAAAGGAAAACACAAAACTGGATTTAAAAATAGAGCCCATCATTGATGACAGGCAAAACAGGCAGGCAAAAGGGATACTTAGAGACATAATGCAAGATGCTTCTGCTTTAGGAGGCATCTTACATTGAACTGATGAAGTCTCTAATTTACTATACATGATCAATTAATTCCTGCAGGGGATTTTTCATACCTTGGGTTGTCCAAATATTCTCATTTTTTAGTCAGTCTCTCAGGAAGTTCACAAGATTTAAACACAATGAAAATTTATATGATAATATGAAGTTTGGAATTTAAAAATGATAATATTCTTTATGTCTTTTGACCTTTATTAATTTTTATGGATTAGTAAAGATTAAGAACTCTGTTAAAATAAATAAATTCAGGAATTGCTTCTGTTCAATAAAGAGTAAATATTATAAAATTTTGACCTGGCAGGAAATATTCACAAAATTATACCAGTCTTTTATGAGTTCATTTACAGAGTTAAATAACAATACTTTTGTGGTTTAAA
The DNA here is from genome assembly GCA_009812075.1 of Sialia sialis. NCBI lineage: Eukaryota > Metazoa > Chordata > Aves > Passeriformes > Turdidae > Sialia > Sialia sialis. The sequence continues at coordinate 25,374,754 of VRYO01002355.1, forward strand.
CTGTACATTGTTGGATTTAACCATTAGTTTAAATTTATATCTATGGACCTTTATAGCTGAAGACAGTGTGACATGTTAAAAAAAATCAGTAAAAGAATAATTATAAGAAAATCATAGTTGTTTATATCTCTCTTTTATTCCTACATTCCATTCTGTGTTTCTTCACTTTGGGAAATAACATTTCAGATATTAGGAAATAAAAATTGCGCTGCTTGCTTTGGCTAGCTTTAAAGTTAGTCATGAGCTTATGAGGACATAATGCTATTCAGATGTGAGCCTGAGGTTTTGCTAAACATCTCCAAGGATTTTGACAGTTAATCCCTATTTCTTTTATATTTAGAAAGTTAAAAGTATAATTTAAAAGTTCGTTTTATTTAGTTCATTGTCCAAACATAGTACAGGTCACTGTATACTTAGCATCTTCACTCCATTTTGTCCTTACCTTTTATCCTTATTTTTTATATAATGTTCATAAAAAAACAGAAAATGTTCCATTTCTCTTCCCAATATAACCATTTTTCTTGCTCTTCTGCCTTCCTTTTATTAGAGTGATATTTACTGCCGTAGCACTTCCTCTGCTTTTCCTTTCCTCCTCTAATTGCATTGCAGACTACTTGGTATGATTCCCTCTATCTCTAAAGGCTCTTTAAGATCAGATTAGTTGATCATCTCATCATTTTTTTCAGTCTTTTAGTTATTGGTGGCCTAGAGCTTCTCACTTTGAGCTTCACTTAATATGATGTTCTCTTGTCATTGCCACTCAAGCATATGTATCACAGCTGTGCAGCTGCAGAACATGCGAGCTTTGGCACTTATCACGTTTGCTCTGTGTTTGAAGCAGATGAGATAAAAAAGAGCTGCAGCATCCTGAGACACAAATGATCACATATGGGGGAGAAGGAAAGAAAATAAAGATTGTGTAGGCTTTGACCTCTAGTGCACATTTTTGTGTGACTAGTTGCCTAATGATACACATCTGTGAAATCAGCACCGTATACTGTTTAAAAAAGGTCAGTTCAATTTGTTGGTGTTATTGTGGGCCGACAGAGCATGATCTGATCAGCATTTGTAAAGCTGAACTCAAGAAAAATGAGGAATACTGGAGATACGTAGGCTTTGTAGATAGGCAGAGGAGGATGATCAATGGAATGGAATTTCAGCTAATATGTGTGGTACGTCTGGAATTCCTATCTGAGATATAGTGTTAAAATTGAATTTCCCAGAAGAAATATAGGACTGTCAGAGAAAAAACACTGGCAGCATGAGAAAAAATAGTCATTGCTTTCATTCTGTTATTTATCTGTTATTTACAAGTGTAAATCGGCCATTATGCTTTAACAAAAAACAGTTAACATGTCACTTTCCCCTGTGCAATTCCTCAAATTCCTCAGGTATCCAGTGAGACAATCTTCTTGGCTGTCAAACACATGTGCCTTGGATTGCACACCCATACATTTAGGGCCAGGTTCGCTGTCTTTCACCAACTGGAGCCCTCTCATTCATCACACTAGGTCAGGTCACCAGGCTAGTGCTGGTTGGCTTGCTTGGCCAGCTTCCCTGCGTGGCAGCTGCAGAGTGCTGACTGTGATTAATCATGTTGCAGTTACAGTGCTATATTAATTGTTTTGCTTCGCAGACAAAAATCTTTAAATTGTTAGGCCTCTAAAGTTGCTGCTTTAGCTTCTTCAAATTAGTATTAAAACACTGAGAAACTATATTAGTCTCTTATTTTCTCTTATGCTTATGATTCAGGCTGTTGAGCTTCATGAAGTATCTTCCAGTCAAATAAGTTAGTATTGTTTCAAAGATTTTAAAATAAATTAATAATTAGGAAATGTTAAGATTCATTTTTCATTTAAGGTTTCATATTTTCTCTAAAAATGTTTGTCTTTTGAGCTCTTGTGATCAATAGCTTTTACAGTCTACACAAAACTTAAAACCCAATTTTATAAAAACAGTTTTTTCCCCTCTCTTTTGCCTGCAGTAGAAAAGAAAATCCACATTTTTTACATTTTTAAATAGAAATATAGTTTGGGATTTTATTATGAATCTACAGAACCTCTTTTTTGTCCCAGGAACAAAGTCCAATACTCCTCACGGCTAAACTCAGGGTTGTGACTTTGGCTAGTACCATTTTGTTGTACCAAGCTCTATCTTGTTCATTCTTTTCAAAATCCATCCTAAAGCTTTAGTTTATGATTTCAAATAAGAGTTTAGTAAGTCTAATACATTTTCCCTGCCAAAAATAAGTCAACCATTTCTTGGATTCCAATCCTCAACCACAGATTCCTCCTGTCTTCTGCACTGTTGTTCATCTGATACATGGTGAGTGAGCTGGTGACCTGAAATTATCCACTTGAGTGGTTCAAGTAGGGAGTGGTGTTTCTTTACTGATATCTTAATTAGTCCACTGTGGAGGAAAAGAAATGCCCTAATTGACAGAAAGCCAACAGACATGTACGATGAGAAGGAGTTGCATAGGAGAGGACAGAAATCTGTTCTGACAGCAGAAAGCATGAAACTCACCTTTAGCATCTGGCCCACAGTTTGCTGGGTTAAATAAATTTGTACCTGTTGGCTTGGAATCTCTGTAAATTCTGAATTGTTTATTGATTTTTATGGTATTCTCATAGTTTTACCTATAATACTCATAGCTGAAAGTTCCACATAGCTGTGAAAATCCAACAACACACTTTATTTCCTGCCAATTCTATTTTTAGTTCAGCATTGTTCAGGGAAATCATCATTGAATTCATCTCTCATTCTTGCCTACAAAATCATAAGTATGTCTGTTGAAGACAAACAAATTATGGTGCTACAGAAGTGGACAGAGGAAAACATCAGAGTGATGGCTCTTGATTGGATAATATTCCCCTTGGATATAGATGAAGATGGGATGGCAAGGTAATGTAGAGCTATCCAGCTTCTTGTTCCTTTCTGTTTGGAAGCTTCTAGACCAAACAAGTTTCCTGTTACCCAGAAAAGATTTTTTCTACTCAAAGTCTCTATTCAAAACAAAAACCAAAAAACCAAACCAAAAGTAAAAGAATCAATGCATATGTTGTCTATTCTATCATGGTAAAGGTTACCTGTTCTTCAAGGAGCAAACTGCAGAGAAGCCAAAGTTTCCACCAGATCTGCACTGGTTTATGATATTAGTACCTCTGGCTGTGTGCCTTGCCTCTCTGCTCATACTTAATATACTATAACAGATGCATTCCCCTCTTCAAAATTCCTTCATAGATTTGTTTTCTGTCACTATTCTGCTGCCTTTCATTACTTGAATTAATACATTGATCCATGGACTTGAATGACTCAGGTAACAAGGCATGTTTCCTTCTACACTTCTTGCTATAAGCCAGTAAATTCTGTTAAAACAGATAAAAAATGGATATTGTGTTTTATCATGCAGCCATTAAATCCATAGATGCACATCTGAGTGTTAAGAGCAAGAAGCCATACTCTCAGCGTGATTTGGAGGAGACAAGGAATTCTGAGGCCAAATCTTACTCTAGAAGGCTGAAAAAATATGCTATTTCACATATTTTATCACTTCTCATTCCCCTCAAGGTTCCCTCAAACAATATTTTTTTTTATGTAAAAAGCTACATATTGGAAGAAATCAGTCTGTCATCAACCTGTCTACATAAAGTCATTAACTTTAACTTTTAGGTCAAAGAAAGGAATCAAAAACTTTGATCCCACAAAAGTCACCATGACATAAAGCCACACTCACAAATGATTTTTTTCATTCAGTACCAGCTTATTGTGTGTGATGATACATATTTCAACGCATCATAAAAAACCAAGAAGAACAAAAGTCTTATAGTGAGGCAATCCTAATATAATACAGTACCTTTTGTCATGCAAAATTCACTCTTTTTTTGTGCAGAAGGATGAGTGCATGTGAAGAGTTTGGATTTTAGTTGGAGTTTTAACGCACCCGTTTAGAAACTCGGATAGAAGTAAAAGCTCCTCACACAGATAAAATTGATAAATAGAACACACCCAATTTTCCAATACCTTGGCTCTGAACCAGTGCCCATTGGATTTAAAGGATAAATAATTCAGGAGAAGAAGTATCTAAGAGTGACCTAAGAGTGAGAGAGATCTCCTGGTGGAAATACATTCGATGTCTCTAATGCTGGCAGGGGAAATAAAGTGAGGATAAAAACGGGGTGTATGGCTGAAACAGCAGCGCTTTGATCTTGGACTGTGCTTTTAAACAGCTCTGCATCCTTCAGAGCCTGGCATATGTTACATTAGCTATTGTGTTTCTCCATCTACATGTGGGGAAAATGTTGCTACAGAGGGGAACAGGGCTAAAAACTCCACATTGAATTTCAAAATTCACATACAGTGGACCCTTTAATCCAGTCCTGGACATTATCAAATATCTGCCCCCATAAATCTTTACTGTTCTTAATGAGCAAGAGTTTCAGCAATTACTGAGCCTTAAGAGCATATTAAAGCCTCCCAACCCCCATCTATATATCAAAGATTAGTCAGAGAATTATACTAAAAGTTTCTGGTCTTTAAAAGAATTTATTTAATTTTATGTGTAATAGTTTGTGGGATTTGTAAAGAGCAATAACTTTAGATTTTTCTCTTTTTGTGTTTTTTAATGACAGTTATAGTCAAAAGACACTGGAATGGGGTACATCTCACAGAAAAACAGAAAATTTGTGAAAATATTTGTCACCCTGTCTTCATTGAAACTTGCATTGGTGACATAACCCAGTGGTGGAAATGTGAAATGACTGATAATAAAGGCAATGAGGGACAAACTTTCATACTTTTTTTCTTTGCAATGCTTGAAGGCATCACAGTTACAAAGCTTTCTGCCAAGACACTCACCAGCTAAAATGTTAGAGGTGCCTTGATCCTTCAGTTTGATTTTCTAAATCTTTGAGTGGATGTGCCAGCTACTCTGCTTCACCTAGATGGCAGGGGGTGTGTGGGTGACTGTAACCAAAACAGGTTTCTAACTCTGGAGCCAAGGTTATTTCAGCTTAGAGAAGCTGAGCTACATTCTCCAACTGAACTCACGCCTGAACTCTTGCCCTGCAGCTAAGTTTTAGCATGGAGAAGCACTTTTCCCTTTGGCTTTTCCATATTTGACTACTCTTACAGTGTGGCAAGGGGAGGGCACGGAAGAGGGTGCAGAAGAAATTATTCCATCTCTGCCTGCTGGCTGCCCCTCTGCAGCTCCCAGCCTGACCCTGCCTCCTGTTTTCAGGAGGAGGCAAAAAGACTCTCCCTGTAAATAATTGCTAAAGAACTGACACAGATTTTCCTCTTTCACAGTACTCTGCATACTTTCCTATGTATTTCCATTCTTATGTATTTTTTTAGCAAAGACATTGCCGGCATAAAGTGTGAGGCAATAACACTTCCTGTTAGGAAGGTCTGGAGTTTAATTCAAATGGCTGTTCTGGTTTTGCTATATGTGTCTATTTTGGGAGAGGTAAATGGCAGTCATGAAAGGAAACTAATCCACAACCGTCTGTCTTCCCAATTCCCATTCAATGATTTAATTTCACTGGTATCTCAATACCTAACTGTTCTCAATACTTCTGAAAAACACCACTATATGACCTCCATAAACCAGTATTTATTTATTTTTTTTTAGGTTATCTTAGCTAGAAAAGATTGATTTCAAAATAAGACATTCTTTAACATCTTGTACTTTCTCTCTGTACACTTATATATTA
>VRYO01002355.1:25381467-25454459 GCA_009812075.1 Sialia sialis
CTAGGTATTCTTTTTTCCCCTGTTCTGTGTATTTTGTAGGCCTAGCAAAAAATAGAGGCAGTCCTTGTGAAAATATTGAGGATAGGGGTTGTAAAAAAATATATTTCCTGTTATTTCTGATATGCCAATGATTTTGATTTTTTTATTCCCTCAGTATGCCAACTTTATCCCAGGGTCTTTAAGTATATTCATGCTGTATGTACTGGTTTTAAAACAGAGTACCTGAAACAAGACCAAAGGCTGGCTCAGCAGTCAAGACAAACACATATACTATTTTACACAGGACTAATATCTGAGTCACTCATATGGAAAATATCAACATCCACCCATAATTTGTCTTCTATTTATCTCTGTTGCAAAAATTGCTACCCCTCAAAGTATGCATGCCCATGCCAGGAACTATCACCTGTAAGAGGTAGGGAGAGCTAGTAGGAGCAAGACTGTTATTCATGACCCTCTTGAAAATAAGAGTTTTTTAAAAAATTACCCAGATTTAGTTACTCAACTCTCCAGTCAGATGAGTGTTGTTGCTACAAAAGTTCAAGAAATATCTGAAATACATCATCACATGGAAAGAAATGTTAAGATTTTTTCAAAATATAGAAATAAATCCTATTGTGGAGATGTTTTTTCATGACAAAGGTTAAATATTTTCCTTGATGATCTTTTTTTCAGAGTTTTTTTCTTTGGGTTTTTTTTTTTTTGTTTGTTTTTAAAAAATTGTTGTTGTTGTTGCTGTTGGTCGGTTGGTTGGTTTTTGGTTTTGTTTGTTTGTTTTTATTTTGTTTTTGGCTTTTTTTTAGAGAAGAAGCACAGATTTTTCTAGTACACTGCTTTCTTGGGTATGAATCGGGTCAGACAGCTGTTGTTCACTACTCAAAGCCGAAGGAAATCTGACACTGGTCTCCAAGAACAGTCTGAAGGCTGCTGTAGGACCCCTGCAGGAGTTCAGCCTCTGCTGGAGGAGAGGTGCTGCTGAAGCACAGGTTGGCTGAACCTTGACACTGAAGAGGCAGAAGTGAAGGCAGAGGCAACACTACATCAGTATTTGCAACTACATTAATTTCACAACTATAAGGCGCACCCTTTTGACTAAAATTTTGATTGAAACCCAAAAGTGCACCTTACAATCTGGTGCACTTTATATATGGACAAAGTGTGGAAATTTGTAAACCTGGAAATCTGAGCCGTCGCAGCAGCCGCCACAAGGGCAGCCACCAAGCGGGCAGCCATGCCAGCCGGCATTGGGGGCGGGAGTGCTGGGGCCCATGGTACGGGGAGGGTGCCTGGGCCTGCGTTTAAAGGCTATGCCGATCTGTGAAAAATGTTTGCAAATTGAGCACCTGACAAGAAACCCCGCAATCACGCGATTCTGTTACTAATTCATTACTTTGTTGCGCACAGATCCTCATTGCAAAAAAAGGTGCGCCTTATAGTCCGGTGCGCCTTATATATGGGGAAAAGTTAGGGAATTTGTCGATAACCCGGAAGTGCGCCTTATAATCTGGTGCACCTTGTAGTTGTGAAATTACTGTAATCCCAATTTGTTAGGGTTGATGAACCTGTAATGGTACATGCACAAGGCCTGTGAAGGTATTTTCCCAGCATGTAACATACTTGACACACAATTGCCATGTCTGGAGACAAGCTGCCAAAAAAAGAGTGGAGTGAGAAGGCTGGCAGCATGTCTTCCTACCAGGTATTTTTCTACCTGATGAGGATATGGTTCTTCTGATTATGCTTTACAACAGTCTTTACTTTAAAAGGAAATTCTGCCAGCTACATTTGGACTTTCAAGTTTTCATGTCTGTTTTTACTATTCTATGGATGGTATTTTCCAAAAGCTGTGGCATGTGGCATGGAGGTATAGCAACTTTTGCATATCAAGAAATTGTGTGGTTTGGTTTCATTTGTGCTGAATGGGAATAAATAAAGCTCACTCCTTTGACTATAACTGTTGCATTTTATGCTTATTTAATTCAGGGAGAAGTCTGAACATCCTCTGAAAAAGAATATTCTAGAATTAGGGATGATTCTTCAAGGAAGGAAAAAGAAATGAGGGGCAGTATGGTAGTATGGAAACCAACATCTATTAGACCTCTGTCCCAAGCAGAATTGCCCACAGAAAACCTGATGTTAGCAGAACTCAACAGGTAATATATAAGATCCTTATTCATTAGAACTTCTGGAAGATTGTAGTAAATGACCCATTTATAAAGCAGGGAAATACATCTTAAATTTTTCCCAGGGTTCTCTGTCAGACAGTTCTTTTTAGACTGAAGTGCTGTGACCTTGAGTTCTCATTCAAACACTAGATGCATAATGCTTTTCTCAGGTAGCAAGATTCTTAATGCCCAGGATGTTCAGTAAGATGATCAATTCTACTTCAGGTATATATTTTCTTTTTTTCAGACAGTATTCAGTATAGAATTTTTTTAATAAAATTGGAGACAAAAGGTAGTTGGTGATCATCAAATTTCTGTATATCAGAGGTTTGAGAAAAACAATTGCATAAAAGTGGAGCAATAAATATGGTATATACCACATAAAACAAACAGTTTTTTTATTATATTTGAAAAGTTGCTATAAGCTATAATAAACATACAAAAGCCTAATTGGAAAAGAAAGGGGGAAAAAAGGAATAGAGGAGTACCTGATTTTCCATAGGGTGTTCCAGATTCATATCAACATAATTCATACCTAAACCTGATATAAGGTTAAAGAGAATTTGCCTGTTAAAAGCACATCAAGAAAAGTGAGAGAGAAAAGTGTTCTTTTGATAATATCTACATATTGTCATGTTTAGCTTTTTGAATTTGTGTTGACAATAGAAAATCAATATTCTAATCAAATATTGATCAAAAATGTTTAATGTTACGGATAAGCATAATAATGTTAGGTGTATTTAAATTCAGTAGAAGTTGAGCTGGGTTTTCAATCTGCAAAGGACATGATGAATATTGCAAAAGTTATTTGTTTGTTTCTTTCACACTGTCCAGGATTCAGCAGAAATTTGCCATCTCAGGCCAATGTGATTCATGCAATTCATAGATTCATGGATCATAGTGGAATGTTTTCTTCCAGGTTAATGGCTTTTTTTGGTTGATAAATTAATCATTTTCTATGTGATACAAGATGTGTGCATGGACAAGCAAAAGTAGATGAATAAGTAATTTGCTGATTTTCTAACCTGGCAATGCATGCAAATTTCAAGATTTTGAGAAATTCTGTAGGCAATATGTAAGATTCAGTTCTTGTTCCTCGTTTGACTAACTAACGTGTAAATGTAGAAATATAGTTTTTAACATATACACCTTTTAGTTAAAAGCTAAGCTATGTTATACATTATTAAATACATTAAATTGAAGGAAATATTAATCCTTGGCTGAATATTATTCAAATTTCAAATTCCAGCACTTGAAGGGAAGGATGTGCTGTGATTTGAAGAAGATGTTGAAACAGTTCACTCTTGCTAACTGCAAGGTTCAGATTGACATTTTTAATCAGTTTCTAATCTACTCCTATTGTCAAATGAAAGGGGAAAATACAGCTTTTTTCAAATAACAATTCTTTCAATAGACTTAAATGAAATAATTTGATAAATGTTATATAATTTACAGTCTTTGTACACTGATACCTCCAATTTCTCTTTATTTCAAAAACAAAAAGTAAAATATGGAGGGGGAGGTAGCTTTCAATCTATACGGAAAGACTGTGATGAGTAATGTGGCTTAAAACAAGCAAGTTTTAAAGTATGTTTGTTTTACTTACTGTCAAAAAATGTGGTGATGTTCAGTGCAAGTGCTGTCTCCCAAGATGCCTGGGGTGAAATCTTGAGCCTACCAAGATGAACAGGAATTTTGTCCTTCAGTGATTTAAGCTTATATGTGTTTGTATGTCAGAACAGTGACTAAAAGCAAAAAACTCAGTCCCACTTGTGAGCTATCTCTGATAGTACAAACCTAACAAATTACTGAGAAAATAGAGACAAGAAAGTTCTTTACCACTAGATTTGTAGCCATAAGATATAGAAATCTAAACACTAATAATTTTGCTTAAATATTTCTCATCCCTACATCATATTCAAGTAGCTGAGCTAGAAGCAATTATTTCTAGATATATCCAGTGAGAATATTAGCCTCTTATAACTATGATTCCAGTAGATTTTGATTGTCTGCATTGATACCAGGCTAGAATTTTCCTTGCAACCTTCAAAATATATTACAGTAATGTTAACCAGGGTCTCAACTTTTCGTCACAGCCCTTGTAAGAAACAATAGATGGGTCCATGAAGGCACAGATTTAATTTACATAAGGATTGAAGGTTATGATTTGAACTTAGAATATCTAAACACCCCCAGTAGCAATGTCTCCTAAATTCTGTGGAAATAAATATTTAGTTAGGTCTGTACAGGTTTGAAAATTGAACACATAGGTAATATTTTATTGTTTTCAGTGATTAATCCCCATGTTCCATACATGGAAAATAATGTTTAAAATTCGGGAAAAAACCTGAGCTCCATGTGAAACATATTTTTCTGCAGCAATAGACATACCATAAGTAATGGATTTATGTCTGATGCCTTGCACTATGAAGCAATGCCTGACAGAGATAAATCAGCTTGAGAAAACTGAAAAAAACATGAATCAAAAGAAAGGGGAAAAAGAGAAGGTATTAAGACCAGACAAGTATAAAAATAACAAAGTTAACTGAATAAACATTATGAAAACAAAATATAGCCAAGGGAATAGTGAGGAAGTAGCATAAATACTTCAAAGCAAGTCTTATTTTCATGAAAAACAATATTATGATTAGTCTAAGTTTTCTAGCCTAAAGGTATTTTTCCAAAATTCTTTTGTACATTATTCATGTTCATAGCATAAAGACCCATGTTGGCTCTGTGATGATTGGTAGCAGGATAACAACAGAAAGAGCTGCTTTGCTTTCTGCTCTGCTTTCTTATTTGGGCTCAAATGGTAAAGTGGCAGTGGAATGTGGCACTCAAGTGTCTATCTTCAACCTCTCAGCTAGAATTTGATTCCCAGCATTCACAGCATCTTTTGAAAATGATGAGTCAGACAGATGCTGGCAGACTTCCAGATTTTGCTTACATGTGTGAAAGGACACTGCTTTTCTTCTAAAGAAGGAAAAGAAAGGAAAAAAAATCTAAGATGAGAAGTCAAAGTTTTGTACCCAGAGAGAAGAAAGATGGACTGAATTTGCATTAGAAATCTCTGCACCCAATTAGGGAGGAGGGGAATGTACAGTACCCATAAGAATACATCTTTTACATTTCAAATTCTCAAAAGCCAGGGAGGAAACAAATTTTTAAATGACGACTTTTGGTTTAAAGACATGTTTTTTAAGATTGAAAGCAATTCTTTAAAAAAATGAATATAAAATAATAAACCTGTATCTTGAAACTCACTTTTCACCTTTCACCAAGTATCAATTAACATTAAAAAATTGATCTCAGACATATTTTTCTTCATTGAAAGCGACATGAGCTGGAGTTATTGTGTTAATCTTGTCACAGAAAGGAACAAGTGAAATCCTTCAGGCAGTGGTGGAGGTTGAAAATCACCTGCACCACCAGCAGAACCACCTTGCTCAGAAAATCAAGGGTTGAGGTGTGGAACCTGGGTCCAACCTGGATTCCAAAACTTCTCCAAATTTGAGAAAAGCTGGATATGATATCTTTCATTTAAACCAAAGCCCTTAATTTCTATGAAGTAGAGAAAGGAGTGAAGAGGGTTCAGAGTCATTTATGCCACACACAAGGGTGACCTCTCCTGGTCAAGCACAAAACTCTCGACAACTCTCAATGATTTTTCAACCTCTTTTTAGTTCAAGTGAAATTACTTCCCTCTGAAAGGAAGTACCCAAAACTTCCCTAATATTGGGACTTTATCAATCAGAAAAGGGAAAAATACAAATGTGTCTACTGTATCAATCTGAAGTTTGTGATGATTTAGAGGTATTTTACTGTACATTCTAAGTTATCTCAACAATAGACTATCTGGTTCTATGATTGCCATTTCTAACTGCAGAAGTTCAGAGTGCAAACCTGCAAGAAAAAATAAGAAAAAAGAGTGCTTATTTGTAAACTGTATTTGAAGATGGAATGGATGCAATTGCATACACAAATATACATTCCCCGCTGTATTTCCAAGGAAGGTGGCTTTGTCAGTAAGTGCTGATGAATGTGGCTGGAGGGAACTTTAGGACCATCCCCAAAGGGCACCATAGACCAAAATGTGTTGGATGAGAGCCCAGAAGACTAAAGGGAAATCCTGGCCAGCAGAGGCATCAATGAATGCTTTGTAATCAGTCAGAGCAACACCACAGTGGATCCTTCAGTCTTAAAAAAAATTATTCATATTTTAAACTTTTACAAATGCACAATACCCTATGTGCTGGCCAATGATTTCATTTAAACATTAAAAGAATACTATTTATTTTTTTGATAATAATGTTTACTGAGATTTTCTCAGCAGAAGTGTTTGAAATTTTCAGCAAAACAGTGAGATGAAAAAACTTGTAAATGATCAGTTTCAAATTATTTTGAAAACTGACTATATTCTTTTGTTATTCAGCTGAAAATACAGACATTGATTCTTTGTTATGGTTGGTGGTTACCATAAGACATACATAAAATATATGAAAGACTGCTTAAATATTTTCAGTGCAATGACTGAGTCTTCTTAAATATTGTAGCTGTTGCAACAGATGAAGTTCCATCTGTGGTTGGTAGGAATGCAAGTTTAATTCAATATTGTGTTAAAGTCATTCTTTTGTTGATGGAATTTCAATCTAACAGACACTAAAAGGGCTCTTTTCCAAGAGAAGGTTAGAATTTTTTCCTTGGGACTGATGAATCCCATGAATACCATTGCTGTGCTTTCAATAATGGATATTTTATGACATCAGTACTCAAATTCTGAATTCTTGAAACACAAAAGCACAAGAAAGCTATATTAATTCTTTACTCTCTCTTGCTTTTTGAATTATTCTTTGCAAAAGACATCTATCTTTATCTCTGAATAGCATCCAATACAGCACAACTTTGTGTATAAACATCTTAATTATTTCTAAAATTGTATTGAACTCCTCAGTAGTTTAGGATTAAAAAATAATAGAAAATATGTATGCTGTGATGTCAATTGGGAGCCTAAAATTGTATTTGAAGAAAAATACTTGGTCTTCCCCTCAGCTGAAAACTGCTTTTAGAAGTCACCAACAGATGAACATATCTGCATTTTTAAGAGGTACAAAGAGGACAGGTTTCAGTGTAGATCCCATCCAGGAAAAAGTTTGATCTTAACATAGATTTTTCAGTCCTGTGAACTTCAGCCCAGCTTGGACACAGATAACAGAATTGTATAACAGTAATTTTATTGATTTAATTCATCTAGGATTTTTCTTTGTGGTTGGAAAGGAGCTTTAAATGTATAAGGGAAGATTTGGTCACTGGAAGTTAAAATGCTTTACTTTATTGAGGAAACATCTGGAAAGCTTAGATACTTTCATATACGATGTTGGCAACATCAAAGCAGAACTCCAAACATATTCAGATATAATTGGGAAGTCATTGAAAATCTTTCCATTATAGCTTCTAAACTGCCCCAGCTGCTAAGAAAAACACTGTCACCCTGCCACTGGCAGTCACACAGAGACCTGTCTGAGGCTCTTACTCGTACAGTTCAAGTGGCTGGGAATCTCACCGCTGCCACAGGAAACAGGCAATTTCCAGGATACCTCTATTCAGGGCAAAAGCCTTTGTTAAACACTTGGCTTTTTGATTGAAAATATGGAACACGATGGGATTACAGAAAATCAATTCAGTCACCCAAATGAACTCTTGTAAATTTGCAGCTCATTGCGTAGTTCCTCCTATTTCTCCTGGGGGAAGAGAGACAGGGGAGCGCTTCCATTGTTGTCAGCTTTTGGTTTAATTTTCTCATGTGAAATAATTCATCCCATTTAACACTGAGAAATAGCTAATGAGTGTATATGTGTGCCTGTGAAAAGGAAATACTTTGAAATACTGCCTTGAAATACTGCTTTCTTTTTTGGTAACTGCAGAAATCTAAGGAACAGTCTGCGAAATGCCTCTTCACACTGAAGGGCTAAATTTTTGGCATGTGCTATTGAAAGCATTTATTAGTGCTATTGTAATGTCTGCTGTCTGGTTTTAATGTGTAGGTGCAGATCCACTTCTTATGAGGATTTCCACTTATTTTTATTGACCACTTGGCAACTTAAAATAGAAAAGCATGGACAAATTCTACGGAGGAAATATAATAACAAGTCTCTGATGCTGCAGAACTCATTAATATACCAGCAACCTTACTTTACTTCAGATCTTATTATCCTGCATCTGAATTTGTGTTAATTAATGAAAGCAAAAGTTCCCAGTTAAGAACATTTTTCTGGGTAAAAATCAAATACGCCCATAAAATGGGGCTGCATGCAAAAGTATTTTCAAAGCCCAGGGTTTGTGTCAGAGCTGGATACATTAACAGTGATGACTGATCAGTCTAGAAAAAACTTTGCTGAGTGTTTTACAGTTTATCTTATAAGAAAAGGAATCAGTCACTTTTCATCATATCAGACAATCATATTACTGGGGCCCAGGTTTCTGTTTCAGACAAGGTGGAACTGATGAGCTTTAGAATTTCTCTAACATACTGCTATACCATAACCATAAAAAAGTATATCAGATGGGTCAGTCAATGCTATGCCTACCCATAGTGGCTTCCAGAAAACTGAAAGCTCTGAACATTTCAAATTAGTTATGTACTAGAATAAAGAGAACTGAGAATTTAGTTCATCACCTGACATCCACTCCTCAGATTTGCATTTCCACAGATAATTGATATCACATGCCATAAATGAGATAAAACATCAAATTCTAATACATACAGGAAACCAAGAGTCATACTTAAAAGTCTTATGCCATCCTGAACAGAATTTCCCGTACCAAAATAAAGGCTTCTCTTCTGACATCAGATCTGGAACCTACATAATCAGTTTAGTATCTACAACTTCAGCGATCTGTTCATGCCTCAAAGGTACTTGTCACAGACATTTTCAAGATATGTAGATGTACACAGTCATAATCTGTCAAGATCCTCCTCAAATGTTCTTTTAGAAGTGAATCTTCTAGTCTTATACACTTTCTTTGATTCTTACAAAGAATTTTGATCTTGCTTCTTTTTCTGCCTTTTGTTAACAAGGCCAGGCACAGACAGAATTTGCTGATACAGGTGGAAAAGGGATCTCTTGAATTCTAAACTTCAGATATGGCAGATATGGCATCCAACTTTAAAAGATCCATGATAACAGGTAACTACTTCCCAAAGTTCAGATAGTGCTACTGTGTCATGGGAAGGGAGCCTCTCTCATCTACTCTCTCATCCCCAGTCCTTGTCTTTATGAGTACTAAGCTGCTTCAATCCTCTCTCTCCCAGAGGAAAAGAAAAAACTGAAAGCCTTCCCCAGACACAAACATATACATAAGTTTCTATGAATTTTGGGGCTGGAAACCTATCAGCCCTGGATGATTCCCAGCACCTGTGCATGATTTCTTTACAAAATGGGACCAGCTGCCTTTTTAAGGGTCCCAGAACTCCCATGCTCTATAATACTGGAGTGGGGGAGAAACAAATTTCTTATATTTTACTTAAGCAAGCACTGGAATGGAAGATAAATTAGGGCTTATGGAGTCATGAACAGGAGGTTAAGCTGAAGGCAGAAATAGAGTAAGGGCAAAGTTGGGAGGGAGTAAGGGGATCTGCTGTAAATCAGGAAAGAAAAGTGAAAAAGAAAGAACAACAAGGCTGAAGAAAAACAAGTATTTTGAAGAAGATGTAAAGCATAAGCAAGGAAGGAAAAAAGACAAACTGCACATGCATAAGGGAAAAGGCTTGAGCTAAGTAGAAAAATGAAGACTAGAATTAATATGAACATGGGCTAGAATATTAAGATGAAAAAATAATTTCTGCTGATAAACAAGGAAAAGAAAACCCCAGCTGTTGAATTGCTGTGTTCTATTTACTTGGTGTATAGTGAAAACTGGAAGAACTTACTTATAAGGAGGAGCCAGCTTTAGAAATTATTTCAAAAGTAGGGTTTGGACATAGTAGACCAGAACAGCTGTTCAGAAGCCATTATGTTCCATTGTGCAAATTTTTCTTAGTTCAGTGCTTATTGGCTTAATAGAGTGCTCAGCAGGAATCCTTATGGTCCTCTCTATTAATCTTGCTGTCAGCTCTGCACAAATTCCATACTTAAAAAATATCCCCACCCCTTAACCCCCCTACATTTACAGCATGACAAGAATTTAGAGGGAGTCAGACCCACTCTTCAAAAAACAGAAGGAGGCTGCACAGTGAAGATACTGTGCATTACAGGGGTAACAGGGGAGAAAGAGACACATTGCTGTGCTTGGCTTCCTCTCATTCCCTTTTCCTATATCTAAACATCTTATTTTTTCTGACTCTCTGTTGTTTTTCACTGAACCAGAGTTTTTATTTCTTCTATAGTATAAGACATCTGTCCCTCATAACATTCTATTCTTCACTCATCCCTATCTTCATCTTCCACTCAAAATGAACACATAAGTAGAGCTTCTAGGGACTGACAGATATCTTCTTGATGTTTGTTTGCATGAAAGGTATTTTTAAAAGCATTACTGCATTGCTTCAGTCAAAGCAGAGTGTATTAACTTATTTTTAAGCTTTAGGAATGATACTTCCTAGGCAATGTCCATCCATGAAGCAGTAAGCACAGTTGCATCACATAGCTAGAGGAAAGGTTGCATAGAAATTGCATGGGATTTTTCTAAAAATATCTTTGTTATCCAGTATATGCAAAATTGATCTTGAAACATCATTAATTTTATGTTTTCCCTTCATTCCTGTGGATGATAAATTGTCAGAGTTTTACTCTTCCAAATTAAGTAAGCTTTGATTTATCTTTGAACTAGATGCCAGTCTGGGGTAAATTTTTCCTAACTGTAGTCCCTAGAAAAACTGCAGAGGTGTTGACATAACCTTAATCACTGTGGTTCTGACAGTTTGTTTAGCATAGTTGTTTGTTTTGGAATAGTGCATTCAGAGAAAAAAAAATTGCACTCCACAAAGCACATGAAGGTCTGAAGTGTACATGTAGTAGTTATTGCAAAATACTTTCATCTGGACTTGATCAGTCCTGTGTATGTAATACATATTGAACATTGCAGTCTAGCTCATCCTTCTGTACAAGCAGAGTTTTGGTATCACTGCAGAGCTCTCTCGTGGTTCATGCCCTCTTTTGAGATTACTCTATGAAGAATGGTTGCAATTGCATTAATTTTCTCTCTCTTTTGAAAATGCTTTTACTTGCCAGAATCTTTCATGGTGCGTCTAAGTTTTGCATCTAAAGATGGCTCTGAATTTTCCATGTAGTAAGCAGAGTGAATAAAGCAACAGACTACAGAATGCTATGCAAATTATTCAAGGATTTAGGATGTTTGGTTATGTCTTGAATTAATCAGTATGGTTTTAATTACACTTGTTACAAATGGAACACATTTTTTACAAGAGGATCAAGGAGCCAAATTTGAAGATAACAGAGTTTTCACATGCTTTGTACCTTCTGTCATGACAGATCAATCTATCATTCACTGCATGATGTGTATTACTCTTTTAAGAGTAATGTTAGATTTCTTCAGGGCAATGTCATAACAAATAAATACAAAGCGTAAATGTGATGTCTTTATATCCTTAGAGTCTGAGGTGTGAGATCGCCTACGTTAGAAATTGCCCTTGAGCTAAACAAGATAGCCCGAAAATTCAGATTTCTAGAAGATTTTACTGTTTTTCTTATGGTTATGGATTTATAGATAAACTGGTGCCAACTTTTACTATATACATAGCTTGGATTTTTTTGGATTTTTTTCAACTTCTAAAAGCCTGTTTTGACGGCACAGATTTGTGTATGGGTAAAATAGCTTAAAAACAGGCAGAATGCAGCTTCCCTTGTAGCTGAAAATAACCCTAACAATTTGAAAGGAACTCTGGAAGAATTATATAAGAAAACATTAAGGGACAGACATGGAGTTCCTTGGAGTAAATCAGTATAGCTCTTTGAAATTCAAAGAAGCCATACTGATTTATACCAGATGAGGATCTGCCCATAATAAAATAAGTTTAAAATTTAAATATTTACATGACTGAGGTATTACAGAAATTTTAAAAGTAAAGTACTTTTCTTAATCTTTCCAGTCAAAGTTCCTTGACTTTTTGTGGTTACTGGGATGTTTCCACCATGTTATGTTTCTAACCAAATTACTGGGTCTTAATTTGCTGCAGACCATCATATACCCTTATCTGCAAGTAAATCTGAGCTGAGAAAATTAAGTTGAATAAAAAAAATTATTTATTTTTCTAAAAGAGCTTTAAAATTAACAAAAGATAATTGCCTTTGAATTATAAATACAAGGTGATAACCAGAAAAGTGAGGTTTGCTAACATGTAGCATCTGAGCAGTTGTCCTGTTTTCAGCTAGAGTAGAGGGAAAGAATTCTCCAAAAGAAAAGAAAAAACCAAACCAAACCAAACCAAAAAAAAACCCCAACCAAACCAAAACAACGAAAAAACAAACCTAAGGCAATTTCAGTGCACTTACCTACTTACCTTCAGCTGAAGGCTCTCCATAAATCTCATCTTCTATCTTCTAGCCCTTTGAGTTCCCCCTCTGGATAGTGCTCAGGTCTCAAGTCCTGTGAATTTCTTCTCCCAGACATGTTCTTGTATTTATTGGCAGCTGCCCTGAAGGCAATGCTTGTTCTGTATTTGAATCCTTGCATGTAAACTGAAGATATTTTAATAAAAAACTCTAGATTAAAGGTGTTTTGTTTAGGATTTCTGAGTACAGTCTTGTGTTCTGGTCCAAGTATACCTCAAGGAACATGTGATGCAGTAGTGATAATGTTTTGTATACTTCTTTGTGCTGATTCATAGTCCAGGTGTTCTAGCAGAAGTTATCTGGAAGACAGTACTCTGCTTGGAACTGTTTGTTGTTTGGCTTTCTTTTTTTAATACAAAATAGTGAGTCCAATTTTCCACCTGGAATAATGAAAAGAATTCCTTCTCCTCCAGGAAAACATCTCATCTCATGAGATGCAGAAAAACAATTTCAGTACTCTGAACTTTCACTATGTCTTCTTGATTTTGGAAGCACTTAGTGCATATTACCTGTTCAGTCAGTTGTCCAAGTGTTGATAGAAGTGTCTGGTGTTTCTTTACCCAGGGAAGTATATTAGGGAAAATTTCAGAAAGTTAAAAGGTGGTTTACATTGCTGGAAATGTCAGCTGTTTAGTCTTTGCTTTTGCTTACCAGAAGCATACATAAGGAATTCTCCATTGCAGACCCATTTCCAGTGCTCAGTTTTTCATATAAATATGCCTGTACATTAGCTGCACATCTGGAGCTGTTGATCTTTCATTTTCTTATATGAGTTGAATGAGTTACTTAAATGAGCATGCACTTTTCAGTGGTCTTTTGGGTCAATACGTAGGCTAACCACCTTAGTTGCACAATAATTGAACCCTTCTACATTTTAGTTGATATTTCCCTTTGTAATTCAAACAATGATTGCTGCTATTCTGAATTTCCAGATGTTTTACTTGGCATACATTTATTTAAAAACCTTTTTCAGTACAAATATCGCTAATTATCCAAATATGCTGAAGTGGAAATACATCTAGATGAAAAATTAAGGGTTGATCTATAAATATTAAAATTGAAATAGCTGTAGAAGCCCCCTACCCCCTAAAGGATATAAGTCTTTTGATTCTCTTTAAATAGTAGCTTCAGAGTTATTATTTGGGGCAAGACACATGAAATAAACTATGTCTATATGTTTATATTTTTATTATGTAAAACATTCCTTGAATACTCCAAAATGCAATAGAGTTCAAAATTGCTGTTACATATAGAATGAAAATGATTGAAGAAATGGGCAGCAGTTTTGGTGGAGATGGTTTGATCATATCCAAAGATTCTGGACTGAAGTTTAACACCTCAAGCATTCAAGGCAAAAGTCTATTTTATACTAAATGTATATTTTGCCTCTCACGGTTTTTGATATATCTGTTTTCAATTGCTATCAGGCATTACTTTATCAATGTATTAATTTATTTTGCATTATTAAGGAAAGAACAAGTAATGTGCTAATGGAATTTGTAGATTATACCAATTGGAAGAAAATTATTTTAAGTAACTGTCACAGTAGTGTATGATTTTTTATGATTGCTTCTGTTTTACTCTCCTGTGCCCAGAAAAGCCTAATCATATATACATAAATGTACATATATATTAAAAGGTATGACTTGTCTGATTATAATCAGATATTTAATTATTATTTTGTAAGGCATTTTTCAACCACTCCTCTGTAAGGTTTACATTCCCCTCTGTTGGAAAATCATGTAAAATTGCTGCAATAAGGATGAAGGGTAACTGCTAAGTTGTTTTTATTGGTGCTGAGAGCCCCTAAATGTAACACCTGAAGATGAGACAAGATAATAAATTTAAAAAGTTTAATGTGCCTCAACCAAATGACTTGGTAGGAGCTAGTAGTGTAACAGACTGCCACATCTAGCCAGAACATACACAGTTAGGCAAACAACAAAAATGACTGAAAGAGGGACCTGGGCTTTGTCCTGAGAGATACTGCAGCTAAACTTTGGCAGCAAATATTTGGGAAAGAATATCAATGATGCTCACCCAAGATGAAAAGGCCTCACCAGCCAGCCCCTCAGGGTTGTATTCCAGGGTACTCAATAATCCATCTTATCTGACTCCAGCTGTCGTGATCAGAGACCAAGCAACAGGTGTCCCTCCCTGGAAGAAAGGGTCAGGGCTCAGGGGAAAAGAGGAACAAGGAGATTTTATAAAGCACAAGCTTGGAGTCCAGCTAACAGCTGATGAAGAGACAACGCTGCAGGTAGGAAGAGCTCACAAGAAAGTGAATAGAAGACATAGTATTTTCAAAAGAGTGATGTTAAATCTATATGTAGCTAGAAAAATATATAATTTTTAAAGATATCTCAATAGAACTATTTGTGTGTCCTGCATTTGAATAAGAGACTGTCATGCAATGGGAAGGGAAGATGAGGGAAAAAAGAAAATTATCCACTAGAATTTTTCTATCACAGAATATTTCTATCTCAAACATTCAAGTTTAATCTAGGATTGTGTTGAGGCTATAATTAGAGAAAAAGGTCAAACCTTGCTAAATTTTACTACAAAATCTGTGAACATTTGCAGCTCAAAATGCCTTTCCTAATGATTGCAGAACCATTATATCCTGGGAATTTTTATTCAGGTTTTTTTTCTCTTTTTGAGCTGAACTGCCCTGGTTTTGGTTTGGGTTTGTGTTTTTTTAATCATTATTTCCTTATCATCCATACTCCTTGCCAACATTTATGACCTTAAATATAGAATAGCTTCAGGCAGAAATAATTCAGTCATGATACTTCTATGCTGAAGCAAATCACCAGGAAAATTAACACTCATTAAAACCAAAAGTGTTTAAAATCTAATATCTCATTGCAAAACTGTCCATTTACTAAAACCCAATTAAAATGCAATTAGCTTTATAAGTGATGTATATAATATCTAAGAAGGTCAATTGCTCTGCACTTTAGAACTCCAATACATTTTCAGATTATCTAGTGCAAGAAAATTTAGAATGGCTTTTAAATTTTTCATTTTTAGGATATGTTACTAAATTTTACCTTTACATAAACATTTTTATTAAAAAGAAAAATATTAATAACTCATTGTGAATAATTCTCCATTTATTTCGCTGTTCTTTATGACAGCCACTAATGGTAGAATTTCTAGCAATAAGCAACCCTCTTTCATGAAATCTCTTGCTCTCACAAATGCTGGAGTAGTTAATTTAATCTAAATAGAACAGCATGTTCTAGCTTTCAAAGACATAGTCAAACTGTAAATTGCTATCAATGAGAGGGTAGACACTTGTTTGATGGTATGTTGAGTTACTTCTCTCTAGGTACCCTTTTCTCTTTATTGACCTGTGAAAGAGCTGGACACTTAGCTGAGATGGATGCCTGCATTCCATATCTCTTACATGATCGGATCACACAAGGAGTGACTAATTCTATATAGTACAGCAATTTCACACCTATAAGGCGCACTTCCAGGTTGTCGGCAATTTTCCATACTTTGTCCATATATAAGGCACACCGGCCAATAAGGCACATTTATTTTTTTTTGCAGCGAGGATCCGCACGCAACAAAGTAACGGATTAGTAATGGAATCGTGTGATCTCATGGCCGCCGCAGGCTCTGCTCGGCTCTGGGCTGCTGCAGGCTCCCACTTCCCACTTGGCAAATTTCTGAACTTTGTCCATAAATAAGGCGCACCGGCCTATAAGGCGCACTTCTGGGTTTCGATCAAAATTTCAGTCAAAAGGGTGCTCCTTATACACGTGAAATTACTGTAATTTGATTTGGTGAAAATTTACTATAGTATAAATCTTCTGTACTATATCCTAATAGTTAAAAATAAATTTCAAACACTCTTTATGTTGTTAAAAATATGTAAGAAATGTTTATCAATAGCCAGTGTTACCAATTTGCTTCTCATATATATTATTTTTAAAATTATGAACCACCTTGAGGAGGAAACCACATTCTCAGCTACCTCTTCAATGAGGCTCCAGTGTAAAATATTGAGCATCCTTATTTCCTTCCTGTTCACGTTACTAGGGTTTGCTCCTTCCTAATGACTGGTGGGCTGAAAAGATATTCTCCCTTCATTTGTTATACATAGTTGAACTTGCTACTTCTAAAGTATGTAACACAAGAATGTTTCCATTCTTCTGTCTTTCTGTATCTGATAAAATGTCCCCTTTTCCACCCACAAATAGTTCTATCAACTTAGAATTTGTCTTGCTGCTATTGTGTTTAAACTACTTTATTACCTATAAATCAATATTTCATCCATTCCATTTTCTTCTTTTCATTTGTATGAACACATTACTATTGCTCTATATTTTTTCCCTATCAATTGCTCTTTTCCCCTATCAATTTTCCTATAAAGGCAGTGATTGTAGATATGATATTTTATTTACACTCAGAAATTCCATCAAGGATATGGTTCCTAGCAGATAACTATGTTTTTCAATTTTTTAATAAAGTGAAAATTGCTGTATTTTCTGACTTCACTGCTCATTTTTATCAGGGAAACATCAGGGAAAAATTACCCTCTGGCCTTTTGTCTGCCAAATTATAACTGCAGAGCAAGCTTTAGTTGTCAGGCTTGGAAGAATTTAAATACATCTTTTTTCAAGACAGTTTTTTTTTTCTCTAAAAATATTGGACAAGTTACATGGTAGTTTTAGAGATGACTTTTAATGTGAATGTATTTTGTTATAGAATGATCAAACCAGTATGAAACCATTTTAGATGCTTGGGTTTTTGGTGTTTGAATACCCTAATGATGATCAAGATAACAGTGTCTTAGGAAGTGGGGTTATGTAGGTTTATATATATATAAAAATTTAACCTAAATCATACACTTGAGGCTAGACTTGTCCTATATCCAACACACCTGGGTGGCAACCCAAGCTCAGCCAGGGGTTCTGGATGTTGATGGAGGAGGCAGCCTGGACCCTCCTGCCCTGGGCAGCATGAGAAGGGAGCAGCAGCTGCTCAGGGAATGTTCTCCATCACCATGTTCTCCATCACCATGTTCTCCATCACCATGTTCTCCATCACTGCTCACAGAGGAGTCACTCATCTTCCCACCCCACTGCTCAGTGCACATCAGCTTGTGCCTCCAGGTAATCTGAGCACAGGGCAAGCCAGATTGTGTCATTCCAGGGCAGGTTTAGGGTGATGTTCCTTCCTTAAAGACACAACATATTCGTGTTTTATCTCTATTCCATGAAACGGAAAACGTTGCTGAAAAGTAGAACTTGTTTCTCTTTAATGACTTTGATTTTCTAATGAGATAGTTTGGTTTCTTTCTTTTCTTTTTTTTTTCTTTTATTTCCCCCCACTCTGCTTTCTCACAGAAAAGTTTAGAATAAAAAAAGAGACAGAAAAACAGAGCTTAATTTAAAAGCAGATGTATTAAAATTAATTAATATCTTTTAACCAGAATGGTATTGCTTGTAAAAAATACCCAACTTTACCTAATCAGTAAATTAAGACATAAGTAAGCAAAAAATCCTAAGTGATTATTAACTTCTAATCTGCACAGATCACTGTAAGTACTCTCATGGAGGCTCAGAAATAATGAACAATTTCAAGACTATTTTTTTAGTCTTTTATTTATTTTGTCATTAATATTTTTAATGGTCTAGACAAGTAGAAGTAGATATCAAACACATTTTTGTAATCTTTAATTAGTATCAAAGAAAGCCCAGAGCGTGAATAATTTTTAAAGGGAAAAACTCATACGTAAGTCTAGATCTATTTGTGCACTTGTGACTGGGGTCAAAGTTGACAGTTTATTGTGGTGGTGGTATGTACATAAAATTTATATTCACAACCCCAGAAGAAGAGTTTGGCTTAAACAGATCAGAAGTTCATTTTTTATTTCAGTTGACTAATACCCTTGGAAGATAGCTTCATGGTTGTTTCATTTGATGATAAATTTGTAAGAGTCATTGCCTGTAGGAATGTGGTAGATGAGAGGAATATGGACAGAAATAAAATCCAAGCAGAACAAAAGGTTCACAGAGGGACCTCTCTGACAGTTAAACCCCCTTACTGATTGATGTAGCATTCAGTATCTTCTGTTAGGAGACTTGCACTTGGACACTGTTTTTACTGTTATCTTGTTACAACAACTTCTTAAAGTAGTGAAAAAGAAATCATCTCCTTACTATGTAACTTCAGCAATAGAAAGGAAATGGATAAAGCCATGTACTCACAATATCTGCATGGAAATTCCGGTGATTTTCATGAAGAGTGAACCCTACCTCTTCAAAGTACTATTCTAAGAATAATAATTATCTGCTTAATACAGTAGATAAATATGAGAAGATCCCATATGTTTTTTCTATTATTATTATTATTGCTATTGTGACTGATGATTATCACACATTAATATAGAAATGGGGTTTGGATGTCATTGCAGAAGTTCAGAAAGATAAAGCATTTCAAACAATAGCTGTATGACCTTTGGATTTTAGAAAATTTGGAATAGAGAACTTATATTTCCTCTGTAATTGTATATTTGATAGAAAATATGCATGGAATTAAAAAGGACTTCAGCTAAGAATGTATTCACATGCTCATGAAGGGTAATTAAAACTGATAATATGACCTGACTGGAAAGGGGAGGACAGGGTGCATGCATGAAAATTTAATGGAATATTTAAGTAAGGATTTTTAAAGTGCTGAAATATATTTTATTTTCTAATAATTTTTAATCTATTCCATAAAATTCTCTACTGGTACCAAACTCATTTTATGATTTTTTTTTTTTAAAACTGGACTGGTTCTGGGCAGCAGGAGTAGGGTTTTAAAACTATTTTTATTTTTCTATTATTTTAATTTAGTATTTAAGGACAACAGAATATTTGAATAAAGGAAAATAGGCGTTCAGTCTGAGGCATGAATGCTGAGGGGACAGAGGGCATGTGAACCTTTAAACATCACAAATGTTTTGGAGAGGTTGGAAGAAACTATGTAAAGTGTCTAGATTATTTCAATTTTTTTCATTTTGGGAGTATTTTGTAGAATCCAAAAAACTGTCAAGAAATGATGTGTGTGCTGAAGGATACCACAAATGAGAAAGGGCAGTGAGAGGCAATGTGTCAGATCAGAATAGACATTTGGAATAAAACAGGTTTACTCAAACACAAAACACTCTCATGTCTTTGGATACAAATAGGTACTTCTAAGAACTCTAGTTTCTGATACTCTTTATACCCTTGCAAGATTAACCTGGGAAAAAAGCTAAATGCAGATTCCATGATGTCCCATCCCCAGAGCTCATGACGATTTCCAACTCATGTGACGACAAAAGAAAAACATAAAGGAAGAAAGACACCTGACCATTTTAAATAAGCATTTAAGCCTTTAACAGGATTTTTGATTATACTTCTATTTATTTGTACATGGGAAACAATAGCAAAATGCTGGCACCCTAAAGATATGAATCAATACACATTTTGTTGGTTTTGAAATGTATTTGACCTGGGAAATCAAGACAGTAGTTGAATCACAGGGAAATATACACAATCTAAAATAGAGTTTGGAATTCACTTATAATGTTCCTCCTAATCATGGAGTCTAAAATCCCTGAGAATAAAAGCAAAAATCTGGTCAAAATTAAAATTAAATTTACTCTCAGTCTTTTTTGTGTCAGGAAAGTTCTGAACTCCTTGCTCACTATGAGAACAACCACAAGGCAAACAATGCCTCTACAAAGTCCAAAAGCTTCTTTGCTTTTGAGGGTTATTTTGTGCCAAAAAATTTAAAAGCTTCCTTGATTCCTTTTTTTTACTTTAATGTCGAATTTTTTCCATTCTGTCAAAGCTCTTTCCTTACAGTTTCAGGGCTTTAGAGCCTCATAATGTCCTTTCTAGTTGACCCTGACCCACTCTTCTTGTTACCCTGATGTAGAGTCATAATGCTTCCATGAAGCACAGTCCCTGAAGGGGTTAATGCTCCCCTGCCTTTCAGCTGTTAGTTTCTCTTGAATTTCCCACTGGACTGCCAGAAAGGATAACAGAGATGTAACAAAAAGGTCACGCAGGTGCTCCCACAGAATATGTTATGTAGTCCTAGCAGTGCAGGAATGTGAGTAGGCCTATTTGAATGAACAATGAAGATACAATGAAAGAGAAGCTGAATTACAGGCAGCAGGCAGGTTTGCACTAAAAGAGTAAACAGGATTTACTGTATTAAAGGAGCCTGAAAAATTACACTCATTAGCCATGTGTCAAGTAAATCAATAATACCATTATGTGTTACAATGAGAATTAGCTTTAACAGCTATTTCATACAACTCTGCAGGGTCTCATGGCTAATTCAATTTTTACCACATTGTATTCACACTAATATTTCTTCAATTTTTTTTTTTTTTTGTTTGCCATTCATCTGCTTCCTCACCTTACTCAATACATCTAAGAAAATAAAATACAGCCCTCAAGATGGGTAGTTGCAACATAAGGTTCATTGCTCCTGCACCTTGTGTCAAAACACAAACCCTTGTCTTGCATGCTCTGCCAGGAATGCCTTCATTAGCCAGTCAGCTTTCTGTTCCACAATAGATCAATGCCAGCTCCCAATGATTCCTTAAAACAGGTCATCCATGAGGACTGCTGCAGTAAGGATCCTTCTGTCTATCTCTCTCCTTGCTTTTCCTTTATCAGAGGTTTCCTGGATGGCTATTATTCTCAAGTGCAGCAGCTGCATGCCTAATTGGGAGCCAGCAAATGAAAACAACTTGCTTTTCGCACCTTTACTGTGCTGTAAGGCCTAATTTAATAAATAAAGGCAGGAAGGGGAGAGATACAAATGAGTGCTGTCTTAGAAAGTATCCAATAAATACAGCTGATGTGGACAGAAAATTCATATCCTACAGAGAAAGCAGAATAAAATGTAAATAGTGAATTGTGGCAAGGAAATACAAGTGTTACATTTAAGAATTTCAGTGTGCAGAGTCTTGTGGCAGAAGTCTTAGCCTTTAAGTGAGAGAAATCAAGACAAATATGCAATAGAGCATAATCAAAAGAGCATGTAATAACATGCCAACAGTCTTCCACAGGGTCATTTTCCTTGGTAAAGGCATCATAATTTATTTAATTTATGATCTAATTCTGCTTCTTTTACTCCAAGAAGATATTTTTAACAGAAAGTTATAGGCACACCAAGACTTTTTGTGTTGAAAAAACCTCAAAAAATTTCCAGAGAGAAAACGAGGAAACTAGAGAGGAGAATCATATATCATTTGTTGCATCACAACTGTTGCTCTTCTAAACTTTTTCCTATCTGATCATCTGTTCCTCTAGATAGGCATACAAGGTACTAAATCCTGAGATATATGAGGTTACTAAGTCTTATATAATAGTCATTGAAATTCATATCCTCAAGTCATTTCCTAGTATATGTTGCAAAGGAGACACACATGCCAAACACGCAGCCCAGATTGAAAACCTTGCTATATAATGTATTTAGCCTATGACAAGGCTAGTGAACCCTAGTAAGTTGCTTCTTTTTCTAAAATTTTAAGTTCCCTTCATTCCTTGTGTGATTTTTATGTATAATGCACTTTTATACCACTCCAACTAAATTGAAAATCCTGATATTTCCTATTTGACCCCAAGTGGAAGTCTGTAAAGGATCAAAATGATCAATGTTTTAAATTTACCATTAGAGTTTATTTATTGAACTTTTTATTTGTGTCAAATAACAAGTTGATTGAGGAAACTATTCTATTTGAGAACAGAAACAGGATAATAACTGCTGGTGATTATTTGGTCATTACTGTGCATTGCAAAATAATCCTTTCTTCATCCTTAAAAAAAAAGTCAAATAATTACTTGTCATGTGCCATAAAGTGCACACAGGTTTTATTTGGGGCCCAGTTGTCCTCTCAGTTTTTCACCTATACAGCTATTCTTGGGGATCCAGACAAACACCTGGATTCAAAAGCTGCCTCTTGCAGATTCTTTGCACATGATTGTGTGTTTAAAGTTTGACTGAATAATAATAAAGTAGTTATTAGGTAGTACTGGGTAGTTAAAACATAGGAACACATGTGCAGTTTTTAATGGGGTTTTTGTTGTGGGTTTGAAGGCTTTTTTTCCCCTGAGGGAATGCCTAACTGGATGGAAGGCACTTGATTGCATGCTTGAACTAGTGATTGTTTCAATTGAAAAAAAAGTTGCAGAAGGTCAGAATGGGTCACTTCTACGATATTGAGTGTTTCTAAATGGGCTGTTTTCTTGGTGGCTTACTAAGAGCTTGGTTTAATGTTTACCAGTCTTCCCCAGGTAAAATGTTGCTGTAAGGGACACAATATCAAAATGTGTAAGAAGCTGTTCTACCTAGGCAAGGCCCAGTGTGGTTGTTGATATTCTGTCTTCAACTTTCACTGAAAAATATTGCTTGTTATCAGACGGATAACAAACTGATCATCAAATACAATTTATTTCGTTTTTGAGAACTGATGACATCTGTACAAGTTGCATATTGATTCAACTGAGAGTGTTAATAAAATTAAATAAGGTTTTTTAAAAGTCGACAGAAATTGTAAGAAAATAATTTTGACCGGAGTCATGAAGCAAAAGCCTAGAAGCAGACAAAGAAGAAGAAAGGAGGAAGAAAGAAAATAACAAGATCAGAGTTTTCAATATGTATTGTGAATGAGCTCTTCTGCAGCCTTGCCCTTTAAGATCCAAAGCTGCCTTTTGGGACCACATCCTCCCACATACAGAGGGCAGACTGTTATTTGACCAAGACAAAACAACAGAAACCCACAAGATGGTAACATGCAGATTCCACTTCTGTCTGCATCACTCTCTGGTTTCATGCATTCATTCATCTGCAGCTGCCTCCTCTCATCTTCCAGACTACATCAAGTCTTCCTGCTGCCAGGCTGTGGCGAGACATCTCTGGGCTCAGACGTCCTGGAGGCAGAATGAAGGCACCCATGAGTGATTGAAGGTAACAGATAGATAGACTAAGTGCTCATTAACAATACGTGTGCCTATGAAAAATCTGGTGCCCCAGGCCAACTGTTCTGTTTTGCCCAACCCTGGCATTTAACAGTTGCTCAAAAATGCATGTATTTCATTATAGTTCAATTGTACCCACATATTTACCGCAAAGGATTGCCGTAATGAGTTCCAGCTTTTGAACTAGACTGACCTATCTTGTCAAAATCAGAGCCATGTCACTAGGAGCTGGAGACTTGTGAAAACTACGTGTGAAGCCTGCTGCACATGATGTATTT
This sequence comes from Sialia sialis, assembly GCA_009812075.1. Classification (NCBI taxonomy): domain Eukaryota; kingdom Metazoa; phylum Chordata; class Aves; order Passeriformes; family Turdidae; genus Sialia; species Sialia sialis. The sequence continues at coordinate 25,405,464 of VRYO01002355.1, forward strand.
CAATGCAACTTTTTTTCTCTCTCCATGTAGCCCAACCCATGCCTGATGAGCTCAGGATATTCTGAGGAATGCGTGTGCAGTGAACAGCAGCATAACATGAGGACATCATGCTGAGATACAAAACATTGTTTTTCTTTTAAAATATACCTTTCCTTACCTTCACCAGGTACACATACAGTGCTATAGAGATGAATATTTCAATTCTTTACCTATTTATCTTTCTTATACCTTGTTTCTGGGGAAAAAATGAGCCATGCTATTATCCTATTTCCTTAAGATATTATTTGCTAGAGAATAACTAACAATAAATAAATGACATGACTAAGATCCTAAGACTGTTATAGCTTCAGAAAATACAAGCAACGATCAATTATGTGAAAATTTCCAAACATTTTTGATAGATCTGCACAGAATATATGAGTATAATTCTGTCAGACTTCCATCTCTCAAATCACATTTTTTACTCTCAGGCTCTGGGAATAGATTTTGTCATGTGTAAACTTAAGAAATTCATTGTAAAGGCATGTCCTTCAGACAGCATTTGTCTCATCCTACCTATTCTGGGCACTGGTGAGAAGCACTGGCCTTGTCAGCTGCTCAGAGGGCTACTCTCCTCCAGGTCATGGATGTGTGGTCTCTATACTCCCAGTCCATGCATGTTGGTCTCTGTCATCCTCCCATCCTTCCAGCTTTATTTTTATATGCTGGGAAAAGCAAGCTGAACAAGGGAGAGTTGTGATGTTTGAGGTGCTTCTTTGTGTGGGTGCTCAGAGGCGTCTTCATAGCCCTGTTTCCTACACAGTCAGGCTTCCTGCTGATGGGGAAACTGGGAGGTGACTCCCAAACAAAATATTCCCTCAAACAAAATATTCCTCCTGAAGCTTTGGGCAATTTTTTTATTTGCTTGCACTCAGTATTAACAGTTTGTAAGTCAATATTTGCTGGAAAACTATGTAGAGAGCAGGGCTTGATGTTCTTTTAATATTTCATCATATTGTAATTAGCATAAAGAAGCTCACAAGATGTAATTTGACTTCAGACACAGGCTTTTAATCTCTAATAAATTCTGCTTGGGTCCGTTTTATGGTAGCAGATGTCAACACAAGGGGAAATACTGCTAGACTTCTATTAAAGCTACACTGATAGCTTTAATAACTTCCTCAAGATGTGCCCTCTTACTCTGTAGGCAAGGGAACTACGTGGCTCCAGCTCCTGCTTTCCAGGATGAGTCAGTCTAAAGCCAGCAGGTTATTTCCATGTGTCACAGCAGCCCAGGTCTCTTTTGAGCTGTTTGTGATGCCCTTGCAGCCTTAAAGCCTAGTGTCTTTTTGTTTGAGAAGTCATTCCTTAGGTAGCTTGAGGGCTGTTACACTGTCATGTCACCCAGAGGTTGCAGGGCATGTCCAGTGGTCTGTCTCCCTTGCACCCCAAATCCCTGAACCTCCAGCTAGCTCTCAGTCAGAGATGGGGTGAGGAGATCATGGAAAGCAGACAAAGGAGGCTCAGACCTCCTGGCTCTGTTCCAAGGTTTATTCTTGAAGGGGTCCAGAAGGGAAAAGAGGGAGATCACATGGTACACAGGGGTTATACAGCTTTCAGGAAAGAGTGGGTGGTCAGGGGCAAGTAATAGGATCTTCTTCCGGCTGGTAGGGGGCTAGATAAGGTCCACAGGTCAAGGAAAGCAAACATATGTTGGTCACTGGAATGCAACAGTCCAGCAGTGCCACTGAAGGAGTATCTGCAGCAGAAGGACTGCTGAGATGGCATCTTAATGCTGGAAAGATGGAAATAGCCCAGCCAGGTGTGGCTTCATTCTTTTACCCATGGCACCTGCAGGGAGGGGTCTCTGAAACACATGACTGTTTCATCTCAGAAGGGAATGTGGACAGAACTGAAAGACAGAACATGAGTTATCTGCAGTTATCTTACAGGCTAAAGCTGTCCCACGTCTGTGTGCTACCCAAGTGTTGAGCCAAAAAATCACAGAAATTTGGATTTAAAAATAAGAGGAAAGTTAAAAGTTCAAATTTAGGACCTTGACAGGGATAATGCCATATTTCTACACTTTCTCATCTGTTCACAAGCCTTCATGTATAATATTACCTGTGTTGGGTTTGATGATGGTATCAGCTTTCTATAAATACTGTGTATAAGCAAGTGTTGATGTCATTTCATAATTTCTTTATTTTGAACATTTTTTTCTGATTTGAGCCAAAATTATTTACAATGTATTTTATAAAAAATTTAAAGCTCTACAAAAAAGATACCTTGATCCCAGGTTGGTACTTTCAAGGCCCTATATTATTACAGGAAATAATAAATACTAAAATACTTCCTAGTATGAAGGGTTTTCTCCAGAAACTTTATTTTTTTGTGCATGTCAACTGCTATGAAGCTGATTTCTACCACTTTTTCAAAATAATTGTATTCTTTTCCTGCTTATCTTTCCATTTATTCCACTCCCATCTTTCCTACATGTACAATAAATGGTAACATCTGATATTAAATAAAACATATGACAATTGTTTAAACTAAAAATCTGTGTGTAGCACTCAACCAACAAAGCCTAATCTGTGTTGTTCATTGTTAGGTCAGCATTTGGCTCTTCAGTGACAGCTGAACACTTTCCACTTCAGAAGCAAAATGTGGGTAGTTTTCTTTTTTGGGGAGTGGGGGCAGGGTTTAGGTATATTTAATTTTTAAATATGTAAATATGTAATTATGTAGCTCTCTTTACTTTTGCAAATAGTCAGCTACTATGGGAATTCTGCCCGCAAGTTTTTGTATTTTACCTTGGAGCTCTCTTCGCATATCCTGCTATCACAGGCCTTAGGTAACTAGAAGAAACAGAAAAGAAATTAAAGTAAATAATCAGAAGACTGTATGACATTAATGACATTAATTTTTATTTAAAATACGCTTTGTAGATATTCCTTAGAGAGCTCTCCAGAGTATCTGGAGATATATTGTGAGATTTTCTAAGCACTGATAGATTTCTAATGACTGATAGAGAGTAGTATTACTTTCCAAGTGATCAGTGTGTGTTTCCTTTCATCTTTGAGTTTCTAGGAAAGAAGCCCCTAATTTAAAGTCTAACATCTTTCTTCTGTTCCCGTACGCAGCAGATGGCACATGGAACTACATCCTACTTTCTAATTCCTATGTGACATTTATTATTCATCAGAAAGAAGTTAAAAAATATTATCTTTGCAGCTTCTGGTTTGGCTGGTCATATAAATTAGACAAAATAGTGCTTAAAAAAATTATATTTGAAAGCATAAAAACTGTTAAAAGTATAACACAGAGGCCACCCAGTGGGGCAGCAGCTGCCAAAGCATAGTTCAATGAAGAAAGCACAGTTGTTGATACCTCTTGACAATATTGTCCACTATATATTTGCATATTCATCTAGAAATGTCTTCATATAGCAATAAGGAAATTGGAGAAAGCTCAATTACCAGTGATCATATGTTCAAATATACCAATTTTTTTTTTTCCTTTGAGGTTTCAGCATTAATTTGTGTGGCTTTGGAGTAGTGCTTATTAATGTCTCTTTCCAAACTGTAGGCAGAGTTTTAATTTATATGTATAAGTATCATTACTGAAAGGAAAATATTGTTATTCAATTAAGTGAAAATCAGTGCATGACTTAACAGATTCAACATTCTTGAATTCAAGGCATAGATGTACCAGTTAATCTTGTAATTACTCTTCACTGTACACAATTCCTCTGTGCAATCATAGATCAAAATTTCTTAATTATTACTTTGATGTTGATAATTAAATTCCATTGGTTATAAAGTTAGATGTGTTTAGCAGAAGTTACTCTAATGTGGCATTTTAATCTGAATTACCTTGTAGAAAGTCACCCTGATATACATTTTTCCTTCTTTTTAACTTTGAAAGGATGCCATTCCTGATTATTTAATACTTTCAGTCATGCTTTTCAACTTTTAAAGTGATCTGGATGCAGATGAATCCAGAATCTTTAGGTCTTGCAATCATACTGTTCTCCACGGGGCTATTGACTTTGCTAAGGCTTGAAAACTTTCTGCCAGAATAGAATCTTTCAAAAATAATCAGAGTAAGGGATAAGGTGTGAATATGACATCTTATTAACCTTGTAAGTTTTTATAAAATGTGTGGAATTTTGGAACAGCTTACCAAAAGAGGTGTCTATGCACAAGTGAACTTGAAACAGTCAGAGATATCCTTATGAGATTGGTTTTGGTTTTTTTTAAGTAAGAAACAGCAATCAGGATGATCACATTGACCCAAGTAATTCTGATGCTAGCCAGTTCTTCACACACCCTATCTTCATAGAAAAAGAACCACTATTTTATTTAAGCTTATGAGACTTTAACCCCTTGATTGATGAAATTTGAATTAATTTTCATGAGGCTTGTGAAAGGTATTATTCAGAATTTTTGGAATATTTTTAAAATTGACAGCTATCTTAGCAGTATAGTATTTGGGTTGGTTTTTTTTTTTTTTTTTTTTTAATTTTCAAAGTAATGTTAACCAGTAAGAACGCAGAGGTTCAAACTTTAAAATTATTCACCTTGCATATAGTCCTTTCAAATTTATGTAGCATTAACCCATTATTAATACTTTTTTATAAAGGGCAGTATGTGTTTTCAATTTGAATAGCTTGGTTGTTTCTAGCTCTGTTTTCTTCCGGTTCCTAACTAGTTACTGAAATAACTGGAATTTATTTTCTTCAATATTAAATAGCTACTGACAGATGGATTAATAAGATCATACTCTTCAAAGCTCCTGAAAGTAATTTGTCTTTGAGAAATGGAAAACAAAACAGTAATTATTAGTCCAAGGATTTTGTAGGTTAATCTAATCAAGAATCCAGACTAGTTTTGTCTTGGTTGGAGTCCTTTCCTAGTTCCAAAGGAATTTAGAGCTCACTTCACTAGAAATTTTTTTTGCCATCTGCCTATAGAAAAAAAAATAAAAAGATTTCTACAGTACCTATAGCTTGCATCGCACCTCCACTATGCATCGTATTTTTGATACTACATCCAGATGAGCTGCTAATTTCCTATGTAGTTAGTAATATTCTTCAGGCTTGATCACAATGATGGAAAAACAATTGTAGTATATCTTGCAATTTTTAAATATCTTGTTTTGTTTTCACAGAGCGAGCTTGTTTCTTTCCCTCTTGAACTTTCTCTTTTTCCTAACTTTCTCTATATCACTTTCTAACACTGTACCTCAGGTACTACTGTCATTCACAGTCTGATAGAAGTCATGATATATATCAATGGGATAAGGTAATCTTTCATGTCTTTATTTCCATAATATTAAAATTCTTATTTGTATTGGTGTGTTTGCAGATAATTTTCTTACTAAATTTGATTGCTATATAATTTCAAGTTTATTTATGTTACTTCTGGTCATTTGTAGTACTTCGAAAAAATTCTCATCTGTTTGGTGACAAGTGACCTCATATTTATTATTTTCAAATATTTTGGCTTTGAAAATTTAGTATAAAAATATATTTATTCATTTTCTGTACAGCCTACCCTGTGAATGTTATTCAGAGATGGAGGTCAAGTAACCCATTTTTAATTTCATTCCACTTGTTTTAGATCATAGCTTTCATTAAAAAAATATACAGTAAATATTTTTGTGAAAGATATTTTCCATGCATATGTGTTTGGTTTTTATTTTCTCTTAGCTTTTCTATGCTTTTTCTACTCATCAGATTTCATTCTACTGAGAGGTAAGTGGGAGTCGAATGTTATTCTTTCTTCCTGATGATAGGCTGAGAATTAAACATTCTAATAAAAATTTCTTCATCCATTTCTGAAATCTTAAAAAGCTCTAATTAAATCAGGATAAACAAAACATAGGCAAAATATCTACACTTGATTACATGAAATCTGTATTTTCATGTTTTTTAGTGTGAACCCATTTTTTTATTTAAGTCCTATCAAAATGAAAGGAAAAGCCTTGTTTAACTCTTCCAAAGTAATTATTATCACCAAGTAAGAAGTGAATCTTTTAATACTTCAATGAAAGATAGACAAAATCTAAATTCTTGATATTTGATAGCTCCTGCAGAACAGCTCTTTATTTAAACAAAGCTTAGTCAGGCCAGTGGACCCACTTTTTCTACAAATGCTGGAATTTAGTCATGTGTAGCAGAGACCTACCAGAGGTTTATGGTCCTTTTGATTTTACCCTTCGTTCTTCCCATTTAAATTTAATAGTAAAGAATTTAAGCCACAGAGACCCTTCAAGAGTTCCTTAGCCCCTAAATTCATTGGCATGTAGGCACAACAAAATCAAGGCAAAATTGGTATTATCATTCAAACACAGATGATCAATTTACAGCTACTCTAAATTCCTTTTCCCAGAAAGTATTCACTTTAGAAAACATATGTTCAAAATTGGGTTTGGATTGTTTTATATGCTCTGTATTTCTAGAAATACAGCTCTTGGAAAAATGTTAATTAAATTGAAAAAGGCTCTCTGAAGCACATGTACACTAGGTACCTTCTAAGTCTAATCAGAGTGCAATTGCTCAAAGCAATATCCTTCCCATGCTGGTGCTCTGCATCCATAGATCCAGATCTGCACTCAGGCAGATGAAGCTCTGAAGACAAAGCTGCCTTCCAAATCCATTGGCTTTTGTCCCCTAAATAAATATTCTTGGAAAGGAAATATCTATTGAAATAAAATTAAATCGTTTCACAAGATTTTGTGTTTTTATCCCAGTAATACTTTGGCCTTTTTGCTAAGGCTTTATTATTCTCAAACATAATTCTATATGATATCCATGCAGATGAAACACTAACACAGATGATAATTTAAAACTCTCCTTATTATTCCTCATAAGAACTTCAATAAATCATTATAGTGTTATCATTATTCCGACTTGTTTTGACAAGGCTACAACCGGCATGTTTCAAAATGAATTAGGTCTGAATTTATCTAAGCCCAGGGTACTTTATGTGTTCTGAAAATGCCACGAAATTTTCACTGCCATATATCTTCATAGTGCTAATTTACTGCTAGAACCATATGTTTCTAATCTTAGATTACAGCTGTATAGAACACTCAAAATTGTGTTCATTAAAAGTATGCCTGTGGTTAGGTCAGCCTATCTATATTTATTTTAGGTATGAGGTAGAGTTTTTTATTCTATTGCTAGTCATTTGGTAGGGACTGTGGGACACACAGGAATGGCTCAGAGGAACTGAGAAGAAAAGCAAATGTGAGTACAAGATATTGTTTTTTTTTCCATGAATGAAAGTTCATATTTTTGTTCAGAAGGTTGTGTATACATTAAACATTTGCTGAATCCCAAAATATAACTTAAATGTTGGCATGGAAAGAAAATGCCAAAGGTGATGCTTCAAAGTGTGCACTGCTTTTCATAAATATTCAGGACTGTAGTTTTGGTTCTTTTCAGGGAGTTGGAGAAAAATACTGTCAAGTACGCTATAGCAAAGGAGTACCCAAAAGAAAAACATCTGGGGGAAAAGGGTTTTTGAGCCTGTGAGATTTTGTTGTCAGTCCTACTCCTATTCTCAAAATGGTTCATAAAATAGAAAGATGCTGGCATATATATTGTTATATGCAAGAACCTTATTTGGAGGGCATTCCAGTGCATTGTGTCTTATGAGAAATGCCATGCAGTAATGTTAATTTATTTTTGGTGTTGTTGTTTAAGTTAAATAGATACATAAAACTTACATGAGTTGTTGGCACGCAAGTTATTGCTTCCTGGGGACTGCAGCAAGTTACTGAAACCTTTTTGAAATGATGTCATGATTTTTTGTAATTGAATATGCATATTTTACATGTTGGAGGCTGAAACACACTTTTTTTGGCAGGCTCTTTCAACAGATGCACATGCTGGGGCCCTATTCTAGGAGGTCTTACAGCATACGTAAGTCAATATTTGTGCATAATTTATAAAACTGAGCAGTGGAACATGGCTTTTCCATCAAATTTACACGATCATATTTCCCTCACTTTGTTTTTTGCTTGACAGGATGTTGAAGCCTCAAAGACATAAAGAAAGAAAATTATAATGTAGGATGAGAATCTAAACATTATTAGCTAATTCTAGTAGAAATTGACTTTTTTCCTGAAGAAAAAGTACAAATTAAAAACAGAAACAAAGGGGAGCATTGAAAAAACTTGTAATTAGTCTTTCAATCCATACTCTCAAGTCTCTGAATGTTTCTCCTTAATTAGCCTGTCTTTCAATTTCTTTCAGGTTTTGATGAAAGAGATAAGCATAGGCAAGGCTGTAGTGAACAGAAACCATTTTCAAAACATGTCTGGAGTGTTCATAATATTAGTTAGAGTTGTCTGTGTGTCTTGTAGGTTTTTATATTGCCTTTGTTCCTTTCAACCAAAAGAAAGGGAAGGCAATAAACATTCTTGTGCAGAAAGTGAATTGCAGTGTCTCAAACATGAATTCAAACCACTAATTTCTGCTACTGCCATATTGATTAGAAATCCATTAAAAAAAAAAACCATGTGCTTAATATATCATCAGCCATTTTCTATACAGAGAAAACTCAAATAGATATTAAGATAAACATTGATTGAATCTTTTTACTTATTGCCAAATTATCAATAATGAAAGTATACCCTACAAAGTAACTAAAAGAGAATAAATATCTCAGAGGATAGTGGTGTTTTGGTTTATTTCCTATATTTTTTAAGACAAGAATAGGAGTCATATGCTGCTGGTCAGAGAATCAATATATATTATAATAAATATCATCTCTATCCAGTATTTCAGATATATCCGATGAACACTTGGTACAGAACTGCTTACATATTTCTGAGTACCAGGTTAAAAGGTAGGCAATTATTATTGCAAAAGATAAACCTGAACAGTGATTTCTGTAATTAGAATATATTTTATTAATGACTTAATGAAAAATTATACTGAGTGTCTTATCAGAACCACTCTGAAATGTAAAAATCAAAAAAACTCTTTTAGGAATCTTTCATTTTAATGTTTTTTAAAACATTTATTCTTCCATTAGGTCAAATTTAAAAGACAGGTATCAGACCAGTAGAATTTCTGGCATGACTGTGAATGTACACACTCATGGACTTTAATATGCTGACTTCTTTTCTGCCTATGCTTCTTCTTTTTATTTTTCTTCTTTTTCTTTTTTTTTTCCTTTATTTTGGGGGCAAGTCTTCTCATTATAGGCACAGATGATGTCCCATCACTGATTTTTTGCTGCTCCCTTACCATTGGATCTGATTATATGTTTCACCTTGCACAACTTCAAGGTTTATGACAAAAGTTTAATGAAGCTTCTAGAATGTGTTGGCTTATTTTGAACCATGATGTCAGCATGTAATTGTTTATTTACTAGTTAGAAAAGTAGGTTGAGGGGGAAGAATTAAAATCCAATCCTATTGTGCCATCAGATGCCCTCAGATGGCTTGAATTTATTTCCCATCAAGCAACAATGACAGAATGACAATCCAGCTCTGGAATTTCTCATTCCATGAAAAATATTAGTTAATACATTAGCTACAGGTTTTTTGTTACAGCAATCTGAGAATTGGATTATTAATTTATTTCTAGGACAATAAAAATCCTGCAGTAAGTGTCCTATATTTTATATCGTATTACTTTTCCTTTCAGAACCATGAAACACTAAAATACTTTTTTTAACTTGAAAAAAAAAATTAATTTTTAGAGATTCAGAAAATGTTTTTCTTAGATAGCATTTATAATACCAAAAATTTTGAAATGAGTAATTAGCTTTTCTTTGCAGTGAAAGTACAATAGATCTATTATTACTGCTGCTATTGAGTAAAACTAAATATCAAATCATTTAGAGGTCAATGAAAACCATAAAATTGAAGTGAGCCTAAGACTCTTTCATGAAAACTTGAATGGATATCCAGATCTTGTCATATGCAATGTAAGTTAATTAACTGAAAACTGAAAGAAAACAATCTTTAATTTCAATTTAGCTATGCTTTTACTATGGAGATTCATTTATATAGTGATAGTTTTAGTTTAGCCTTCATTTTATACCTTGTATAGGAAAAAACATTGGTAAAAAAGATTTATTACTCCACAGATAACATATGAACAACTATGACAGTAGCCAAGAAGTACCTGCTATGGCATGCTGATGAAAAGCTGCCAATTATAGTAACTGTTTTCAGTGGCAGTTTAGATTAAGACATGCATTTTCTAAAAAAGCATGAAATAACCATGCATAAGTCTTTAAGCTTTGTCTCCTCTTACAGAAACCAAATTGTTTTAAACCGAGGAAGTAGACAGTTTTTCTAAAATACACAGGTATGGTGCTGCTGGGTACATTCTACCTACAGGTAAGCTGCTGTACATAATGACCCCAGATCACACTGCAAAAATCTGTGAGTGTCAAGAATATGAACTAGCTGTTGTCACTAATTATAGCCACCAGACCTCATTCCCATTAGTCAGAAGACTTCATTTCAGGAGAGATGTCTGGAGGTTGACACTAACAAATTGTTGTTTTCAAATAATCCTGTCTTGAAATAACTGAAAGAATAACTGGGAAAATAGACCAAGAATTAACTACAGCTTTCACATTCCTGGCAACTTTTACTGGCATTATACTTCAGACACCACTTTTAACATCTTGCTTTCATAGATTTCAAATAAAAAGATAATGATGTCAAAAATATGGTGTTAGATCTGGCATCAAGAATATAGTTTACATATACAGTGATAGAATCCTTTATATAATAGAAAGAAATAGCTAATTCAGTTTTATCAAGCATATCACAGTACAACTAGAATAATGAGTTTAAGGACAATTTCTCAGTATGCAGATGTGATTAAATTGGGTGGAACATCAAGTAATGAGGAGTAATAAACTAGGACTTGAATCAGTGAAGAAATTTGCCTGAGCTCATTTATAGTAAATAGGTTTTGACAAAGATGGATGTGTCGTAAGGTGCTAAAAGGAAAGAACTTCATCTGTGGGAATGAAATGGTGCAGAAATCTTCTCATTTCAGACAAATAATCCACACCTCTGCCAGTACTGTATACTTTACACATAAACAACACTTTATGTATAAATATTGTTCCACAGCAACAGTAAAATGGCATGAAAAGACTGTGAAGCATAAAAACTAATCCAATGGAAAGGGAAGAAGAAAGAAAAAAAAATTGGAAAGAGTGGGGGAAAATAGACGTACAAAGTATTTGAAATTCTGTTGAGACCTTCAAAGCTAGATTCAATAACGGATTGAAGAGAAGAATCCTGATTTAATAGGAAGAGTCAATAGATGGAATGGTCCATTCTTTTCTGTATTTAAATTCCTTCTAGTCTTTGTAAGATTACTGAGTTCTGGTTTCTTTTTCAAGTTGAAACATTTTGCTAAACATTACCTTTAAAAATGCAGAAGCTTTCCCCCTAATTTTATCTTTTTTTTCTGCACTTCCTTTATTGAAAATTTAAGACAGATTTTGTAAGTTTAAGTAACGTAAGTGTTTAAGTGTAAGTAAAGTTTAAATAAGTTTAAGTAAAGATAGGTGTTTCAAAGTTTAGCTACTTGCCTAAAACTTAAACCAAAGTAGCCTAGAAAACTGATTAAAATAAACAGCTCGTACACACATATGTACCACAATATACTGGATTATGTGATTCTGTGTGCAATTGGTGACTGCTAGCCTACATGCCCTTTTTATTCACTCTGTCACTCTAGAAGGCCTTTCTGTCCCTTTTTAATTACCGAGACTGATTCTAACAGCAGAATAATTCTCCCTCTTTATTTACCACACTCTCCACCCTTGACCTGAATCCAACCCCAATTTAACAATTAGTTTTATCTTCAGAGTGAGCTATCTTAATCAGTTTCTCTCTCTCATCTCTTCAGCCTACTGTCTGAGCAATAACCACAAATAGAATCTAATGTTAAATCTGTGCCACTGCATCCTTTTCCTATACAGTACACAGAGAGACAACCAGACTCAGAAAACAAGAGCTCTCATTTTGTCACATTTGATGTTTTCTTCAAGGTTCTGAAACAAACATTCACATATCCAGAAATGAAATTACAGTAATTTCCTGATTATAAGCCGCACCTTTTTCATTGAAGAATCCAACCTACCCCAGTAGTGCGGCTTATATTCAGATGCGGTTTATCTATGGACAAATCCCAGCAAAATGCCAATCCGGAAGTGAGAGCCAGCCAGGAGGGCGCCTGGGGCTGCCTTTAAAGGCTTGGCTGGTCTATGAAAACTGTTTGCAACTTGAGCACCTAACACCAAACCCAGCTGGCAGCGATTCTTAAAAAAAAAAAAAAAAAAAAAAAAAGTTGCGGCTTATATTCAGGTGCGGCTTATATATTTGTTTTCACACTTTATTTTTAATATCTTGATACTTAAATGCATCTGCTGCTTGTTACAGCGATCAATCTATCTGTGTATTGAGAAGCTGACTGTTAGTGCCTCACTTTTCTTGACTATTGCAACTGGTCATTGATGTAGTCAACTACAAACTGGGTGTTTTTTAGATTTTCTATTTGCATCTATTCCTAGAATAACTCTAATGATATATAAAGATGAAATACAACCAGAAGAAAAGAGCTGATCTTCATATCAACTACTGACCATAAAATGAGTGTAATGTCTGAAATAATAGAATTTATGCTATCGTATTTCTTGTTCTTTCAATGCTGAATTAAAATGAAAATTCTTTATATTTCAGGTTTCCATTGTTAGAAAGTGTCTGCTTGTGTGAAGTAATAGAGGGCACACAAAACCTGCCTTTCTCATTTTCTCTGTGTCTTTCAAAATAACCCAATCTAGAAAGAGACTAATTTCTGTTCTGTCTCTTTATCTGAAGAATATCAGTTCCCAAGGGAGAGGGAAGAATCAGTATAATTTTCAAGATTAAAAATACACTGAAATATCATTTATGACCTTATAAATTAATTTTTATATAATTGTTGAAATGAATGTTTACTTGAATAAGGTGCTGCTTATGCAAAGTATAGAATTAGTGTCTATTAATTTTTACCTTATTTTCTTTTATATATATTCTCTGTATTACTTGCACATATATTTGGAGCTCTGTAGCATCTTACTGCATTTGTAGCTAGTTTTCCCAGTAGTTTTCCATGCCCTCTCCTAGGCAGGAGGACAAAATAAATTTTAGAGCTCCAAGACCTGAGGGATACAAGGCCCCAGTGGTTCTGGTTCTTGGTTTTTCCTGGGAGCCAAGGCTGTGAACAACTCTTGGAGATACATTTCATGGACAAAGTACAACTGGTGCTGAAGTGGGGGCTCCAGGGAAGGGCTAGACCTGGTGGGGAATTACATTGCCGCTTGTCCTCCTCATTGGTGCCTTTTATCAATTATGCTAATTTCCTAAAACCTATAAAAATGTACTCACCCCTGCAGGGGTGGGCTTTTGTGGACATTCTTCCATAACTGCCCCAGGGACTCCAATAAAGATCCACTTTTATATTGCCTCCTATAGAGAAAATTATCTTGTTTCATTTCTAGTTTGAAAAAGGCATCACAATCACCAGATTTCATACTACTGCAATACTCTTAAAACTGTAATAAATTAAATTAAATGTAATTTAATAAAGACAGGAAAACTTTTATTTCCAGGGGTAAAAACTCATTTGAAGTGAATATTATAAAATAGCCATGTATCTCACCACTATCTTCATAGTAATAAAATACTTCTTTCAGCTTTCTGGCATGTCTCAGGAGGCCAAATATACTACTTCCAGAAAGGCAGTGTGAAGCAAATATGAACAATTACATCCTACTGTGATTATATATATGCCCTTTCCATCAGGAAATATTATACTTATTGGGTTTCAGCAGGGATGTTTTATTATCAGACAAAAATAAAATCTTCATTTTAGAATTAATATAAAGTTGAACAAATAGCTCTTCAAAGAGACATGGCCAAAAAAAAAAAATTACCTCAGGTATTTTAAGCCTGTGTTAATGCTGGTATAGCTTTCATCCAAGTCTTTGTTTCCCTTTGTTTCTTTACCCACCATCTTTGTATCTCTTGGCTAACCTGATAATACTTAGACTACTAAGATTGTCTGTTTGTTGTTTTGCACGTCTAGTCTGCTTCTTTGATGTATAGACACATATTTCTAACAGTAATTATCATTAGAAGCATTGGTGATTAACCACATGTTGTGGTATTTTCAAATTTCTCAGTCTTTTCCAATAAGCAAGTGTATACAGTCAGAGGGAACAGAAGACTACAACAATTCAAAATCATATTATTTGAGTCAGAAATAGTGTCAGTGACTCACTCTGTGTTGCCCTTACTTGTTTATGTTTGGGGTTCAGATAAATTAGTGATGGGGGTGTGAGCCAAAAGAAGCCATAAGATCTCTTCATTAAGAATCCTCTTTTCCCCCCTCCAAATAAGCAAAATTTCATCATCCTATAAGAGCAAAGAGATTACAGTAATTTCACACTGTTAAGCCGCCCCTATTTCACTGAACAATCGAGCTGATCCCGGAAGTGAGGTTAATCACCAGGTGTGGCTTATTTATGGACAAATTCAGGCAAAATGCCAACCCGGAAGTGCAAGCCGGCCAGGGAGGGAGCCGCCCCTTTGCCGCCTCTTTGCCACCGCTCTTTGCCAGGTTCACACTTTGCCACCACTTTTTGCTGCCACTTTTTGCCGCTGCTTTTTGCCGGCGTTGTGCGGCCAGCCCGTTGAGCCGCCGCTTTTGAGCGGTGCGGGGAGCCGCAGCAGCAGCGCCAGGGGCGGGAGTGCCAGGGCCTGCTGCACAGGGAGGGTGCCTGGGACTGTGTTTTAAAGGCTTCACTGGTCTATGAAAACTGTTTGCAAATTGTGCACCTGATAACAAACCACGCAATCGCGCGATTCTGTTACTAACTTGTTACTTTGTTGCACATGGATCCTCACTTAAAAAAAAAAAAAAAGAAGTGCGGCTTATCACCTGCTGTGGCTTATTTATGGACAAATTCCGTTGTCTTCCCAGCTACCTGGAAGTGCAGCTTATAACCAGGTGCGGCTTATGAGTGTGAAATTACTGTATGTCCAAAGAGTTCTATTATGAGATATTGAACAACCGGAGTTCATAAAGAGACACTGATTTCTGTCAGCCAAAGATACACAACCAAGGAGAGCTCACCAGCTGCAGAAAAAAAAGAAAGTGATACAGCTGGACACACACTGGTTACTTGAGTGCAGCTCTCGGGCCGTACTGTACCCATGGTCACTGAAGATAATTCAGGAGCTGTTTATAAACCTGAAGATATCCATAGTGTTCAATTAGAAAAATAAATGGGTATTCCCCTTCCATACCTTCATTTTCTGTCTCTAACGGATCAGATTTAAACCCTCTAAGGCATTCAGTGTTAACAGAAACACAGATGTGCCTTTGAGCAGCAGTAGCAGAATCTGCTGTGATCCTTGTTTGAACTTCATGGTTAATCACTCACTTAACACCTGGCTAAATGACCACACCACTGACTACTAACTCTAAAGCTTCCCCGTGTGACTAAAAACCAATTATCAATATCAGTACCACAGGCAAATTATCCTTTCCTTAAATTCATATATGTGGGGGGGGAAAAATGGTTGAAAAACATAAGAATGGTGAGGAGAGAAAAAAGTAAGTTGTTTTTAGAATTGTTTTCACTCAAAGACCAGCTTTGCACTTGGGAGATGTTAGAAAATACTCATTGTGAGACAATTCACATATTTGTGCTTGCTTTGGGTTGTTTTGTCTGCTGAATAAAAAATACAATTTTCTGAGAGTAGATAACAGGATATTGTTAAGGACTTAAGAGCCTTTTCCACAGACTGTGGCCTCCTTATAAAAGGGAGAAGGGAAGTAACAGGGTTTGGAGATTGTAAAACACCAGCGGATGAAAGATTGCATATGCTTCAGGCCCTTTGATATGTAATGCAGTGATCAGGCCCCACTGCTTTTGCCCTAAAATGCTAAACTGAGCTTTGCAATGTATGTGTCTTGGTGAGTGTTTTGGAATCCTCCAGCCAGAGACATAATGGAATAAATATACTCTGCATTTCAGCTATGGGTTGTTGTCATCGTAGTGGCATTTGCATATATTTGGTTCACATAATGTAAGAATATTTTATACAGCACAGATGTTCAAAGGGTTTTTCCAGCTGAGACATCTCAGCTTGTTGGGGTTTTTACTTATTATTTTTAATAGTAATTATCATCATTGCCATCATCATCATCACCATCATCATCACCATCATCATCACCATTTCTATGCTAGTGCTATCAAACGATTTCAGATAAATTCTGTTTTCAGATGAGTGTCTCCCCAGACATTTGAGATAAATATTTAAGCAGTTCTGCTTTGTTGTCTATACAGAAAAGAGTCCAGCCTAAAGTGTATATTAGGCTGTTCATGTTCCAATTTCAGTATTCATCCACTTTAAAGCACTGAAAAAGGTGTTTGGGCTCAGGTAGGAGTGAGTGAAGAGGTTACTTTCATTTTGGAACGTTTATTTTCCTCTTCAGACACTTGGCACAATACCAAGTTTTGTGGGGGGTTTTTTAGGTTGAAAAGGGTTTTTTTGGTGTTATTCTTGGGTCGGGTTTCATGATGTTTTTCATAATAAATGTTGTTTTATTTTTATAATAGCTGGAGGGTATTCGTCAGTAGCATGATCTTGGAAAGACTATATCTACCACCTTGCAAAATTGAAAATAGATCTCTGCTAAATCTATGAAGCTCTCCAAGGAGCTGGCATTGAATATTCAAGTAAATTTAGAATGTCCTAAACTAAAAGAGCTTTGAATGTACCTTCAAGAGGTACAGTCCTCACTCCTAAATGCTATTTGCTGACTGTAGTAAAAATATTTCTCATGTTGCTCCCTTGAGACTCCAGGAAAATTAAAAAATCCAAACCTCAAAATTAAAAAACAAAGCACATAAAAACTCATTGTAGCATTCTTGTCCACAATGATGTGAGAGGCTGGAAAGATTGATGTCTTGAGATATTTTGGGGTCTCTGTGGAGAGAGGAGGGCAGAGCCTTGCACAGGTGAAGTGATGCCCAGCCCTGCACTCCCCTTCCCTAGAGGTTCTATCCCAGCCTGGCAGTTGCCAATCCCAAGCAGGCAGGAGCCCTAACCCAGCCCCAGGGTGGCCAAATGACCAGAATCCCACCTGGGGGAAGGGCCCAGGGAGTCCAAGGGCTATTAAAGGCTGAACATGAGGTGAGCACGTCTTGAACCTTCCTCCTCTTGGAATTTCTATCAGCTGGAATTCATGAATTGGTATCTACATGTGTTTATTTCTATATCTTTGCTGTCTTTCTCTCTTCCTTCTTGCTCTAATTCCCTCTTCTCAGAATTTTTTGAGTTTGCTAAGAGTTTGTTCTTAGAGTTTGCTAAGTTGAATGGGCTAAGTTGATGATTTTAGAAGCATTTTATGTTGATTGACTCTTGCACTAAATCTTTTGCCGAAGTCCTCTGATTTTCTAAAGTTGCCAGTAAAGTCTATTTTTGTTATTTTGACCTCATGAGAATATCCTCTGTGTCTAACTTGGAGCACATGAACAACTGTAAGCTCTTTTAAAAGCCTTGTCAAGCAAGTTTTTTTGGGTCTTTATGGAAGATAAAAGTAATTTTACTACTTGATGATGGCAAAATGAGTAGTAAGGATGTTGCAAAACTGAAAACCATAAAAGTTGCTAATAAATGTACTTCCAGTGTATTTAATGTTGGTAATCAGAAGTATGTTGTGCTGGGATCCTTCATAAGAATTGACATGTTTATTAATTTTGAACAACATGGATAAGAAAAATGGAATCCCATTTATCACTATTTTCTTTTTAATGATAATTTTTCACTGACCAGAGATTTCCAGGAAATTGGAAAATATTTTTTAATACTGGTGACTCTAGAGTACTTCAAGAAATAGAGGCTTATACATTTTATTTTCTGCTTCTTCTTTAATTGCCTGTTTGTCGCTAAATTTTTTTGCAAACTCTAGCACAAAAATCTGGAGTACTAATAGCCTAAAACTATTTTGGATCTTAGTCAGTTCTAAAGGAGATAAAGTTTAGGCAAATTTTCTCCTCCACACCTAAGCCTTAGTTTTATAATTAGCCAATAGAGTAACAAGGAATTTGACCAAAACACTGACTCAGTTAGGATCTTCATGCATGAGAACTCTTATATTAATAATTTAGTAAAATATGAATATAAAGGACTTGCAGCTGAAAAATCAATTACTAAATGGGAGGCCTGAGTACAATGGTAGGAAAAGTGAAATATCTAAATCTTAAATGAAATAATGAACTTTTCTATAATTTGCAACTAATGTTTCCACATATTAAGGCACACAGTTCTCCAGGTACAGAGAATTATACTTTATCTCATTACAGCTCAAGATTGCCTTCATAAGACTTGAGAAAGTATGGCCCCTGGCTCCCAAAACAAACTGGAAAACCTGAAGTTATACAATACCTCAGAAGGGGATGGATGCCAATATGCCATTTCTGTGGTAACACTTTCTTTTTTTTGTGCACGTGTAGAGTTCTCAGCAATTGCAATATATGTGGTGCCATGCACTAAAACAGAGTCTTCCCTCTGAACTCAATGCAACACCAATTTTGACTACAATTACCGCTTTTCTTGTATCTATTGCTGATCTGTTCCAACATGTCTGGAGTTATGTCTTGGGAGACATGATTTTATTCTGGATGCATTATACTATCAGGACACACTGGAGAATGATTTAAGAGCACCTGGCCCACTGAGGCCATGGCTGTGGAAAGTGCAATTGCTGTTTTTGCCATTCTCCACAGTGGCAGAGTTACTGTCCTGAGAACACCAGAGGCAGATACTCAAAAGACTCAAGCAGCCTAGAAAGAGCTGTTATTGAGTACAGCTGTGGTAATCAGAGGCAGATTATGGCTCCCCTTGCTATGACGAGCCCAGGATCTGTACACTTTAATATCATGCCCACATCAGCGAAAAGACCAAGAGATGGAAATATGGAAACCTTGCATGTCTTATCATTCAAACTTCATTCTTTTGTCTTTCCAGACTACCGAGACACTCTGGCCTGAGACAGTGGAGGTGCTGCCTGCCTACCTAGACACAGAAGACAGCCAGTGCTGTTAGCAGACTGCATCCCTGGATCCGTCTGGCTCTGTCCTAACACCCTTCCCTGGAGTGTCTATGCCTTCCTCTAAAATCTCTCTGAAACCACTTCCTCCTTCTCTCCTCTCTGCCACACTAAGGTGGCTGGGGTACACTAGCATCACACCACCTGCAGCCATGCTAAGCTGTGTGCTACATAACCACACACGTGTGCTGTACACAGGTCAGGTCACAGTGTCAGAATCATGTCAGGCATCCCAAAATTTGGTAAATGACAATACTTCTTGATAATGCTGTCTGTGATACACTTGACATGTGCAAATCAGGCACTTGAACCTAAAGAACCTTCACTGGAGTAACTTTCAAAAGTGAACAAGCCAATGAAAAATGTGTCTCCCCATTTAAAAGACTACATGCACTAGACAGCCACAGACACAATACAGAGCACATGAATTCCACAAATTACTTACTCATGTTGTTGTGAATAATTTGTATCTACTGCACTGAAAGGCTATTTTCTGGACTTATTTCTGCTAAATGTCCTTAGGAAATAGTAAAAACCCAAATAGATTGAAAAAATGAAATCAGATTTTAGTCAAGGGGCGGAGCTGAATGCTCCATGTACAGCATGAGTCCTTAAACCTCAGTAGGTGACCAGTATTTTGAGCTGAATGCTATTTTATTTTCTTTTAAATATTGCATGAGTTGAATTGGAATGACTGAACTGTGGCAAAGATTCTATGGTTACTCCTTTTAATGTTAATTATTAATTTTCTAAATTTCAATGTTTAATTTCTTAATTTAATATTACATATAGGAAAATTTTATTCTGTATATGTTATTAGTTGACCTGTCTTCATTGAATGAACCATGTATGTGATTTCTATAATGTTGATTGTCCACTTTTCCTTTGTTTCAAGAACTCAAAATAATTTCTGTACTTCATTGTTTCCAGATATTTTACTGTATGCTTTTGCTATTTTGTGTAGGTTTTGTGCAGTGAAGTATGAATGCTGATTTATCTGCAAGAGACACATGGAAGTAGAAGTCTCATCAGACACTCAGGGAAGAAAGCACACTTTTCACAAAGGAACTGTTAATTTCTTTCCCATTTCGGCACCCATGTACTCAGGGACACTGGAGCAGCTGCAGTGAGGATGATGGATGTTCCGAACTGGTTGCCATTGAACTCCTGCAATTTTAAAAGGTCACAGAGTGAAGAAAATGAAAAACCTCTGTTTTGGCAGAGACAAAGTTACCTTGGCATGGCAATCAAATCAACAAATAGCTTTGTGCTCATATCTTGCACAAAATCCTAAAACCATTTCTAAAACACTTTTTTCATCATCTTTATAAGTCTGTTTTCTCTTTAACTCTTAAAGTGTTTGATTTTTTATAATTGTATATTTATTAATCTTGAGTTCAAAATTTGAACTCAATGAATTTGTGTATATATATATATATATTATTTATACATATTATGCGTCCCTCAACTATCAAGGTAGCACAAGTATACTCACATGGTCAAAAAAGATGCATTCTGTTCTCACCACTCTTTTTTTTGCATCAGTTCTGTACCTATGATAATAGGAAAGATTATTCAATTAAGACTTTGCTTTTTTTCAGCTGCAGTTACCAGTAAATTCTTGTATCTTTTCAGCACTAATCTTTATTTTCTCCTAATTGTCAATCATATTTCTGTGCACATGTTTAAAGAAAATAATACTTTCAGGTAGGAAGATTTTCTTCTCATTACTTTTTATTTTGACTATGCAGTCATGGAGCCATGCAAGTAATTATTTCCTTAACTTATATTTAGGTCTGATTTGGTGATTAAATATTATCAGAATACAGACCCCTAATGAATAAGATTCAGATACACAAATACCCTTATGAATTTTCAACAGTGAAACAGAAATATCCTCATTGTGTAAATTGTCTGGTTCATGTGGGATTCTAAGAACTTTTCAGTGAGAATAAAAGTTACCTAGTAAGTGGTGACACAGAGGATCAAAGTTAGAGACCTAAAGTTACAAAGAATAAGTTTTTCTCTGAGAGCCCAGTTACATCATTGTAATTTTTAATCCTTAATGTCTTGAACCTGTTTCAAGGCTCTTTGTTCCCCATATTCACACTTGCAGAACTTCTAAAGAATCCTAGACCACTCACCTTTGATATAGGTAACGTTACTTAACACATCCTTCATTCTTCCCCTTACACAGAGTAGAGCTTTTCTCTTCTTGATCATTATAGGTTTGTTTTTTTCTAGGATCCTTAGAGTTAAGTTTTATTGAATAAAGTGATGAGAACTTGACAAAAGAGGATTATTAAAAGAAGAGTCACCAATATCCATCTCATGGGTCTAATTCTTATAATTACTGGAAATCTTACAGATACATGA
Source organism: Sialia sialis (assembly GCA_009812075.1). Classification (NCBI taxonomy): domain Eukaryota; kingdom Metazoa; phylum Chordata; class Aves; order Passeriformes; family Turdidae; genus Sialia; species Sialia sialis. The sequence goes on from VRYO01002355.1 coordinate 25,426,981, forward strand.
TAGGATTGAATTTTCTATGGATGAAAAAACAATTATTTTGTTCTCATTATGCAGTCAATTAATATATCTCGATTTTTGAATTAAATGTAAATATCCAGTATTTGTAATGAGCCTTGTATCAGTTCAATTCATAGGAAGAGTGTGTTATGGAAAAATATTGCAATGTTCTAAAGTAGGAGATGGTGACCTACCAATCTCAGTACTCTCTACACAGATTATAAAACATGATATGGGCATGGCAATAAGTGAAGAGGATAGATACCAAAAAACCTGAAACTAGCTGTTCTTATCACAAGAAGTCTTGTGAGGTGCTAAATGAGACACAAATGCTAACAGCATTGACTCCCATACTTGTTGCTTGCTAGCTTGGTCACACTAAACCAAAGGGTTTAGTGAAGAAACATTCTTCTGTGACCAATGCCATTCAGAATTAAGCATTCATAAGGTGCAAAAAAGTGGGAAGGTATTCCTTGAATGCTTATGATTGAAATTGATCAAAAAAGGGACAAGACCTCTTTCCACTGTTTAAGACAAAAATGGGATAAGAATATTTCTCATACTTATTTTCACTAACATCTGCTGTGGGTAACTGTCAGAGGGTCTTGGGATAGATGAAAACTTCATGTGACCTCATGTAGCTGCTGTGCACATGCCCTGTGTAAATCAGGGAGGCTGACCTCATGGCCCAGCAAGATACTTCATCAGCTCCTTTCCTTCAGGTCCACTGAGCAGACTTAGTACTCAGTTTCCATGGCACTTCATTTCACCAGCACCCAAATTAATCATTGTGATCCAGTGGAAAATACTCAGCTCATAGAAGTCCTTTTCTTCACATGTATCCAAAGGGTCAGTTAAGAGAAATTTTTTATTACGTTTAAATGCTTTCAGATATACAAGGGAATAGTTTAGTACATGATAAATTATTATGTTTAGGCAAACTGTGATCATCAAATCACTATCAAATGCTTCTGATTTAGTTTTTCCTCCACTGCTTTAATAATCTTAAGGTTTCTGCAATAAATGCTCAAGAGGTTTTACAGGAAGCTGTATTTGCTTCTCTGCTCCCTGTCTTGTGCATTCCTTTTGGGACTGAGAGGAAATAGGATAATCTCAGAAACAGTTAAATGTAGATGAGGAATTTACCTCTGATTTTTTGAGACACAGAGATGAGTAGATTTTATTACTGAGTTTTTGTATTTGTTGAAAGGCTTTGCTAGTAGCTCATTTTACCAGTACAAAATTGGGTACACTTAGACTTCAGAAATTAATTTAATATGAAACTTTTCAAAAGAAACAATGTCTTCCTATTTCCAACCTTTTCTTGCAACTAGATCTCCACAAACCTGTATTGACTTTCTGAAATAGAGTTTGTACCTGAAAGAGCCCAATTTTCCCAAGGTCAGATTGCTCTGCGAACTCAGATATGGTTTATGCATGGTAACATAGATCAAAAGTGTGTCTGAAGAAGGACATAATTATATGAGACAAAATATGAAAAAATAATGAGGTCGTTTCCTATTCAGGTATCTATATACAGGTCTTAATCATTTCCAGGGAAAGGAAGATCAAAAACATGAGTGTCACAGGGTATTTCAGATCCAATTTTGTGTCTTGTCCTCTTGATTCTGAAACAAGGTTTCAAAAATAAATAATTTAATTAATTAATTTTGGACTACACTGACCTTTTCTGTCTGAGAAATAATAGGATATAAATTAAGCCATATATACACAGTTAAATATAAAAGTGTAGCTATATTTCAGATGTAAATACAGGCTGAAGAGGATATAGCATCTGGACGAGCACAATCTTAAATACAGTAATAATTGGTGAAATATATGAAAATCTCACTCCTGTGTAATTCAATCCCATGCACATGAGATGAAATAAGTACATATTAAAGGATTTTGATATTACATCTGAAAAAGACAAATTTTTTCATTCATGACTCTAAGGCAGTTCTTAAAATCTTTTAAAGTACAGTGTAACTTTAATTTTAAGCATGAAGAACACACTAAACATTTAAAGAAGGTGAATCAAAGATCAAGTCGGATGCTTTTTTTAGTAAGGCAAACATAACTTTCTAGCAAGCAAAATTTGTATTATTCTAAATCTGAATAAAAGAAGGTGATATTAAGTCATCACATAGTGGATTTGATAACAGAATTTAAAAACCTGAAATATTTCTATACCTGACTCTGTTAATATCTACCTGCTCACTGTCTCCCCTCACTACAGCAGGTTCCCTGCATCTCCAGTTCCCAGATGGGAAGTGGATGTTCACCCAGGGAAGCTGAGCAGAATGTTGTGCTGGTACACACCATACTTGAGAATCACCAGCATTTGAATCCACACATCTCTGGGACCTTTCCCTACTTCCCAGCTTAATTCTTCAGCCTTAGTCTTCACCTTCCACTTCCTGTAATTCCTTCCCTCTCTCCCTCATTCTTCCTCTCTCCTTCCCCCTGTGATATATATACCATATTGTAATTCGTGTTTTGTATAAAATAAGTTTGTAAAATAAACTAGCCACGGTTGGAGGAAGGATTGCCTCACTGCTCAGAACTAGGGAAATTAACATATCTACAGGCCTGACTGGCAGCTTAACAACCATCTACCCCGCTGGGAAGAGATCCACAGATATCAATCACCCATCTCCTGGGGAAGCCTGGAAACTCACAGGGGAGCAGCATTTCCCGAAAATCCCATCACCCCCCCGAAAGGAGTGCATTCCAAGACTCTGGTTCTCATAAACAGAAATCACCCGCCTAAAAGCAATTACAGTAATTTCACGATTATAAGCCGCACCTTTTTCATTGAAGAATCCAGCTTACCCCAGTAGTGCGGCTTATATTCAGGTGCGGCTTATAATCGTGAAATTACTGTACATGTCAATACACAACGGACACAAAATCTCATCCAAGTTCATCAAGGAGCAGGAAGGACGCCAAAACTAATTATGAAAGAAACAAAGGACTGTCCCTCTCCAGGCTACGAAAAATAGTGTAAAATAGGACAAACCAAGACCACAGTGTGAACACCAGGGGAGACCCAGTGCGATAGAGGCTGGGCAACATCGTGTGTTCACCCAACTCTGACCTCGGGCTCGGTGTTGTTTTTTCTGGTTGTGGCTTTCCAGGCCTGTATTTTTGGTTGCGAAAATAAAATTTGCCAATTTAACCGTTTTAATTCAGCTTGATTCGTTTATTACCTATAACACACCCTAGTATTTCCCCCAAGTCTCCCTCTTCATTTTAGGAATCTCTCTTCCAGGAACCTCCCCTTTCCAAGACCTTACACCCCCAGTTTTCACAGTCTAGACAGTCCAGCTAAGGAAGTATGAAACATGACTGCCCATCTTTCTTAATTTTTTTTTTTTTTTTCAATTCATAGGTTGAGAACGTGACACTTTTATTTATTCCAGGTGTTATAAAATTGCAGAGCCAACCCATACCAGCTGCAGCTGCAGTCTTCCCAAACACATACAGCCAAATATCTTCTGCCTGGTAGTATTCACAATCTGAGCCACAGGTTTAGCTACTTTCCTGCTGAACTTGAGCAGCTAGAGCTATCCAAATTAAAAGAAAGAGCTCGCAGGGACAATAATATTTTATGTTTCAAGCATCTACTATTCTATTTTAACTGAATATATGGCACATCTAAGATTTTGACAGTTAGAGAATAAATTAATCACATTAGATAGAACAAAATGTATAGTCACAGAACATTAAACTCAAAAAGATGGCTCGTTTCCTTGCTTCACCCTCATGGAAAGAAGAACTAAACCATATATTCTTGTGAACTTTATCCAGACATGTTTTCATATCATATGTCTGCAATTATGAGATTTCCCTCACTCTTCCTGAAAGATTTTCATAATCTAGTATCTTGGAATACAACTCCGGCACTGATGAATTTTTTTTCACTCAAATGCAGTTAGAGCTATTGATAGTTTATGTCACACAGTAATCCACTTTTCAAGCTTGGTTGGTTTTGGCTGGTAAAATTTATGATATTGACAACATAAAGGTCTTTTTTAGGCAGATGCTCATTTTGCAGTCAGGCAGAGCACAGATGATTAGAATTGTCCTTTACGGGCTAAAGACTACAGCAATCTGTGAAAAAAATGTAGCAGTGATCTAGTACACTGAAGAGAAAAGAAAAAATAGTGAATATTTTAAGCATAAATCACTCTTCAATGGATTGAATTCAAACAAAAAATTCTGACACAATAGTTCTATCTCATCTGGTTAGTATTGTTAACTTTAAATACGAAAAATCTCATAAAATATAAATCAATATAAACTAATCACTGCAAATATTTTCCAGCAAACCTTTCTTCTCAAGACCTTGAAATTCATGGAATTTTTCATTTTATCTCTTACGTACCAATTTAGCATTTTAACATCTAGAAATTAGTTATCCAGAAGGAGGCTCAGCATGCAAGCTAAATACTGCACAATAAAAAAGTAACTGTCTACACACAAGGGGAAAAAAAAGTGATTGCAGTGGAATTAGTCTAAACTTTTTACCCAAACTTCAGCCTTTGGAAATTTAAAGAAGCACCCATTTCCAAGACTCTATATGTAGTAAAAGAGGAAATTACTTTTTTCACAATATATACATATTTAGTTAAAGAAAGGAGAACTTTCTGCCAGGCTGCCTTTTCCTTCTAGATATGTGAACCTGTAATTTATACTTTTCAAACCATTTCTTACTGATTAGACTATGAAAATTAGCCTGAACCAAGACTGGGATTTGGTCCATCCAATGAAAAATGTACAACTATAAAAATTAAAAAAAAAAAAAAAATACCAGCGAGACTGGCTGTGTATCCTTCTCTAAAACACAGAGCTGGTAAAGTGAGGGCATCATGCTGCCAGTGCATGGTACTCTGCAGTGGTACAGAATAGGACAAGGAATCACCACTTTAAACTGGAAGAGGGTGGTTTTAGATCAGATATTAGGAAGAAATTCTTCCCTGTGAGGGTGGTGAGGCACTGGCACAGCTGCCCAGAGAAGATGTGGATGTCGCATCCCTGGAAGTGTTCAAGGCCAGGATGGATGGATGGATGGATGGATGGGGCCCTGAGCAGCCTGGTCTAGTGGAAGGAGAGAGAGATTCTACTGTAAAATCTATAGAGGTTTTGGTAATTTTCTTGATAACAGTATGTAAGAGTATGTCATGCTGTCAGTATGTCATAGATAAGCCATCATTTGACACGTTATCTAAAATGTGTACCATATTTTAATTCCTTCTCCAATGACTCATGCCATCTGCCTGGAGCTGTAAACATCACTTGGGATAGAAAAATAAGGAAAATAAGGAAGAATTCTGAAATCAAACTATCAAAATATCAATATCATAATAACAATGTTGACAGATATATGAAATTTTACAAGAGATCAACATAATTTATTAGTAATAGAGATATCCAGGTGATACACAGTAAACTAATTTAAGTAAAAAAAAAGTTCAATAAAGGAAAAAGAAATAATGAAACATCTAGTAGATGAATGAATGAAAAATCCAAATATGTGTTTATTTATTATAGGGGCATTAAAATGGGTATACTATGGAAAAGAGGTATAGCAACTCATTTATTATGTATTTAAGACACTAAATTTAAGGAAAATAATAATGGACGGGATTTACAGGTTAAAAAACCAAAAAAGCGGTTCTATTTGTTTGAAAAATACTTTAACTCTTATTCTAGGAAATTCACTCTGGAGAAATATTCCCAGATCAATTGGAAACCTTTTGAGGAGTCATCACAATAACTAAATAAAGTTGACAGCCTTCATCCTAAACCCTTCTAGAACTTCAAAATGCCTAGTATGTTTGTAAAACAAGAACATATTGGCAAGGGTCTTTTTTAAAAGCAAACATATCTATGCAATTTCTGTGCCACAGCAAATCACAGCTGATTATGTCATATTACAGTAAGTGTTGATGTAAGCGTTGCAATAATTAAATTAATTCCTGGAACTTGTAGGACATATGGATTCTTCAGAAGGTTCAAACATTTCCTTTTTAAAACTCACCTATTTTTAAATTCAATTCAGAGCTTTTATAGAATGTTCAGATACAAAAGGAGTTGTTGCTGATGCAGAGTCTGGTCTAATGTGCTTATTTCATGCTCACATTCGTCATTTGCTCTTAATCAATTGAATTAAGCACCATTTATTGTGCCCACCATGCATGATGCCTGGCATTTATCAATTCACTACACATTTAAACACAGACTGAAAACTTGATCTGAAAGACATGAGCAGTGATTCCCCATGGAGTCAAGTCAAGTACCCTCAGAAATAAAATACTAAGTGACAAATTAGATTGTTTAATTATAAACATGAGTGCAGTTTTTTTGTAACTTCAATAAATCTTGAAATAGTGTCTACACCAGGTAGAATTCTAATTCACTGTTTCAAGGAAGAGCCCTGACCTATCATTTGTCAGTACTGGGCACATAATGGAAAGATCAGATGATAAGGCTGAAGAGAGAGCACTCAGATGTTAATTAAAAGTCATTTATTTCACTTTGCTATGAGAATTTTTGATTGCAATATTTATTATATGCTGAACTTTTATACTAGTTCATAGCATTATCATTGTTGTAAGGAATGTAAAGTATTAAATATTTCTTATTTAATACTTAGTAATAATAATTAATAATTAATAATTAAATAAGTGTTAAATAATTCTCCACATCCTAAAGAGTGGAAGGCAAGATAACCATGAGATCTTTGGAAATGGAAATATGGGTTATCTTCCTAGAACATGCTTTAGTTTGGTGTGACGAACAGAAGTCACAAGGATTTTGGAGCCAATTCTCATTTAATTTTGTGATCACTGCAAATAGCTGGAGCCCAAATATAATGCTGCCTCTAATAATAGCAAGATAAAAGTTTTTATAAGCTTCCATATGATAATTAGCTGAAGAAAAATCCTCATTGTGCAGAAAACATTGCAAAAAAAAAAAAAAGTTGGGGTGTTATATATTCTGACATAAGTTTACATATCATTTATTACTTTCAAGCACAGCATAAGATAGGGAAGGAACAATTTGGAGTGAGAATGTAAGTTTTTTTCATCTTTTTGATGACTAGACTGTCCATGAATCAAAAAAACCACTCCAGACAGAATTTTCATATTTGCTTTCTCAAGACAGACTACTAAATAATGGCTTAATTTTGACTTTTAATAAATGTTCCAAAATTTGCAACATTTCTCCCAGATGTTTAAATGCTATTGATTTGTTTTAACTACATTTTAAATTGAAAAAAACTCTGGAAACTGAGGTACATTATATAGTAATGGTAGTAAGGATAGTTTCACCCTCCAAAGAAGCAGTCTAAAATTCACAAAAGTGACATTCTTACACTAAATATTGGAGACCTGGTCTTCATGTTATTAATTGTTTAAATAGTTTAAAAGTAGTTATCAGCAGGGTAGAGAAAAAAATGAATGAATCAGTGTTCTAGAGTTAGTGCATCTTACAAGGCTAAGTAAAGGAGTGGTCTGTATCCATCACAAAATGACATTATAAATCTTTGTACCTAGCAAGGCAATGACATGAAAAATTATACTGAGCAAGCCAGAGATGCGCTATTTGTAAGCCTCAAAGCAAAGGTTAATGCAAGTTAAATATTGACATGTCAGCAATAAGGATTATAGCAATTATAAATTTGCACTAATGCCAGCTGCTGTTTAATTATTATGTGACACTGACAGGCCAGTTTGGAAGATTGACAGCTGAAGGCATTTGCCTTATAGGAATTATTCAAGATCTTTGGAACAGGCTCTGATCTCAGTTACACCAGCTCAATTCTACAAACAAATCTCCTAGAGTCAGGAGAGTTAATTTATATTTCCCGTGGCAAGAGCAGAACCTGCTGTGTCACATATTATATTCCTTTTATCTAGACTCAGGAAAGTGAATAATTAGTTAAGCTGTAAACACACTTCTCTCTTCTTTCCTTTGAGTAACTCTTTTAAGAACTACACTAGAACATAAGTAAATACTGCTAGTTTCTGCCTGATAAAAGGGTGGGGATGACGTAAAGAATGTGCATTTCTACTCTAAACAATTTCATTAATCTTGGTAACCACAGATTGCCAATCATAGATCTTGAACTTTTGGGACGTGCTCAGAAATAATTAATATGTAGATTGAAGGAGAATTTCACTCTTTTTTAAGTTAAAAAAAAAACAGAGAAGTATTTCTGGAGTACAGGGAAAAAAGAAGATTGAATTTCTCTGTTGAAATACAATAGGTCTGATTAAATTATTTATCTGGAAAAATTTATTTAATGGGTGCCATTTTGCTGCACTTACATTGTTCACGAAGCAATCTTGACATCTAAAAGCACACTAAGAAATCTTGACATCTAAAAGCACACTGAAATTATGGCAGTAGATGCCTGCAAATGATCAACACAAAGCCCACGAATCAATTAAATTCTAGTTAAACGTTAACAGACTGAATGAATGAACAGGATTTAACTCGTGGAGAGGTCTTATCTTAGTCCCTCCACACACTGGTGCATTTCTAAAAGACTACTTAAAATAGAAAGTTGTGACAATCATATCTTTCCTCCCTGAAGTTGCACGAAAAATAAACCAAACAACAGTGATTTCAATGGGAGAAGACTAAAACAAGTCTTGTCTCTTTTCAACATTCTAGATCATTCCTTTTCTATTTTCAGTATCGAACTAAATAGAAAACCCACCCAAAAGCTCCATGAAATTCCTGACAAAACTGGTTTTTTGACAGACCATTCTCTGGTTTTGGGCAGTTATTAATCTGTTTACCTACAGTAAGATATGTTTAATTTTGGATGCAGGAAATACCTTGAAGTTCAACATACGCATAAATACTTTACTTCAGCTGTGTCAGACTACTGAAAGAAGCTGCTAGCTGAGTCTCAGCTGGTAAATAGAATGACATTTCAGTTCTCAACAACCATTTTTGCTTCCAATCTTACAATTAAAGTTATATAGAAGATTCCCAGGGACTGCATTTTTTACTGTTGTTTTAAACTGAACATTATAAATTATGAAAAATTATTTATAGAGATTTCTATGTGCTTCTACTTCCATGTTTCCCATTTCTTACTCCTAGTCTTATGCATTCACTAGTGTCATGGAATCAAGGTTTTAATCTTCTATACCATTCACTACATCTCTACTTGAATCCTAATCTTCAAGTTTAATTCAAGTGTTAAGTTTAATTTCTGATAAAATGAAACACATAAGCTCAGTATTACATGATTAAACTGTAAAATATCTGACTTTGTGTGAGAGTTGTTCTTTCTTCATCAAAAATTTGATCTTTCACTTAAAAGAAAGAAATTTGAAAGTACTTCCAAGACATTTCACATCCAAAAATATTTCATGAATACTTCATGAAATTTTACAATTACAAAATTAAACCCACAACAGCACAAGGACCTCTGAACTTTAGATAGAGGCCAGAGTTCTTGTTTAGCATTCCTGGAGGGCACCACACGTGGTTCCTATCTTGAGGAAACAAGTTTACATCAAGCTCATAAAAGAAGGTTGTTGTTCCCTGCCCTGAACAAAAGCAGAATGAATGGTGACAACTGGTGGATTCTCTTTTAAAAAATGCACTCCTAATCCTATTGTAGACATATCCTGTAGTGTCATTCACACTACAGGATTCTCATTCACATGTTCTTCACTATAAATAAAGATATTAATTGAGATTTCCTTATGGCAATATACTGTGGCAGCAACACCACCCTGCAGCAACTCCAAAGACCAAGGAGGTTACTGAGTCAGGGTCTTTTAGCCAGACCTTTCTTGAGCTTTGTAGAAGAAATACTGGAGACCCCTACACTGCAGTAGTTAAACAGATTATTTTAAGGACTTTCAGTGATCAAAATGCAGCCAGGCTCTTGTATTGTCATAAAAGTTTCAGCATTTGTAATTTGCCTAATATTTGCAAATATGTTGATAGAATGATGTCAGGGCTCTCTTCTATCAGATAAAAAATAGATTAATCAGATGTCTCTTCCAGTTCTTTTTCTCCTGCACCAGAACTAATAGTATCATCCTTTCATTTAAAACAAATATATTTATAAGTGTACTTTCAATTAAATGGAGCAAACTGTATTTCTATTATGTTTTCTGAATATGAATATACAAATCCAATTTGTACAGAAAACTCAAGACATTTCTACAGTTTGAAAAGTTCTAAGGGAATTATGGCACACATTTCAAGGACACAAACTTTTAAAAGACTGACTGACCCCAATTATGTTGTTAATTCCTGAGTGTGATCATATGAAAAAAGTCATAACGAGATCCAAGGGTTTGGCAACTGAGTACTTCAGCACCTGGCATTGTACATGGTCTGCATCACAAGCAGGCAGAAAAGTAGAACTCTGCATTTTTTATATATTGTAGATGTGTGTGCATATATATATATATGTATATATATATGTGTGTGTGTGTATATATAACAGTAACAGTCAGGGAAGAAATTTCACTAATTTCCACCTTGGAAACAAATGTAAACAAAACTGGTTACAGCAAAAAATTTTGTTGGGTTTTTTAATGCAAAAGCCATTAATCTCAAGCAACTATACGCACTTCTTAATTTTTCTTCCAAACTCCACTTGGTTCCCCATGTTCCAAACATTTTTTTGCTTGCTTAAAAAGCAAGTAGATTTCTGCTCTTTTGTAGTTATAAGAGCAACCCCACTTTCTAAATCTACTTAAATGAATTGACCTAGAAACAAAAGTGTTGCTGTCTTTGTGGTTTCTTTTCTTTTTTAGAAGGATATAATATTTCAGCTTTTAAAAACTACTAAAAGAAACTGGAATTTATTTATATATTTCAATAAACAAAATGGGCTCCAAAAGGAATAGATATATTCCTTGAAATATTTCTATCTTCTAGAAAAAAATGCTCTACAGAAAGCTGGTTCAGAGTTATCATGTCTCTGATCATGCCTGCTTTCTGAAATAAAGTCCAATCCCAGTTTGCAGATGTCATGTTATCTACCCCACTGCTATTTTCCTAAGCAGATTGAATCTTCTCTTTTTATTAAGACATGACAATTCTGTGAGCTTCTGAGGTTGTGTCTCAGAGTCAGGATGATGAGAAACTCCCAGGAATCATTCCTGAATTGATGCACTACACATGTAATGTGAATAGGAAATTCAAATAATCCACTCTACTGTGTATTAATAGTATTGTTTTAGTTCTGTTTGACATTAGGCTACCACATTACTAGTCACATGATCCTCTAATATATTCTTGTGGCTTTGTTTGGATTTAACTATAAATAAAATAATTTCTAAACCTTCAGAGTTACATTGTGAATATTCACTGAATATTTACAAATATATTAACACTGGACTTTTCATGGAGATTTGAAACACTATACTATCAATTTGTTGTGTCACAACTCATCATTTACCATTAGTTCTTTAACTCTTGCACTTTGTGGGAGACTTCTGAGTAAAGATTGTTCCATTAGATAACTACTACTTTAAAATAATGTCCAAAATATTCTAATCACTCCTCAAACTTGGGTTCCAACAAAATGGAAAGCAAAAAGTTTTTAATCCCAGACAGCTTTTCAGCTTTATTGTGAGAAAGAAAGAAAGAAAGAAAGAAAGAAAGAAAGAAAGAAAGAAAGGAAAGAAAGAGAAAAGAGGAATGTATCCCTGAAAATCTTTTGTGGTATGGAATGAGGTTAGAAAATCATTTAACTTCTAAGCAATTTCCTTAACTTCTTCCAGTGTTCCCTCAGTCGCACTTAAATATACAAAAAGAGGCCCTGAACAATTTGGTCTGACATTTATTGTGCAGTTAGAATAATTGTTATGCACATGGCACTGAAATGATGAATAGAAGAGTTTTATTATAATTTACAACTTTGAACACAGTAGAGTTTAGTAATGTCAAAGATAAGAGCTGAGCCTGACAGGTAGCTGAAATCAATGAAAGGCAGAGGCAAATCATGAGGTAAAACAGCTTTTCAAGCTTTTCATGTCCCTTTATGTGTGAAACTTACTCTCACACATTATGGGTTTGCAAATTACACAACCCATAATATTTCAGGGATCACTATAGAAAAATGGGTAATGAGAGGAAGAGAACAGAATGAGCAAATTTTCACCTTTAGTGCATGACATGAAGACTTTTTTCAAAAGTCAGGGTAAGGATTCTGCACATTTTTCTGCTTTCTCTCTAGCTAGAAAAAGCTAGAGGAAAAATACTTTTAAATTATATGTATATATGTATGTGTGTGTATATATATATATATATATTTATATACACATACATATATAAAAAGCTAGAGGAAAAATACTTTTAAATTATATGTATATATGTATGTGTGTATATATATATATTATATATATATTTAGGGGGGTTTTGTTTATTTTTAATCTATCAACATTATATTACTATTAGTTCTGTTTTCCCAGAGGGCAAGGAGTACCAGAAATATATTTTTATCACAATGGTGCTTATGCAAAATCATCTTTCAGCATTCTTCCATCAGGGTTCCCACCAATGCAAGGTGGTTGGTGACGCCTAAAGGTTTTTAGCCTTTTATATATTCTTCATATATTAGAAACTTTGTAGACTGTTAATACACAGTTATAGCTTCTACTATGTTTTCTGCCTTCTCCCATAGTTTTAACAAATCCTTACTAATAAATACTTGAAATTCTGTTTAGTTTTGCCATTAGTCTGGCAAAGACACTTTGCTTTGCACCTTATATCATAGACACAAGAAAGTGTAGGGCTAAAAGACCAGCGTGGGGGAGAGGGCTTTAATCAGGCAGAGCTTGGGAGAAAATTGTCTCACCAACTGCCCTTCTAATTGGACAATTTTTGAATGGTATACTAATCAGATAACCTTATAAAATTGTAGAATCATGTGTGCATACTGCCATGTTGTGCACCTTGAACTCTTTCAATTAAAAATTTGATTTTATATTATCATTCTGGCACTGTTTGGAAAAGTTTTGTGTTTTATTCCGGGCAACAGGGAGAAGGTATTGCCAGCACCCAGTTATTAAGTGAGCATTTTTTCTCTATTCCCCTATTCATTCCCATCTGTTGGTTTTCACTGGTCATATGCTGTGTTTGTGGAGAGTTTTATTCTGTGAACACCCAAACATCTGGATCACCAAACGGTCTGGGTGGAGTATTTATTATATGTTCGGTATTTATTCTCCATTTATTGTCAACAAAATGGGATTCAGCTTGCATGTCTATAATTCCTTCACGCTATCACAATAGTGATGATCACTGTTACAATCTGCAATTAAACTAACAATAAAATTATGTTTGTTGAACAATATATATTTGTATTCCCATGAATTCATGTTTGTTAGCATAAATTGTTCTCCTTTATGTACCCCAGAGTGAGAGTGTATCCAACTTTTCATAATTAAAGATATGTGCTCTAGGCTTATAAATATCATACTCATCATACTTGTAATTCTGAGTATTGGCACAGTATGAAGTGTCCTTCAGTCTTCTGAATTTTTTTCTGCAATCCCTGAGATTTATTACAAATCAACACTATCAAGCCAGAGATGTCATCAACCAACTCTTTTTTGTGCAGCTCTCCCAGCTTGATGATTTCAAATGTTTATCACGTCCAGATGTTACTTCACATCTTTTTTGAGTTATAAATAGTTAATATATATCCACCTAAACAATAGACATATTAATTCTTTCCAAATGTTGGAGTGTTCCTAAACTCTTTGGCTTTCTTATTTCTTCAAACATCATAATCTTCTCCGTGTAGTGAACGACCTCTCTTTTCTAAGACTTCTACTGCTCTAATGAACTTAATATATATTATTTCATATATATTTCACTATTAATATTCTACACTTGAAAGATCTATTTTTATTGGTTGAAAAATGATTTTTCTTTTAACATTTCTATGTATTGAGTTTACCTTTTGACTTCTGCTTTTATTTCATTACCATGCCATTATTAGGAAAGCAGCCAATTTGGCTCCTCTGTCATTTTCAGGATCATATTTTTCATTAAATAAACTTTTTTAGGCATTCTGAATTTTATTCACATGGTCTTTTTTGTTCTGACTGCTGACATAATTCCTATGGAGAATTCATTTTCTGTTCTGATTAGACACTAGTAGGGCAGTAAATACTAGTGAGTTAACATCTCTAAAGAGGAATAACACATTATTTAAATAAATTTAGAAGGGAAATGATTGACATGATGTATAAAGGAAAGTCAGAGAGATGAGAAGGAAGGCAGTATCACCTGTCAATCTTGACAATTATAATTCCCTAGTCTAAGTCAAACCTCATGTATTATTTGAATAAATTCTTTTCTGTATGGATATCCTATATTTTTTCTGCCCAAGGCTAATGATTCAGTAAGTGCTGGAACTGGTCCATCTCTAGCATTCTGATACGGCTACTCCACATTAGACTGTAATCTTCTGAGTTTTACAGCATAGGGTGAAAAGCAACACATTCTTTATGGCATAATTATCAAAAGAAATTTGGAGTGGCTGTAGAGGTTGCATTCTTTCCAAGCTGTTCAAAACTTAAAATGATCTGTTGCAGGGGGTCTGTGTTTTTCTTTGATATCCTTAATCTATTTTCCTGATCCTTAGAAGCATGCAGAAAGTAAGCTGTTCCTAAAGACACGTGTGCATAATCATAAAGATCTGCTGAAGCACTTCTACAAGATTTCTAATTTGTAAATTACTGACTCATCCAGCAGATACTTCTGAGGATATTTAGTTTACAGTAAGTAAATAAACACACTGCTAAAGCTAATGGGCCCCATTGCTAGTTCAATTCACGGTTTACATGTTGAAACATATGTAATGTAACAATTTTTCATAAAGCAATTATTACTGCTAACAGTTTGCCTTTCTATTAGCCTTTCACACACAAGCATTTGTTAATAACTCCTTCCAAAATCTGACTGGCTAGGACATGCCTTTTAGACAGACACAGCCTCAGAAATACACCAATTTGTCTTCTCTTGGCTAGAAACATGACAAATGTACAAGGGAGTGAATTTGGAAATATGCAACAAAATGTACCTGAAAATTCAAGAGGGTGCAGGTATTTAACATGAAAATTGAACACCTGAGCTGCAGCCAGCACATCAATTCTTTCCACACATTTTCAGAGCATTGCCTTAGGCACATCTTCCTCAGAAAGTTGGAGGTGATACGACTGCCCAGAATGAGAGAAATAACTGACAGCTCTGCTTACTAAGCAAAGAGGGATGTTTTTTCTGATCAGATGGATGGAATGAACCTTCTCCAGTCTGATTCAAGGAGGTATGAATTCCAACGAGTCTAAACCCCATTTCAAACCCATTTTATAAAAATATGAGGTATGGCCAAAAAAAAGTTGCAAAATATTGCAGGCATTGAGGAAATGAAAAAAAAAAATTTTTAAAAACTCTTTTTCTTCTGTAATCCATTTTGGGATGACCTAAAATACATTATTTTTATAGTGTCTAATCAGATTTGGCAATGGAAATATCACAATTTTAAAATCTCTAATAGTAATTCATTCATATTTTTACAAAAAATAAATCTGCCCTAACAAAGCAGACTGTGCTTTTAAATCAATACAGTTAAAAATAACCATAAATAGTGTAAAACAATACCAAGAGTAATTCAGATAAGTAATCAACTTCTGATCCTAGATATTGGCTGGGAGTTTAAAAATAAAATAAAAAGGGAATTATTAATTCCTGCTCGCATCATTAGGAAACTAAAATAATAATAATTCAGGCCTTCTTCATAGTGCAAATCCAAAGTCTGCGATGATTCTTTGTTTTTAAATAGATAATACATAAAAAATAGGAAGCTGAAAAGTTCCCTATGGAATGTACAAATAAGCCTTTAATAACCTGTAAGCTAATAAATTATTAGAGCAAATTGCCCTGCTTTGACTGGGCTCTCCCTAGGCTAGCAGTGAAATGGTTCTAGCAATGAGATACTCTCTCCCATAACACAAATGTCTGTGGAAAAGCAGTGTACAAACCAGGAGCCTGCTGTCAGCCTCACAGTGAGCACAGCTGTGGGGGATTTCTGATGCAGCCCCCAGTTCCTTGGCAATGTCAAACAAGGCAGCCCTGCAGATGTTTGTGCAGGGTGTATCCTGGCACCAGTGACCAAGCACTGATAGTGATTTTTAGCAGTGGTCCCAGAGCTAAACTAGGGTGTTTCAGGAATTCCAAATTTTCTTGAGTGGCTTAGCATTTTAGTTTGAGAAGCAAAGTTTTGCCTCAAAATAACTTCTTTTCTAAGGAAAACTACTTTGTTATTCTGAGATATGTATTTTATGTGTCAGTACAAAACCTTGTTCAGACCTTTTCACATCTCTGCAAATGAGGTTTGATACTCTAAGTTAATCTCATTGTGCCAATCAATGGAGAAGATTCTCATGTCCACACCTCTGCTGAGGTCTCCATACCTTACATGGGTTAGTGTTATCTCGAGCCTGAGAAGGTGCTGAGAGGCAAAGATGAGAAACCCACTCCTTGAACTCCATCCACCACCAGCCAGTTGATCTGAGGTGAAGGTGTGCCGTGTTTCCTCCACGAAATCTTTATCATTGCACACAATGTGGGTTTTAAAATTAAAAAAACCCCACCCAAATCTATCAGACAACTTCCGTACTGAAAAGTTTGGCAACACGAATTAGTGCTTATAGCATATGAACAGATGTAAACACACATTTAGAAATGTGCAGTGAAATGCAATTTTCACTGTAATGTACCTGTTCATATGAAAAGTTGTATATTTTAAATATGTCTGGATAATGTTTTATTGATTTAATTTTGCATCTATTTTAGTATCTGAAGCAATCTTAGCCATTTCATTCAATTTTGAAAATGCTAGAGAGGCTTTTTAAAGAGGACAACTAATACCATTTTACTTTTAACAAAGTGAATATCTAAGAGATTATGTATTTCATCAGCTTTTATAAAATAACTTTAATTTTCTTTGTAAAGCACCTTTTGACTAGGTAGAATGTACATGGAAACTTCATTATCCTACAATGAAAACATTTTTCTTTTTATGGGAATGCAGTGGTTCTTCTATTTCCCCAATGGGACTTGAATTAGTTTAGCAAAATCTAGTTTACTCATAACAGCTGCAGCTTGCACCTGTGCAGTATTTCAGAAAATCATTAGGAATTGTATATTACTTTTTCATTGCTATGTTTTGGGGGACCCAAATGGGTAGAAAGTGGTTATGGAGACCTAATGAAAAAGAAACTAATGCAATATCAGTTTGAAGAGGTATTTATTTTTTGAGGTATGTAACTAAATGTACAAAAAATCAAGTTTAAGGAACAAAATTGCAGTATTTTTCACACCATTTTCAAAACTGAAACAGCAGCTAAACTACATATAAAATTTTTGATGCTTCTAATTTCTTTCAAAATGAAGTTTCAAGTTTTTTTGATAGCTTTTTTCTTTTTAGAATCATTGACAAGTCTCCATTCCAAATTTTAAAGGTAAGAACATTGAGAAACCTGACGTGTGGTGAACCAGTCAGTAGGTGAATTAAATTCTCATTATGCTGTGGATATCAGCCCTCAGGGAACCTGACAAGGGAGAGAGTTATTTTCAGAGCTTACTCATGGCAGATGTTGATCTTCCCAACCTCCACTGAAGTCATGGTGTGCTACAAGTGCCCACTGAACTCAGGGAAGGGCGTTTGCTGGATCCAACCCTGGTCTGGGGACGAGGGCTGCCTTCGCGCAAACGACACCAGCCCAGGAAGCAAAGCATGGGGTGCACATCGTGGCAAATGGAAGGGGACAGGAAACACAGGAAGCCACAAAGCCACCCCTCAACCCTGCCCCCGCAACCACATTTTTCTCCTCTCTAATAAGTTTTGCTAACTGACAATGTCAGGTGGCACAAGCCATGCCATGGAAATCCAATCCTGTCCCTCAATTCCCAATAACCCATTTGGTGACAAAAACATGAGACAATGACAAAAATTTCTAACAGTATTCTTGTAACACCACTTGTAGCACTTAAAACATTTTTGCAAGATAGAAAATAAATAAAATGTATGTAAAGTAGATGCGCTTCCAACCATTTCCTAAAGACATCTGTGGCAAACTGCCTTAAAATTAATGCAAGTGCTTTCCAGTTTAAAAAAAAAAATAAAGAAAATAAAGAAATGGGTAGAATGGTTCCCTATTAAATGCAGACAGAGTAACAATCTTATTTTAGGTTTTCAAATGCCCACAAAGAAATCACTTAAAATAAAACATAAAAAGAATGAATGCTATTAAAGTCTGCCACTGGGCTTGACAAGTTAATGAGGGTTAGATTATGAGAGTATTATTGTTTTAGCAGAGTATTATATTCCACTCAGATTCTCCTCCTGACTTCATAGACAAAACTTGCTCAGAAATCTGTGCCAACTATTACATTAGGTTAATGGGACCCTGACACGCCAAACAAGGCAATATAGTCCTGTTGACCTACCGCATGGGAAAGGAATACTGTAACTACAAATTCAGAAAGGGGTCTAGATGCTTTTACTTTTTCTTTTGAAATGCAAGAATGAGGTAAAGTGATTAAAAAATGTATAATACAATGAATACCAATTAATGAAATATACATCCTGTTCCTAAGTGAAATAGGCTTCACCTACTCTCTCCATTTCTAACTTTCTCTTATCTTTAAAAGAGACAGAATACTCCCTATAAAACCCAACAGCTGAGAAAGTCTCCAAAAGACATTGTTTTCACTAGTACTTCCTTGAGGATCTGAAAATATGTGTACCTCTGCTTTTCTTTCTTACCTTAAAAGTAAAATAAATGCTTTTGAGCCCAGGCATGTGAAAAGCACTTCAATAACTCGCTAATTTCATTAAGGTCTGGACAAAACAACCGCAATTACTTGAGCTTTTGTTCAAAACCACAGCTGTGGCATTGTTGCAATTTCATTTCATATAATCATTCCGTGGCTAATGCATTCCTCTTGAATGCAGTAATTTACATTGAAATGTCTTCAGCCTGACAGGGTTTATAGCCACAACCTGAATTCCAGGAACTGCAAATCTGAGCTGTCTAGTCCAAGCTCCACAGAATAGGCTTAGCAAGTAATTCAGAACCAGATATGTAGAAGGTATGTAAGGCGTCCAGGGAAGTGGTACCAGACACCAGAGGACAGCATTGCCAGCCAAGTTCCATGGCAGGCATGGGCTGCACTGGGCATGCAGATAAGTTAAACGGGAGCTCACTAAATCAGTTGGTATCTCTGCTCTCCTTCTGCAGCTGGGGTGGATTCTGACCTCTCTTTGGTTATGCGATCCATGTCCTACCTTGCTCAGATTTTTAATCCCTTCTGGGACTTCAATTCAGCTGAAGAGTTGCATTTGGATAACATTTTTTGGTTATTTAAGAGGAGAAAATATTATAAGAAATCAACCCTACTCCCACCTTCTTCATTTCCCTCCAAAAGAATGGCTGCAGGATCTGTCTTTATACATCCTATTTAGGTTTTGCTGGGATTCACTGGCCCAGAAAGGGAGGATTACTCCCCTGCACTGTCATTATGTCATCTTCACAGAAGAGAAAGATGACTTTAAGGGTTTTTTTCTGTATTTCATCATGTTTCTATTTTGATTGTCTCCTGTGTCTGGGGTTATTGTTAGTGGGATGTTCTATTTTGGTTTTTATTACTGGCTGCTCATAGCCTTTGTCTTTCTATGCCTTCCCAATATAGCTGCTTTTCTGCGCAACTAAGTTCTAATATAATTCATACCCTTCCGTTTGGGCTTTAGCTGATTTAACCCCTTAATCATTAACCAATCTTTCCTCTCTTTGGCACAAAGTTTGCTTTACGTCTGTCTTGACTTCTGTGCCTATTTGAAAAGCTCAACCCTACCCTCTTATTGCCTGGTTACACTCCTTGCCTCTCCTTTCCCTCAGACACAAATGGACCTTTGTTCTCTTGTCATAGTTGAAATCAAGGGACTTCAGCCAATTTCTGCAAGCCTTAATCAATGACTTGCAGGACAGTCACTTGATTAAGGGGTGTGAACTTAGGATCTATAACGTGTGACAGTACCCATGAAGTTTTCCTACATCCAGAAAAAAGGTTACACTATTCTTACTTCAGTTTCTTTTGCAATGATTTTTTTTACTGTATTCTATTTCTTACATTCACAGGATAATAATAACTAATCTCTGGAAAGAAGATTTGTTTTATGAATGTATAAATATGAAAATAGATTAGAGAGAGAGGAAAAAAGTGAGTTAGAATTGTAGGAAAATTTTTTGGTAAGGGAGCGTCATACAACTTTTCAGGTAAAGACAATTACTAATGGAAAAATAATTAACTATACTGAACAAAGATTTATGAATGGAACTGTACGTGTGGCAAAATGAATTTCACCTGCTTTTGTGGGAGAGTTTGGACTTTCAAGCTGTGTCTGGGCAAAGAGCCATTTTGAAAGGATTTTAAATCATGTCAACAGAATGCAAATCAAGCAAAATGTGAAATACTGGTATACTAGGTACAGAAAAATGTTTAGACTTCACTCAACATTCCATTTTATCACAACACTGTAATATTTTTCACTTTTCACTTACCCATCGTATTTCAGAATGATAACACAAGTGCATGTGAACTTTTCCAATAAACTGTAGGATGATCAGCTTTGTCTTGAAAGCAGCATTTGTTTAATCAGCCTGCACTGACATTTTGTGAAAGACTCTTGTGCCACAATGTCCCGAGAGTGTGGTCTCTCTGGATTTTACTCTTGTTTGATCATTGCTCAAATGTGCCCCCCATCCCATTACTCCTTAAGCTATGCTCTGTGTTTTTTAACTGATGCTATTTAAGCTGACATAGCAGCTGAAATGACAGGCAAACAAAGCCACAGAAGCCCCTTTGCTTACAGCCAGCCTCATCCTTGACAGTTGCCCTTGTCCTGCAAATTTTAACTGTCATGCCAATTGGATTTGAGAACCAAAGCACAGATGAAATCAGTAATACAGAAATATTGTTTACATTTTATGTCCACATTCCTGTTTACCAGGAGAAAAGGTAGAAAGAAATGCATGTTGCCCAGGCAGGTTTGAGGATATGAAGGTCATTTTGCCAGCAGATATATTTACATGGAAAATATCATTGTTTCAGTCTGTGGAATAATCTGATCAGACTGGGCAGAATAGATCAAGGTTTTCTGTAGCAGAAAATTATAACTGTACTCCTATCAGCAGAAGCAGCTTCTACAAACCTCTCTGATGACTGAAAAAATACATGTCAGTGTAGCAACTGTTTCTTCTCCACTCTTTCTTCTAAAGTTTCGTATATGGAATTTGAAAATTAGTTTGGATAGAATTTGTTTCTAATCGTTCCCATTATTTTCCAGCAGTGTCTCTCAAAGCCATAATTTACTCTGCAAATATTTATACTCATTTAAACATACGTGTATTATATACTTGTATACATGTGTCTACTTAAAATGTGGTAAACTTTTAACTTTTATTTTCATATTTTCTGAAAGATGTAAACACAGTCTTTTTTTAAAATAACTGTTCAAATTATTCTTAAGAACTGTTTAAACAATTTTATAAGATATATATAAATAAAATCCTGTGTTTCAGGTAGACAGATGAGTAATACATGTACAATTTCTTTATTGTTAAGCTTACTGTACAAAGGGAATTCAATAACTCTGTGCCATCTAACATGAAAGTATCACTCCAGATCCTCTGAAGAAACAGGAAAATTGCTATTGCCACAAGTGAAATTAGACAGGAAGAAAGTAAAAAAACATAATATAAAAAACAAAGTAATCACATTTCTGTATATTCCGTTCCGTCTCAGCCATCAATCTCTTCTAATTAGTCTGTTGAGTGAAATGGTATTTATCCATGACATGAATTCATGCAAAAAATAATCTGGCTTTTGCCATTGGGGACTTCCATAGGAAATTTCCTGATTTTGCAGGAATTAGAAAACCTCTTGTATCTGTTAGGCATAGAAATTTTCACTAGGAATTAGAAAAATAGGATTTTTTTATTAAACTTTTCTTCTTTTTAACATTTTATTGTAATAGAAAGACCAATGAGAAACTCTAATACATCTTTCTCTGTGTTGTACTCCAAATGGGTTTGTGTTTATACGTGGTCTTTTGCTCCTCAATGAAAACCCAAAAGAAACAAAACCAGCCGTGAACAGTTCCTTCCCCATGTGTCCACAGAACTGTCATCTCAATCAGTGGCTGACACATTCATGTGTTTCTGACAATCCAAGAAACTGGCAGATCAGCAATTGCAGGCATACTGGGTGTGTAAGAGAGATTCAGCTTTTTTCTACATGGCAGTAGCAACATCCAAGTCACATCTGAGTTTACAGTAAAGGTGTTATTATTCTGTTATTTGTTTGTATGGTTTCCTGGTCCCTGTTGGGCACTCCTGAATGAAATCATAATAGAAAATAGAAATAATGATTTAACCAAAAGAAAGGTACTTTCTTTTCCTTCATGCTTTTTAAAAGTACCCTCATGTGTTTGGATTTAGCTATTTATGGCGGAGATCTATAGAGAAAGCTATGTTATGCATAATAGATTTTGGAGAAGTGGCAAAGATACAAGGTCAGAAAAAATGTGACAAGTTATCTGTTACAAAAAAGGGTTATAAAGAAGCTATGACTTATATGAGCAAAGTTCTGGTATGGTCATGGTGCTGGCTGATTCTGTTCTTACAATATAGCAAATTAGGAGTCTGTCCCTCTAACTCTGGATTTCATGGTGCTAACACCTTAAACATTTTCTTTCAGCATTTTTGTAAGCAGAAGACAAGAAAACACAAAGAACAATGAAAATTTTTTACCAATATGACCAAAATACACCCACTTAAACCATATATGTATTTCTCTTTTAGAGACAAAATTATGCAAGTTGAGTGATCATGGAAGTTCCTAGCAGCTCAGATATGATTACTCCACTGAACTTTTCTCTGAAGGAATCATATTTAATTTGAAAAAAAAATGAAAGTTTTGTTTCACATATTTCCTTTATCTAATTTAAAATGCGGTCCAGTCCTTGAGAACTTGTTTAATTTTCTTCTAAACTCGTAATGACTGGGTTAAACCAGATATTAGAGAACTGCTGCCTAGAGTTCCAGTTATAAGAAGGGTTACAAAATGTATAATTACCATGCCCTTCTAGCACACAATTCATCTACCTGAAAGTTCAGTGTTGGAGATATCTAGTACAACAGTGCCTTAAACCAAAGCAAAGGGAGAGGAATCTCCCTACAACACTTTTTCAAAGTACTTATCATAAAAATATAGGATATCTCAAGTTGGAAAGGATCAATAAAGATCACCGAGTTGAAATTTCTGCTCCTCACAAGAGCACCTAAAACTGAACCAAATGACTGGGAGTATCACCCTGACATTCCCTGAACTCAGACTGGTGCCATGTCCACTTCTCCCCAGATCTCATTCCAAGGACTGACCATCCTCTCAGCGAAGAGCTCTTTCCTAATGTCCAACCTGAACTTCCCATGACACAAATTCATTGTATTTTCTCTGTCTGGTTGCCATAAAGAGATCAGCAGCTGTCCCTGCACAGATGTATTGACAAAGCTGTGATGGAGGCACCTCCAGCCTTCTCTTCTCCAGGCTGAGCAAACCAAGTGACCTCAGCTGCTCCTCCTGAGTCTTACCCTCCTTGCTTGTCCTCTTTTGAATACACTCTAGTAGCTTTTTTTCTTGAATTATGATGCTCAAAATTGCCCCTGGCACTTGAGGTGAGGCTGCTCCTGCTCAGAGCAGAGCAGAACGATCCCCTCCCTTACCTGGTTGGTGATGCTGTGCCTGATGAACCCCAGGACAGGGTTGGCCCTCCTGGCTGCCAGAGCACTGCTGGCTCATGTTCAACTTTCCTTTTTTTCCCCCATGTAATCACCCTCTTTTATACACTGTTGCTATTAGAATTGTTGCTGTCACTATATGTTTTCCTTAGTGCTGTTTTTTACAGTAAATTATTATCTCAACCCATATTTTCTGCCTTTTTGTCTCTTTCTTACTGGAGTGGGTGGGAAGAAGGGGAACAGCTGCTTTAAGCCTAATTTTCAGCTAGTTTAAAACCACAACACATGGATATATAAATCTGTAGCTGTTTTGGCTAAAAATCATCCTATTTCTGTACTGAATTTACAGCAAAAAAAGCCAAATTACCCCCTGACAAAATTCCTAGAGCTACTCATGGATGTATTTGGACACAGGAAAAGATGTGTGTGAAAGACAAAATGCACAAAATGTAACTATCAGACATTGCAGTGTTGAGAATCAGTAACTTGCAAGCAAGATGGAAAGGAAGTGGGAAAAGAGAAGCCCCAGGTTCCTAGTGCAGAAATAATCACATTTTCTAACAACCCTTTTTTCACATTCTCAGCTGGTCCTAATATTTCAGATTACAATGGTGAAACTATGTGGACTTATGATAGAGAAAAAAAATCTGTTTTATACAGATTACACTGCTATGCAGATTATACAGTTAAATAAATTATAACCCCCTAATATAATTTTATTTGTAACTAGAATATTCTGTCATCCTAAGACTTGTGGAATTTAAAATACGTTATTATTGCTTCTTCTCCAAACTACTCCAAAACTAGTGTGTTTTCTAGAAATATTATTTAATAGGATGACTTCAATCATCCTCATGTAAGCACATTGTTTGTGATATGACTGCACTAATTACCACAGCAAGATTTTCATGTGCAAATAGAGAGGTAAATTACATGGACTCTATAAACCAAAACAGATTCTCCTTTACATTGGCTCTGCTAACTTGGATGTATTTACAGCCACTGGGGATTGGTTTACTTAAACATTAATAGGACGATATGAATTGGACTTCAGTGAAGATATGCTTGCTTGTAAAAGACATCTTTCCTTGAAAAAAATAGAAAACAAACTTTTAAAAAGAAATACATATATCCATTTAACCTACAAAATCGAGGCCAGGATGAACAAAGTATGAACATTTGCTATCTATTATCAGTTCTGCATTTTGTACTATAGTGGCCAAAAAATCGTCTACCTATAGCAAGTGTTGTAGCACTTCAGTTTTGCTTCCAACACTTCTGGGGTTTTATTTTTTCTTTTTGTGTTTTTACTCTACAGGAACTCATATCCTAGCATTTACCTCAATATCATTACAGTCACTTTATTCCCTTTCAGGTTTTAAAGTGGGAGGAGTCATTACAACTGTACTGAAGCAATTTGGAAGTATATATTAAGTACTTAATAGAATCTATCTATCTATCTATCTATCTATCTATCTATCATATCATGTCAATTGATAGTGTTAAATCACTAAAATATTGAGACAGGAAAGCACTGAAATAATTCTTATACACAGCAATCAGCTTTGAAACATACACAGGCTCGAGGGAGTGAAATTTAAAGACAGACTTAAAACATCTGCAGGTTTTCAAAAATATGCCTTTTATTGTTTTGCTCCATAAGCATCATAATTCAGTGATGTTACATGTGAAGTAAGATTTCCATGAGCACAGACTGCTTACTTTAATAGCTTTGTTGGTGCACTTCCTATGTCAGAGTAAATTAAAAGGGAAGATCCATGATATAGAGCAGAACAGTTTTGTTTGATAAGCACACATTTTGGGGGGAGATAAGAAAGCATAACTGAAAGCAAGAACTAGATGTTAAAATTTAGGAGATCAATTCTAGATTTGAGCTTTGTCATTGCATTTCCAAACTTGGACTTGTGCATGTCCAGTCCAACTGACTCAGTAGAAGTACTAAAGTGATCTGAATATATATTGTGGCCCAGCTTTGTGCTTTTTTGCACAAAATATGCTTTGCAAAATATCAGTATTTTGAAAATGGAGGACCACAGGCTATATAAGGACTTTAAAATACGTTTCCTTTTTCATGACTCACAGTCTGGACCCAGGGGGTTACAGAGCCTCCTTTTTATACTTTAAACCAGTTGTGACCCATCTTGATGTACCGATTTCAATTCAGTTACCAGGAAAATCTCTGTCCATAACTCTAAGCCGGTAAAAAATGACTTACAAGCAAGACAATTACTTTCAGTGACACCAGTTGCTGAGAGGCTTTTATCTTAATGCATATTCTTGTAATTGACCATTAGTTCCCTTCCCTAAAGCAAGAGGGTAATCCAACCGCAGCCCTGCCAGATGTTCAAGTTTGGAACATTCATTTCATGGACAGTGGCCCACTCCTCCAAGCCTGTTTCAGAGAGCCATTCAGGATTTCCTTTACTGTGAAAATAGCTTGGTGGCAGCAGATCTTGCACTTATATAATGAGCTACCCTTTCCTTAGACAAGATTGCCATAAGCATCTGAATAGTGCAGAAATCCAAAGTCCCTATTACATAGTCTTGTTAAAATAAATCTGCAAGAGCAAAGAGAGGAATATGAATTTAAAATTACTAGAACAAAAGCCTATATAACTTGCAATAAGAAACCACTAATTAAAAGGGATCATAAATCCATTCTTTTGATCTGCTTTACAGAAGTACTTCACACATGAATGTTTTAATTGTTGAAATCCTTCTGGCCAATTTTATTTCAGTAATAAAATATCAGTCTGTTTTCTTACCATTATTTTTTTTCTAACAGCATTTTCAATCTGTCAAATAGGTTTATGTACATACATTTTATAATAGATGACTCAACTCAGTATAGCTTTTTAATAGGCTCATCCATGTACTAACAAGATTTTATCTACTGTGTAGCCTGAGGTAACAGTTTAAAAAGCAGGGAAGGTAGTACTAAGATGGGTTTTTGCTGGGTAAAATAATTTTCTAAATAATTCCTTCTAAAATAATTTTAATATTCTAAGGACTAATCCCCTTTTGTTGTTTCTACAGTCTCAAGTGTGCAAAGGTTTTTTAATCATAAAAGCTTCAAGCCGTCAACTGCATCACTGTAAAGTACAGTAATCAAATAGAGCAATCTTCAAATTAAAACTTCTATGCTAAATTTGTAAAAATAGTTGTTAAAAAATCAGTTTTAAATCTCTTAAATAACTGTGTGGCTAAATAAAAATACTGACCAAAGGTTAAAAACATCAAACACAGACAGGTCCAGAAGAGAGACAGAATTTTTGAAATGTCAACATATTTAATTCTCATACTCTGTTTTGAAAATCTTGGACATTTATATTTTATTCCTATATATAGGTCCAAACTAACTCTTCTTCTTTGATGACAGCTATAATGTGAACCATTAAGAAAAAATTGGTAGCACTTTATATGTTATCCTATATAATCTTTCTCTTTGACATGTCACATTAACTTCCTCTGCAAAGCAACACTGTGAAAACCCAAGTGACTAAGGACCAAGTGACCAAGGACCTAAAGCAGTACAAATGTCAAGACCAAAGAAACTTTAAACTTATGAAGAATCTTTCTACAAGTCTTTTTTTT
>VRYO01002355.1:25461040-25481238 GCA_009812075.1 Sialia sialis
AGGGGCGGCTTATATTCGTGAAATTACTGTAAATACCAACATCCTAAAAACATGACACTGGACAACTTGAATCCTAATATATATTTGGACCTTCCTTCATGTATGATAGGGTCGTAAAATTCAAGTAACTTTGTCAAATACTCATACATTGTTGTGATGAGTTAAACAGAAGTACCTGCCATTAATGGCCATTAATTAAACTTTGAGTATAGAATTTGAATTGCATGTGTAATAACCACATTTTAAAGCTACAATATGGATAAAGAAAAATTTTCCTGTGTGGGTGAAGTAAGCACTACCTAGCCTGCACAATGAGTCAGACAATTCTGAAGGAAGAAAAAGAGAAATTGTACAATTTAAATCACACTATGACTTTGTAGATGGGATCTGAACTAAATTAGCCCATTTTAGATATTCTCTATATCAATATCTCCCATCAACCATTTTGAGGTAAAGGGTAGTTCTATGAATTTCTGAGTTTTAATGTTAGACAACTTTAGAGAAGACAAAGATTTTCTTTAAGTATTTTCTGAAGCATTTCCAAATCTGAAACAGCCTTTTGAAGTCTGAACACCAGAACTAGATAAAGCATTGGAGAAATATGGCCATACTAAATCGATGTTATTATCCTCTTATATATGAGAAATGAGAGACAACTTTAATTTCTAAGTTCTGTGGATTGCATGAACACACATGCTCTGACATTATGTCCACTTAAATTTTTTCTGTTTATAAATCATTCTTAATGCAAGTGCAAAAGAGGACATAACAAACACTGCATTAAATACATGTGCTGGCTAAAGAGCATTATTAAAAGAATCTCTGAAATAAGCTTTTTCTTTTTAATGCTTGGAATTGCAGTTCAGAATGCTGTAGACTGATTTTTCAAACTATGTCCAAGAAACATGGAAAGAATTTTAAGCATACAAGAGGGCTTCAGGCAATTATTTTAAAAATATTTTGAGAGTCGACATTTCAGAAGATCTAGAACAAAATAGAAAGTTGGTGAAATCTGATGAGAGAAAGAAGCTTTGTTGGAGTAACAAAACGTCATCTCTTCCTGGTATCCCCAATGAGTTCTAAAATACTGTTTTGCAAACAGACATGCATAAATGATTTCTTCGCTTTCTCTGCATTAGTCCTACAGAACATTATTTTTCATAAAACATGTTTGTTTCTCAAGCTCCTCTTTCTGTGTTCTTCAGTGATGACCTTAGAAAAAGGGGATGGACAGTGCCAACATGGGCATGAGTTTACAAATATGAAGAAATAGTTACTCACCAAGGATAAGGTTTAATAACAGCAAATAATCTCAGAATATTTTGAGGAGGTAAAAAGATTATAGAAAATTATTTCCATTTTCATCTTTCCATCACTTCTTTTCCAACAACTTGTATCCTTTAGCACATCTCTCTTCTCACAAAACTTCTTTTTCTCACTTGACTCCCCAAATTGGACACAAAGTGCAAGGGAACATTGTTATCCAGTGACATGAGATGCCAGTTTTCTCAGTTTCTCTACAATTAACACGTAGTATAGAAGGTTTTGCATACAGAAGGACCTAGATGGACCTATACCTATAGAGTGCATGAATCGGTCCAGAAAATAAAGCTGTCCCAGGAAAGAGGTAATCACAAGCATTGTGAAGAGTAAAGACCTTTGGAGTCAGCAATATTAGTATGTATATTAATTTATGAAGGAGATTTCTCACATATTTATGTGAAAAAAGATAGATAATTATTCAATTAATGAAACAATAGATTCTCTTGTGCTTATAATAAATATGTTTTCTTTCAACACTGTAGAATTATCCCGTTAAAATTACCATAATACTATAAATTGTGTTACCCTTCGCTTTTTCTCTGTTCTTTTTAAAATCAACACTAAATTCATAATACATAGTTTCCATTATCAGTATAACAACAATGACTGAACCATTGTCCTTTTTAGGTACTCCACAGAAAAAAAAATATATTAGTGGCTATCTATTTTAGTGCGTAATAAGTAAGAAATCCTACAATATTGTTATTTGCTTCCTACATTTTCTAGGGCTTCATCTAAAAGTTATTTAGGTCAACAGAATTAATGTCAGATTAATAAAATTCAGGCCCCAGTGGAAAAAAAAATTAAATAAATAAAATACAAGTTTTCACCTGTATTTGGCAATGCACCCTGGAATTGAACCAAAAAAACTCCACAGCCTGCAAACAGTAAGCTTGAAGGTGATAACATATTGTTTTACTTCAACATCAATGTGTTTTTCATCTGAAGTATCTTCAAACAAAAATCAGCTCTTTCTGAAATAATAGTATTTGGTTTGCCCTTCAGTTTTTAAAATATGTTTTATACACACTATTACTGAAAGAATTACTTTGATTAAACACTATCCTAATTTACACATGTGACAAGTCTTTACTGCCAGAGGCAAATTTTAAAAAACTGTCAAGAGTGTCTACACAATATTTCAGAATCTTCCAGATCAATTTTTCATTACTTGAGAAAGCCTCCATGGTGCAAAGATTATTTAGGATATTTGACTAATTCTTCTGGTGGCAACTGCTTTTTTTCATCTCTATTCTGATACTTTCACTGTATCTGAATATTTCCATACATCTCAGGATGGAAATAAAATTAGGAAAAGATATTCAGACTGCATGTTTATGTCTGCATGTTCATTTTCCTGAAGGCCTACAGGATGTTTCTGACTGATGTATCTGAACTAGATTTGAATTATTAAAGAAATTGAGCAAATTGTCAGCCTAAATTTTGTCTTTGCATACTGTATCACATCACTCTCAGTTGTGTCCCATTGGACTACCCTAAAGAGCTCTTTTTCAACTCTGATTCTTATGCTCTCCAATATTCCTAAATGATTGTTGGAGCCCTCTTCAAATAATCTTAGTAAAAGAATGTGAAGTGTCTTCAGAATTTTGCCTCTCATCATAGAGGCAATGCATGAAATCATTAATAACATGGCTAAGGACAATTTTTCTTTCCATGAATTTTATATAGCTGTGTTATTTTAATCATGGACTGAGGAACAAATCGACAGACTATGAAGATCACATTTTCCTTATCTCTTTTGTCTTGGAAACTTAAACGGGGTCGAACAGCAGACCTTAAATACCTTTGAGGAGCTTATTTAAAAGACCTAGCCAGAATTTTCAGAGTAGTGTCTGGCAGGAGCATGATAACAAACTGGAACAAGAAGTTCTGACTAGGTATCAGAGAAAACATTTTCCCCATAAAGGCAGGGAAGTCCAGCAGGGAAGAAGGTTTGCCAGAGAGCTGGAATCATCCTCACCCTTGAGAGTTCTTGTGACCCAGATGTATAAAGTCCTGAGCAACCACGTTTGGTCTCATAATTGACCCTGCTTTCAGCTAGAGGTTGAATTAAAGCAAACTTCTGACAACACTTCCAGTCACAGAGTTACCAGGCCACTCTGCATGAAAGAATGAAGAAGTAACCAAGGAGAGAAAAAAGTAACAGAGGAAAGGAGAAAAATGTATAATTTTCTTAGTCAAACTTTCTGAGGACACTGCTGTCTTTTTATCATATATATACATTTAA
The DNA here is from genome assembly GCA_009812075.1 of Sialia sialis. Taxonomy (NCBI): domain Eukaryota; kingdom Metazoa; phylum Chordata; class Aves; order Passeriformes; family Turdidae; genus Sialia; species Sialia sialis. The sequence continues at coordinate 25,464,612 of VRYO01002355.1, forward strand.
GAAGCAAAGACATGAAAATCAGCTTTCATTCCCTAAAGTAGAAATGGCTCATTATTTTCACCATTGTCTCATTTATTGTCATCACTGCATAAAAGTTTAAAAACATATTTTCTTATTGGGGCAGATTTTAGGCTTTTCCTCGTAATAAACAACCATGTAAGATTTCTTAGTAAGACTCTCTCAAGAAGTCATTTGTAGAAAAAAAATAAGGATGCAGATAACATATACATCAAGATGGCTCATTGGAGCATGCAACTCTCTTAACCCTACCTATTGATAAAACTTGTTTCAAGAATTGCAGTGTTGAGCTATTAGGAACTCCATGTAAATCATCATCATCATCCCTGAACTTTGTATTCTAAAATATGCAATATACGCTCCTGGTTATGTGTTGGGCATTTTAATCCCATCTCTCTCTGTGCTTGATCAGCTATTTAAACAATACTAATCACTACAGCAATTCAAGGAATGGAACATTATTCCTAGAAGGATTTACTTTATTTCTTTCCAGTTAAGTTTCACTGCAATAAGTGTTTAACTTTTTATTTCAGTGATAAAAGTGTTAGAGAAGATCCACAGCAATTTTAATAATTTAGGGAGTTACTTAACATAAACATTCACCATTTTATCAACAATAAATACAAATACAAACAAATTTATCACCTACTCAATTGCACAGGTTAAAAGTACAAATTTTTTTAATGAATATAAAAAAATTCCTTCCTGTAGTGTCTTGTTTCTGGTTACATGGACGTTTCCATATCTTCTTTGATTATGTGACCAAACAAACTATGTGATTATAAAGCTCAAGCTGTTTTTTTTCTCTCATATTTAATGTTCAGTCACATCCATGACAACTGTCTGACTCATGGATAAAACTCGCATGATGCTCCTGCTGATCCACCAGCAAGGAAAGAATTTCCAGGTCATAGGCAAGGAACACTGAAAACTCATTTTCCATTAGATAAACACAACTATGAATATACCTGTGCAACAGCCCCATGGATCAACTATTTTTGGAAGGGAAAAGATGCTATTTCTGCATGTGTATCTATGCACACTAAATTCAATAGCTCTTCTGACAACTTTCAGTTCAACGGTTTCCAAAAGGCCTTGTTTGTCAAATGTATTAACTGATTGTCACGAAAAAGAAATATAGAGAATAATACATCTGTTATTACAGCACATAGTTCCTTAACTCACCGATAAACTGAGAGTCAGAGAAACAGTCACACTGATTGACGGCTCATTCTAAAGCAGTGTTCTCCTGAGCAGTCTGCCATGGCACCCAAAGAGTGAGTGCCAGGAATGTGCAAGAATTTTTACCAGTGCCATCCTCAGTTCAGTGCCATGGCAGTGGTTCTTCAGGAAACTGGTCATTGCAAGGTGCAGAGGAAACTGCTCTGAGTGCTTAGTTTCTGCAATTTACATTCACTCAAAAGGGAATTAAGAAAGAACATTAAGTCCTTGGGAAGCAAATTCCCACTCAGGGATGTTGCAGACTTGAGAGCTAATGCATGCATTAAATACATTGTTTCTGAGCCTTTTATAGATTTAAAGATAAATGCTTTTAGCTCTGAGCTGATGCTATATGATTATCTCTAAGGAAAATAAGAGACCCTGTGATTATTTCAAACTTATCGCAACACGAATTCACTGGGGAAAAATTGTTGATGTGCTTTTTCAATTCTAAACTAAAAATAAATTGCTAAAAAGAGAGAAAAATTTTGCTAGCTGCAGTAAGTAATCTTTCCTATGTCTAACTCTCATGCGAAGATTTATATGCTTTGATGATGCAATTACCCACTCTGAAGGATCTGCACAGAGAGTAGAATATTTGCTTCATTTTATGTTTCAGTTTGGACTTGAAACATAAATATGTCAAAGGCCAAGGCTATCTGCTATGAGCTCCTCTACCCCTCCCTCACTAGTCTACTTGAAAGTGTCATGAATTTATACAATAGATCTCACTTGTTATGAATTTATGATTTGCTGCCATGAATACCTACCGGTGTAGTGCAAAAATGCTTGATTGCTGAATTGCAATTTAATAAGCAACACTTAAAAGCTATTATAAAATAGTACTTACTGGCCAGACACACATAAATATTTAAACAGGAATCATTTTCCTACACTTGCACTTAAAAGAACGGCTTCTTAAAGAGAAATGGTGATTTTTGAAAGTGTGTATTTTAAAATACCTTATGAACGCTGCTAATATCTTTTGCTTTAAAAGGATTTGCATACATATAGTTACTTATATATATAATATCTACAAGTGTTTGTGAAAAAAAGGTCTAAATAATTTTAAACAATTCAATTGAGGTTTCAACTATAAGATTAGTCATCTCATTAAAAAACATTATAATAAGGCAACTATGAGTACACCAGACAGCACTTTGATTATATTTCCATAAGGAAATGTCAGTGTGATCCTAGTGATAGTGTGCTGTCTCATGCTATCCAAACACCACTCTTAAGCCACATAAAGCTCAAGGGTCTGCAGGGACATGGACCTATAAAGCTGAAGCAGTTGTTATAGCATCATGGACTGTGAAAGAGAAATCACCTCTCTAACTTACTTGCAGTAGAAGGAAATTGAAAACTTGTAACAGAAGCAGGGGAAAATATAACCTTGATAAAATGTAGGTTGAATAGAAAAATATAGGCTTTGTCAACAGCTTCTGATTCTATTCAGTAACATTTGGTTTTGTTTTCAACTGAAGTTCTATATGAACCTCAGGACACTTCAGGCATAAAAGAACTAGCTTTAGTATTTCAACACCTATTTGTTTTATTATAGAATGTGAGTTAGGTAGTACAAACAAGCCCTAAATCTCATTAATCTTGCTGCCCATTCTGTTACCAGCTGTGCAGTCTGCAATATGGCAATCATATTTTGCACTTAGGCAGCCACCATTTGCTCAGAAAGAGTGATGTCTAATTTGCCCAAATAGTAGCAAGTACTATATTGCTTTTACCATCCAGCATCTAAAATTACTAAGAGTCAGGCTTGCTTTCTTTTTTCCACACATTATGAGGTAGGGGGGAAATGTATGGTGTATCAATTTCCCTGTTTCTAGAGATCAAGTATATTTCCAATTGATTTATTTTAGCCTAATTTAGAGACTGGACAAATGGAACCTCCCACACAACTGTTCCAAATGTCAGCAAGAAGTTGGTGAACTAATGTATCTCCATGGCTATGACTGGAAAGGATCTGTGCTTCCCATCACTACTTTGAATGTGACAGTAATCATGTGAGAGGAATCATACTAACAGGATTTCAGACCAAACTGGCAGTCACTTCATAAGAAACACTAATCTCCAGAGATTTCCCACCAGTTAAGCCAAGAAACAGTGAGAAATATTTGCAAGCCTCCAGCTAACACGTGTGAGTCTAAATCTGTATCCTGGCCTGAATAAGAGCACTGCTTTCCTGGTCAGTATTCTTCTGTGCATGCTCATGCCATGGGAGTTCCATGGCATCAAGATAAAAAAGTAAAAGAAAAAGAAATGGTAAAAATGTCATCAAAGTTTAAAATAACTACTATTAGCTTTCTCTGGCACTTCAGAACAAGTTTCTGAAATATAACGTAAAAGTGCTGTTGAATAAATAAATAATAGTAGATATTGCAATAATGAAAGAAAATGAATGTGTAACAAATTATAGAGTAGGCGTGAAAACACTGTTTTTGCTTTATATGTACTTGTAGACTGGTGAACATTAATGATAAATTGCTTTTTAATTCTTCTTAGATAAAGTTATCTTAAAAATTCATGTCATCTGCAATATGTGAGGTGATGTACAGTCAGATAAATAACACACATTGTTATTGTCAAAAAGGAACTTATAAATTATTGGATGGAAATATATGACTAAGAATATGAACTAGAAACTGGCTTAGCTCCATGGAAATGTAGACAAATAAAAAGAAAAAAAATTCCCAAGAATTGTCTATCATTTCTCAGAATGATATGTTCAAGGTAGTTGTCACAGGACTTTCCCAATCTTTCTTGCTATAAATACTGCTCTCCAGCCTGTCAGGTCATAAGTACAGCCCTGCTCCTCTGTAACCCTTGAGCTTATTCTATTTGACTTGCTTGACTTGAATCAGATGGGAGAAAGGTTTTGCTTATTTTAAAGAAGCAACAAGAAAGAAAAGTACCCACAAGCAAGCAAAGAGCTGTCTAAGAATTATGTGACCTGATTGAAGTGTCTTTGTTTTCCAGGACAGTTATAAGCAAATCAAGCTCAAATGTTGTTCAACTGACGCCCAGTCTAGGTGTGATATAAAACCTTCTAGTACTGTTTATTGACATGTAATAGGTCAACATAAAAGATACTTTTCTCTGGAAGTGTATATGTGGGAGGAATGGGGATAGAAAATTGAACTATGCATATACTAAAAGTAAACAGTTGTCAGAATAAAAAATTGTCTCCTTTTCCTATGGCTTGTAAGAAGTGAAGGCACAGACCCTGCCACTCAGAGTGCAGGCTGGTTTCATCAACAACAGGCTGCTTGGTTGGGACACCATTCAGCTGTCACATTAGTTTGCTCTTTACCAGGCAATTAAAATAAATCCATATCAGTATTGTAGTATCTACGTAGAACAAACTCTCTGGTTTCAGATTGGCATGCTTCTCATTCAAAAGAATAACTTTAATATGTAAAATTAGTTCTATTAAATTAGACATACAAAGATGCTTACTTTCAGTAGTTAATAATCATCAGAATTAGATCATGCCACACCATAACTCTCTCTGCTCTGCAGTTAATACCATAGTAACAAACAGGAGATGTGGGCTCATCTGTTTAGGATTAACACATGGCGTTGTTGCAATAAGAAGAGAAGCAGCTAAACTGAGAGGAGAATATTTACACAAACTGCTGACTCTTTAGTAATATAAAATTAGCTGTCTTTTGGTTTGCTATGATGCTTTATTTTTTCCCTTTAATTCCTTTTTGCCTTGCTGTAATGTAACATTACCTGGCTTTGCCCAGTTATTGAAATCTCTCTGGGAAAAAAATGTGAAACATGCAATGTAATCTATAATTTGAAACACAAGTATGACATAACCAAATAGTCATTCTGAAGTAATTTAACCTTGCTTCACCTGATGAAATCAAAACATTCCATCTGTAAATTCAGCAGCTACTATTATACATTGTAGAAATGTTAAATGTGTATGTTCTAGCCAATATGAAAAAAACAATCAACCTAAGCATCCCTTAGTTTAAGGTAAATGTAGCATTAGAAGACATCATAAGTCAACTATCCAAAACCCAAAAAAGTAACCAAAAATAGTACCTTCTCTTAGGGCACGCTGCTGCAACAATTACAGTCTTCCATTAAGTTTTTCTACTCAAGGCTCACAGTTGCTCTAACATACATATCCACTCCATCATGTGTCAGCTCTGTCGCATTAGAAGCAAAACCCACCAATTAAACTGAGGGAATTTCCATTCTCTGTTTCTAGTTCTGTCTTTAATTCTCAAATTCTATGCTATTTTTTTCACAGTCATTGCTTGTTGTGTGTAGACATACCCAGTGAAAGGAACAACTTCTTGTTTTATTTAAAAGGAACAATAGCCTTTATGATATACCTTGCAATAAATCATTAAACATAATTTTCCTGATACCCTTTATGGCATAGCTAAATATCCGTATTTTTGTAAAAGGTAGGTAAAATTTAGATCTTGTCAGTATCCTGAGTTAGGGAGTGCTTTGAGTCACACCTAGACATGTAAAGATGGCAAAAGCTACCAAATGAACAAGCGGGAGGATATTCTCCAGGTGCATGAGCTGGGATTCCCCTGCAGCCCTTGGTGCAGACCATGGTGAAGCAGCCCCTGCAGCCCATGGAGGAGCACAGGGATTCAGAGATCCACCTGCACTCCCATGGAGGAGTCTCAAGCCAGAGCAGCTGGATATCTGAGAGAGACCTGTGAACTGCTGGGAAACCCATGCTGGAGCAGGCTCCGGGCAAGGACCTGTGGAGAGAGGAGCCCATGCTGGAGCAGATTTCCTGGTTGGACTCGTGACCCTGTGGGAGACCCAAACTGTGTCAGAACCCAGGACATCCCTCTGGCTGCCCTGGATGGCTTGAGCCCCTGGTTCAGAAGCCCAAGACCCCTGTGCCTTTGATTTCAACTGATGGGAAAAATTACCACTTTTGTATGAAGAGTTGCAAGTCATAAAAATTAAGTAGAGTATAAGTTAATTTATCACAAGGTGAAAAATTTAAATTTTAAGATTTTTTATAAAAAGGGTCTGGGGTCAAGATGGAGGAATTTGAACACGTTCTGTCCTTCTTTCTTCTTCTTCTTGGCATCCATCTTCTGGGTGATGGTGGCACTTTTGGATTGGTTTAGAGTAGAACTAAACAGTACAATAAAGGTGATGTGCAATGGAAGATAACTGTAAATAATGTTCACACAGTTTGTAGTATAAAAAGAAAATACCACCCTGAAGTTGGGCAGCGTGCCTTGGACTGACCTGTGAATGGATCTTGGCTGGTCAGAGAAGGAATTCCATTAGATAAGATAAAATAAATAACTTCAGATACTACAGAAGATGACTCCTGACTCCTTCTTTGGTTCTGGGGCTGGGCAACAGAGACTTTGAAACTACACAGGTGGTCGTCTCGAGCTCGTGAGATACCACCAACAAAGCTGGAGCAGGCTGTGCCTGAAGGACTGCACCCTACGGAAGAGTGACCCACGCTGCAGCAGTTCATGGGGACCTGTTGCCCATAGGATACACTCACACTGGAGAAGTTCATGAAGAACTGTCTGCACCCCTTGTGGGGAGGAGGTGGAGTTTGGGAAGGAAGGAAGGAATGGAGGAAGAAAGGTGATTTTTTTAAAGACTTATTTTAATTCTCATTATCCCGATTTTATTAACCATAAATTCTTTTAATATCCCCAACTCAAGTCTGTTTTGCCTATGACATATTTGGTGAGTGATCTGTCCTGGATCTTATTTCAACCCATGAACCTGTGCTGCATTTTCTTTCCCCTGTCCAGGTGTAGAAGGAAGTGATAGTCTCTGGTAGGTGTCTGCCATCCAACCAGTGTGAACCTCCTACATCTTTAATGAAAGGATAAACCTTTTTCCTTAAAATACACTATTTATAAAAAGGAAGGGAGAAGATAAAGACAAACACTTTTGAATACCAGGGGAAGGAAGCTCACATTTAGTTCCCTTTTTCTGCTTCTTCCTGATGAAGAGAGACTGAAACACTAAGGCATGCTATACTTAAGTACATACTTGCCACCATTGTTTATTCAGTGCAGAAGAATGTCCAGAAAGCACTGGTTTATATGTAGGCAATAATTAACATCTGATTGTAAAAGTTCCCGTTTACAGAACCACATGGAATTTTTAGCTTCGAGCTTTGGCAACTATTCCTAGAAAATTTCCTGCATTTTACTTTTAGCAGTCATTGAACAAAATTTGTGAATGTACCTCAAAAATCAAGATGGAGCATGAATTCCTTTTTCTTTCAATGAGGAATTTAAATTGAGAGAAGTGCTCAAGTTTTGTGGTTCCACTGTCAAGCAGAGGCAAAGATACGCATGTGTTAAGAAGTATTTGTGACTGAATTTGCGGCAATGTAAGCTAAAAATATATGGAATATGGGTAGCATGGGCAACATCAGCATTAGGAATCAGAAGCTTTCAGAATGGTAAGTTTAGTTTTAAGCATCTCACAGATGCCTGTATTTCTTGTTGGATCTGGTCCATAATTTTGTCAAAGAAAATTGTAGAGGCTTGACTGTAGCTTTTATTTGAAGACAAATCCTGCAAGAGACCTCTAGCTCTTAACTAAGTTCTAACCTTTTCCTGTGTAAGCAAGCATGCTTCATTCCTAAATGTATTTCTATTTATGCACTCTGTGAATCTCCTACTGCAGAGTATTAATGTCAACAAAAGGTTAATAAAAAAAATAAGCTTTTGAGACCTTTTTTTGTGCTCATCTGCTCCCATCTGATTTGGTTTATGAAGAACTGAAGCTGATGTTTTTCAATAGTACTTACAGCAGCAGCAGAGTTTAACTCTCACTTCTTATTGAAAAAGCCAAATCAAGAACTGAGTATAATTTGTTACTTATCTGTTCCTTTTAAAATAAAAAGCAAAAGTTAAAAGCTGGTGGGGTCATGGGTAAGTGCTATTGACAGTCCAGCCAGCGAGAAGTTTGCAGCTGGAAGAAAAAGTCCTTTTCCTTCCTTGTCTGTAGTTAGTCATGGTATTGCTGTTCTTCAGAGGTTTTTCATTTCTTCCCATGCCCTTTAACCAGCTCTGATGGTCTGTCTTGAAATAAAGTTCACGTCTTATTTTTAGATAAAAGGTAGCATGATCTAAGGTTTTTTCTTAAACCAAAGAACTGGAGAATCTGGATTTTAAAACTTGTATTTCTACTAATCATCATGCCAGTCATTTTTTAATTCCCTCCCCTCTTTGCTTTGGTTTAGAACAAGAAATAAAGGATAACAATTCTATGGTAAAGTACTTTGATATCTATAAAGGGAAAGGTCCAAATGTTATTTATTCAAGGCATATACCAGTATTGCAGTCCATAAGAAAGACAGAAGACTAACTTTGAATGTGCAATATTTATAGACTTATAGATTATTAAAAGAAATTGAAATCTATTTTATAATAAAGAAAATTAGCCAAATCAAAAATGTGTAAGATTAGCTCTGACAAAAACGCTTCCCTCACTCTTAGTGTTAACAGAGTGTCAATGTTAACATAACTAAACATCACAAAGGATATTCAAAAATGAAATAAATAATTTGTAGAGTTCATTAGAAGGAAGACAGATATTCAAATACTAAGAAAATACATATACTTCCCTTTCAAGAAATCTGAATGCTTTAGCAAAATACTGTCCAAATGATTTAATGTAACAATAGGTACACTTTCAACTGGTACATAAAAGATTTTTTTTCTGATCTTAATTTTTAGTTACTCCCCCCAGATCATCAATGAAAAATCTTTTTGACTTACAATTAATTGCAGGAGATCCTAAATTTTAGTTGTATACAGGGCTTTGACATTGGTGAATGCCAACTCACTATCTCCAACGCATTACGTGGAATTAAGTATGTCAAGAAAAGCTTATCTAGGAAAAAATTTAGGTTTATAATGGAATGGATGGACAAAATGAAATATTACCTCCAAATAGTCAGCTGATAACAATGAAATCTAACTAGTCAGTTAAGGCACTTTTCATGACATAAGCCAGACCAAGATTCAGAAGGAATTTACAGTTTCACTTTCTCTCATTCCAGGAAAGTGAGTTGGTAAAATATGGTAAAGGCAGAATTGTACTCTGAAGTCTGGTTTCACTGAAGAAATGGTACAAGAATATATTTTCATTGTGCAATGGAAAAGGACATTACTTTTTCTTCTTTTTTGAGATCTAAAAAATTTTCTGATGATCAAAAAACCACTTTCCACTTTTCTGTCCTGCACTTATACTTTCTTAACTACAACAGTGTTAGAAATAGAGTTTGTCTTTAATCAGTTATTTTTTCACATAGTGACTATTGAAATGTGCAAACTCCCTAGTACTGGCAAAACATGAAAATGGAATATTGATATTTTACTCACAATTCTTTTCAGATCATGTTACATGTGCTCAGCATCCTTCACTTTGATTGCAAAGTGCAGTTCTTTTTAAAAGAACCATGCTGTTTCCTTCACAACTTTCTGCTTAACAAGGTTGCAAAGCATAATGTTACACTTTGTTACCCTCCTGACAGATAGAACTGCCAAAAAGCCATACTCTCTTTCTTAAGATGCATCGGTGTGTTAGTCTTTATCCTCAGTTGTTCCTCTTCCATTTATATTACAAAATGAAATTATATTTACAGAAGAGAAATTATTGTTCACATCACAATTTAATTGCTGTCAAATTAACAGGTAATTTTATTAACAAGCTTTGAATCAACATGTCTGTTGTGCCCTCGTGGATATCCTCCAGAATTGATTAAAGCAAGCTAAGGATTAAGCTGGTGATTTATTGACAAGAAGAATGTCACCTTTATCTACAAGCAAGGATGTTTGTCTCAGCTGAAGTGTTCTCACTGCATTTCACATCTTTGTTGCCACTACCATTCTGAAACATAAAATAAAAGGTTATTCTTAAATCTTGGTATTATCTGGGGTAGTCTTAGGAATGGGAGCTACATCTACCTGCAGGGTCACACATTTTCTTGGGATGATGGAAAAAAGTTTAAACAAACAAATGAAACCAACAAAACCAACATAACCAACAAAACCAACAAAATAAAAACGAACCAACATAAGGGAAAAGAGTTTTTAAAATATTTTTTCTCTTTTCCATGATGTGTGGCTGAAAAGCCATAGGTACAAAGAAAAGTTTATGCCATCAGAAAACTTGACACAGAAGAAGTTGATGGCATCTGGCTTCATTCAACTACTAATTGTAATATTGGTTTGTAAAGCTCTGATGGACCATTCTCCTGAAAGAGGCATTTTAATCATATGTGTTCCTACATCACCTAAAACACAGCAGTGGTGACTCTTCAAAATGCAAATCAGTCATTAGGCTGTAATAATGGCATAAAAGAAAGTGATTATAAGCTCCTATGAATCACAGCACTGGGTATCCTAAATGTGATTTTTTTTTTGCAATAATCTGTTTTACTGCACTCTGCACTAGGCTAGCTGATTTCCCATAGGCTGTGTTTCATGGCAATATCCAATATAACCTACACAAAACAGAAAACAGATATGAAGGTCATTTCAAGGAGAGTGGAGAGAACTTTCAATAATCTGCTGAGCAAGCTGACTTTTCTTTAAAATTCATAAAACAAAGTGTCCTCAGCTGATGAGCATAGCTGATTTATACTTTTAAATTTTTCTGTAGTGAAGGATGAACTAATATCTCTGAACATGAAAACTTATTTTAACATTCAAGAAAGTTCTCACTACAATCAAAATACTAAAAATATATACAGATAGAATTTTAAATATCCTACTTCCCTTCACTTTTCATTCGCAGACTTACTACAAATCCATATTTCATGGCTATTCTAAAGGAATGTTATTCATGCTGCTTGTTATTAAGAGCAGGTCTAGACTCATTATTTTAGTCAATCTATTTGCAATGACCAGATCTGTACAGCAGGAACCAGCACATTCTTCTGGTCTCCACAGGGTCACACCCTAAAATTAAATTCTAGTTTTGGCTATAAAAATGTTGAGATGGTGAAGCAACGCTATTGATTTCACAGAACCTTCCTCAAAATAATACTGGTCCTATACGGCAATGTAGTCTGGCATTAAAATTACTCTTTGGTGAGACCTTTTATAAAATGTATTTGAAATATCTGATAAGCAAAGTATTGTATAGTTGGTTTCTGAAATCCAGAGACCATTCAGAGAGATACCAGACAGCACACAGAAATAATATTGCTCTGAGGCTTGCAATTGAGCTGCTCATGAACATAACATTCTAGTAGTGATAAAATATGACAGCAGGAAAGAAGGATTCCAAATGGTTTCACACTTCCTGTCTTAACTATTATGCTTTGGAAACAAGACTACAACAGTTTTTTCCTCAGAGGATGTCTAAAGCATTCAGTCAGGAAAAATCAGATGGACAAGCAGACTCTCACTCCAGGGAGCTGTAACAATGAATTACTTCTGAAATCTTTTGACAGATAGAAAAATGTAGGCTTGTGCTTTGTTTTAGACCACTGAGTCCTCTACACGGTTCATTTCTGTGGTGAAGGGTGTGAAGCGTTTGATCCTTGCTGTTTGTAAATCCAGACTCTGCAGCAATGCAATAGTTACCACCCACTGATCCACTGCTCCAAGTTAATTGTTCCTTTTCCACAGCGATGCTATTCGCAATAACTCAGCCTTCAAAGGATGTACCCAAAACTTCAGCAAATGCAGATTGTGTTTGGTCTAGTCTACCCCATACAGAAGTCAGGTTTAGTGTGTGAGTTTTGTGTGGGCCATTTGTTCAGTAAAACTGAAAACAAGAAAAGGAAAAGGGGGAAAATATATCATGAAAGGGAGAGGGAAAGGGAAAGTGTGAAAGGGCAAGGGAAAAAAGCAAAAGGAAAAAGGAAAAAGGAAAAATAAATTTTTCTGTTTGTTTCATAACTCTCAGAATCAAAAATTTGAATTCTGCAAAGGATCTATGACATAAAAGAACTGTCAAAAATCACCATTAAAAAAAAAATTAAATATATTAAAAGACTTAGTCACTCAATCTCTTGTACTTTCTAAAATAAATTTACATTGCTCTTTGTGTTCCTATTTACACCATGGAGCATTCTGGTCTTCCTGACAATCAGGACTTTTTCATGTACTTAAACTGTTAGGAAATTGATAGTTTGTACTTTATGCAAATGCAAAGTAAAAAAATTATGCCTCAGGAAACAAAGTTTAATGTGCTTAATTTCAGGCATAGTAGCACAAGGCTATCCAAGCTTGCAAAGGAATAGCAAGTTATATTACAGCTTGCTTATTCAGTTGGACTTCAGGGCACTTTTAATCATTTCCCTTACAGATTTTGCCTACACTGCAACAAAAATATGTACAGTGTGACAGGGGTTCTTTATTCCCTGCACTGGACTGACAGTCTGGCTCCCTAAGGTGATTTCTGCTTGCCATGGACCACATCCTACATCTCATATGTGTGAAACTCATCAAACTGCAGTAACAAATAAGGAAAAGTGGTCTGAGGTAGGAAGAGAATGGAAGAGTGACCATGAATATAGGGTCATCCCATTTTCTGGTCAGATAGAATATCCTTAATTTGACTTTAAATTCACATTTTGTAATAAAATGCTGGTACATACTGCATTTCCCAGCTCTTCTAAGAAATGTGCCTCTGTTCTCACCATTTTTAAGACCATTGATAAGGATTAGCACAAAAGGTTTAGGGTGTGTGGAATAGAAGGGATGTTCCCTGCTCTCTATCTACCGACTCCAAAATATTTGAGTTCCTCCTGAACAATCATGACATGTGAGGACACACAAACCAAAAGCAAAATATAAGAAGTCCTCACTTGGAGAGTTTAGCATCATTATTGTTCTTAAGACTGCACGACTTAAAGGCACATTCCTAAATTACAGCTGTAGTGGAAGACTCAGAAATCTGTGACTAGAAATGATGGAACTCTGGAAAAACTTGGATTTATGGCACATGAATCCTTCAGTATTTGGCACAAAATGGCTTCAAATGGCACAAAAATACTTCAGAATTTTTAAGCTTTCCAAAGAACAAGCTATATTTTATTTCTTTCTTTGAGTTACTTATGCTTTAGCTTGAAACATTTCCTACATGTCTCCTGAAAAAAAGACATTATATAGTGATCTAAATTTAGTCATGCAACTAGAACCAAAAAGAATTGCAAGTTTTCCTAATTACAAGTACTTTCATTTTATTTTTTTACCAACATGGTAAAAAAAAAAAAAGATTTTTTTTTTTTCACATTTATAGATTTCTAAAAAAAAAGAAAAATTTGGTGTCTGACAGACACTTCAACAAAGACAAGAAATATGTGATAATTACTGAACCAATACACTACACTTTTACTTTGCTAATTAAAACTATACTAATGCAATAATTAAATTTAGGTCTCTACTAAAATTGAATCAATATACCAAGTGATTAAGTCATCAAATTAACAGCAAGTAATCAACTCAAAACAACAGATTGGCACCTCAGTGAATTATTATATATTGTTTTTTCCTGTGAAGATTTTAAGAACATACCTCCTTACTGAAAATCAGATTGGTTTTTTCCCAGAAAAGCTGAGAAAAAGGATTGTGACTTGTAGGAATTTTTGTCATTTTCCTCAAACTCTAGGTTGCGGTAAGAGCTATTAGAACAACAATCAACAGAACCACTCTTTTATAAGGCATATAATGACAAAACAGATATATTCTTTTCCACACTTACATTGTTAAGGACAATTATCACACTGCTCTAAGCCTTTTAAAAATATCCTGGACTTTTTAATGTCAAAGAATTGGAGAATCAATTAATACTTCATAATTCATACTGATGTCTGTTGATAAAACACAACACACTTTTAAATTTATCAGAATTCTACTCAGAATTAAGCAATTTTCCCAGCTGTACTCAAATTTCTGCTTATTCACTTGATTAAGCACCTCAGTTCTTCAAATGTTGTGTCATTCATTAATTCCAAGCAACTGACCCCAGGAGTTTCAGTTTGTTTTAAACACCCAGTTTTTCAGTTTTCTAATTCAGAGACAGTGTTTATTTCAAATCACTTCCTCTGTAAGTAGTTATTTTCTTCAGTCAAATGGTGTGATGAGAAGCTCTGCTGCTCTGGCTGCCTGAAGGTCAAAGGGTTGTGTGGGAGAGAATTTACCATGGAAGAAACAAGCCAGCTTTACCTGGGTGACAGCAGTTATGCAGAATAACAAAAGGAGAAGTTAAGTTACAAGATGAGAACTCTAATACATTCTCCCCAGGGTCTGCCACTCACTCAGCCATGAGAAAAATGATGCCAGTCTTCATTTTAGCAGTTGCGTCTCTATATTGCTGAGATAGCAAAGCCTGTATGATACGCACTGCATATTTTGTTGCTTTACTTCCAGGGTGTCTGCTCCTCAGGTTGCCTCCTCTTAGGCTGTCATTCCTTGGAAGAATCAATTTTTAATTTAAGTGTCCCCATGAATAGATAATGAAGTCATAACCCTCCTCAAAAGGCCAAACCTGGGCACACCTTTAACCTGCAGTGAAAGAGAAATGTGGGAAAGCACATGGAACAACATTCACAGAATATTAACATCCAGATCAAGACATAGAAATTTACTGGGGAGAGGATGGTGGAGGGCATGGACTCTTCAACCCTCACAATAGGAGAGGTGCAGTAGGGGGGACAACACATTGTCTTGATTTGGGTAGGCACTTCAGGAGGAAATACTTGGAAGAAGTACTCACCCACACACATTCCCCACAGCCATTCCCATTAAGTACTGAATCTAACTGAAAAGAGAACTACAAATGAAAAATAAATGTACCTCCTGTGTACATGAAAACACCTCCTGTGTTTCAAGTATGAAAGGTATCCAAGGGTGGAATTTATTTATTTTCTTAGGTTGTTGTTTGCATTTTTTGTTACACTCAAGCCTTTTTGACCATTTAAAAAGTAGGTAATTTTTGACACTTCTCTCAAGTTGCAATTCCCTCCCTGCCCCTGAGTTTATATTTTAATCACTCCAGAAATGTAAATTAAAATCACATGTAAGACTATTAACAATAATAGGCACTATTTCTAAGCTTGCAAAAGTGAGACTCAGAAAGGTCAAGATGTTGCCCAAAAAATGTGTTGGATACATGAAATAAATTTCAGTGGCCCATGAGAGAAACTACAGCATTCTGATGTGTAATCTTATCTCTAAACAACAATAAAAGACAAATCATTCTCTGAAGATCCCAATATGCATTTACTCAGACTATTTCTTTATCCCTTTATCAAAGTTATTGACTGAGGCACAAGCTAAAGGCAATGGGAAATCTAAGGTAAAGAACTTCCAAACATTTATGTGGCAGTCAAGCACTGTTTTATTTAATAAAGCAGTAATTATAATATTTTTTCATCAAATCAATAAGGATATGCAAATATGGATATAAATTCCTAGTTTCAGCATATGTTTAGATGGTAAATCATCTATAGAAGTCTTCCACAAAATGCACTTTGGATAAAAATGTTTTTCCTTAGTGAATCATTAAGTAATGATGCATAGTAAATAACATTAATACTTTGGATGAGTTTAGTTCGCCTTTATTTTGCAAAAAGGCTTTCTCAATGCACATTGATATGTATAGAAATAAACACATTAGTCTTGAATTTCAAAGGGGAAATGCTCTGTAACTGAGAAATTTTAATAGTTTTTACTGTAGTTTGCTGGGGCTTTTATATTCTATTCATAGAGATTAAAAGGACAAAAATAATGAAATCACTATATTATAGTCCAAATTTTCATATTTTGGGTATCTTCTTTTGAGGAACACACCTGAAACGTGTTTGACTTATTAATTTTGATAAGGAAGATTTGGCCTGTGTTGTTGTAAGTGATAAGTCAAAGCACCAGAAATGTGTTGCGTTATCTAAGGTCTGTTCCAAAGACAATGAAGATTTCAGAGGGCTTCCTTCATGTTCAGCAAGAAACTCTTAGGAAAAACCGTGTTGCCAGTAATTATGCTGGAACAACTGTCTTCAATATTATCTTATGTCTTAGCTAAATTTCATTGCTCTGCTAAACTTTGTTCTCTTATTTTAGTAATGCTATCAGTATTTTAGAAACCTATGAAATATTTTCATTTTATTTTTCTTATTCTTCCTCATTCCACTATTTATTTTCAGCAAATAGAATGGCATACTTTATGTGGATATTTCCTTTCTCTAATTTTTGCTTGCTTTTGCTCCTTTAGGTGGTGAAAAATGGAGATTGAAAACTTTTCATATTTTCATTCTCAACCAGAAGATTTTCCTAATGACATTTGCACCTGTGCCATGGGTCATTAGAAAAACCCTTACCACAAATATCAATAATCTGAAAGGCAAGCAAAAAACATCTGAGGTAAAGCTGAA
>VRYO01002355.1:25482238-25543221 GCA_009812075.1 Sialia sialis
GAAATTACTGCATGTTTAGACTTTTCACTAAATGCTTCAGAGGGAATGAGAAAAGTTTTCCTGATGTAAATACATTTATGCATGTGTTGTATGAATATATATATGTCCACATATACTATGTTGTATATCTAAAGGTATCATATCCATGGCTTATTCAAACACACTAATCACCAAATATCCTGAGAGTTGTACAAATTCCTGGCAGGTAGCACCGTCATATTATTAATCTCCTGACATCCAGTGGCATCAAGTCTAAGCCTGCTGATGGAACTAGTTGTAGTCAAGAAAACACAATCCCTGCTACTGCCCTGGAAATCAGTGAACATATCATGACCAAGTTAATTTGGAGTCTCTGGGAGTGGGATAGGTGACCTGTGACTCAAACAGTGTCACTAAGATGTTTACGTTACCTATGAGAGTTTTAATTACATGCCCACTAGAAACGTGCTTTCTGGAACTCATATGGTTCTGGTGAACACAACACCACAATTAAGTTATTGGGCTTTTCCCAAAGCAGCTGCTCTGCATTACTAATCTTGCTGCCACTTTACGCTCTGAACTGCATAAAACAATGGGTAATTTCTTGATCTGATGTAAACTGCTGTTCACCACTGATTCAACAAAGACAGTGTAAAGCAGTGGAACCACACAGGTGTACACCACAGACCTGGTGTATGTCCTACTCTTAAACTCATCACACCACAGAAACAGCCACTCATTCCAATCTCAGGGAAGAATTGTTGTATTTTCTTCAGTTATTCTATCTGCTGTGCAAAATGTATGAATGTTCAGCTCGGAATTAATCTCTCAAAATTTCTCATGTTTAGGAGAAAACATTTGTCCTTTGGAAAAAGCATTTTTCAGATGCTGTTTTCTCAAAGGTCTAAAGTTATAGGAAAATTTATATTATTGACTGTAAGGATCCAGTATAGGACACCCATCCCTCTACTCTTCCTAAACATTTAGTAGAGCAAGAGACATATTTCTCCAAGGACAAATAACTTCTAAACTGAGCTGCTGTTCTCAGTCATCCTCTGGAAGACACATAAGTTCAGATATATATTTTTTGTCTCTAACATTTCCCTTTATACACCTATAACAATTAAAAAGTAGGGGAAATATTCTTCTAAATAAGACTCCTGAACCAGATGGCTAAAGAGAAAAGTAGCTGGAATAGCTTGTACTGTTTCTATACTTGAAATCTCAAAAAAATATTGTATTAATAAACTTCTGAGCCTAAAAAAAATTCATGTAGCTAAATTATTTCAGGACATTTATAAAAGTGGGGTTCTTCTTGTTGCAACTTTTAAGAATTTTTGTATGTGCAAATGAGTGAAAGAGGTGACAAGTCAAAAGCCATTAATTTAAAATGAGGAGGAGAATATTTTAGCTTGTATTATATATTGTTCTTATTTTGTGATTTGTTGTTTTGAAGATAGCATGCTCTACTACTCCTTTTTCATGAAGCTGCATTTATATAATTATTATGTTTGCAGTAAACACATGCAAAGCAAGCAATTTCAGTGATATATAGAATAGGATAAAATCATCTTTGTAAGGATATTTGCTTTCCTGGAAACAGCTAAGACTGTGTAAATATTTAACTACAATTATGTTAAGCACCACTCTTTTATGCCACAGTCACTCACAAAATACAATCCTATAAATGCCTTTCTCAAGATTTGTTACATGCTGGCTTTCGGTCTTATGGGAACAAGTCTCTCTCACTGCTATTGATCTGTCTTAAATTATTCTCCCATGAGGCTTTCAACTAAGAGCATCTTCCCTTGAATCTCTTTGTATTTTTAATTGGCTTATGTTTGTTTTAACAAAATCACACCAGTGCCTTAGGCTGCAGCCATCAACTCATTGCATTCAAAACCAGACACACTGTACTCTAGCAGCCTTCACTTCTGTCCTCTACTGGACTCATCTCTTTGGGAATGAAATCTGTCACAAGGACAAAAAAAAAAAAAAAGGCATACAAAATTGCCTTTGGATTGGGTTGCCAGGGACATAGCTGGGATTTGCATAATGCTGTTAGAGTGCTAAAGATGAAAGGAAGGGTAGATTGTGCCATTTGTCTGCAAGTCCTGGCTAGCAGGTGGTGAGTAGACAGTGCCCCAGGAGGAGTTCTGGAGAGATGGTGCCTCAGGCAGCCCCAGACCTTCCTTCCCACATTGTCTCTGGGTGTGGGGAGAGGCTTTATGCACTCTTCTCTGACACCATGGCACCATGCCCTTCACTTGTCCTGCTCTCCCAGGTGAAGTGTCACTGCTGCAGACTCAGCTATTCCCTGAATTCTGTTCAGCAGTGGATAAGTGAGTTGGTTCCCAAGCTCCCCTCCCTGAAAGCAGCACAGGAACTGCTATTGTGTGCTGTCCATGTGCCACTGTGCAAAGAGAAAGAAGTTCTCATTTCCACTCTACTCTGCCTTGGCTGAGTAAAGAGGGTTAAGAGCCAGAACACAAAATAGGATAGAGTATGGGTAGCGAAAGCAATACCAAAAAGCATTTCCTGTCATTCTAGTTTATGCTTATGTACTTTGATCCCAGTTTATTTCTGAATAGTGTGAAGTGAGGTATTTTCTAGGATTTTTAATTTTATTCCATTCTTTTAAATATTTCCAGTCAATTACCAGCCGCTAAAACACTTTTCTTCTTCTGTGACATAAGCACAAGTGGAAGGAAATAAAGCTTAACTCATATTCTATTATATTTTATTTGAAATTGCTATAAAGCCAAGTCTTTACAGGTCACGTGGGCATGCTAACTATACAGCCCACACCCCAGTACAGTGTTACACAGCACTGTCTTCACGTAAGAAGTCCATGATAAGAATTAGCCCCTAAAAATCTTTGCTCCTGGGTGCAAGACTGCTGTGCAGATGCTCTTCCTCTCTCCTCATGATCTTATCCCATCCATGCAGAAGGGCAGGTATTGTAGATGGCACACCTCCCACATGTCCCCTTATCAAGCCTTATGTGTGTCTTTTTATGCTCACTCAGTTACTTACAAACAGATTGAGATACAGCTAAGGATAGCAATATTTTTTCAAGACAAATAAAAGGGGACCTGGCATGAACTTCCAGAGGACACAGACTTTGTAGGCAAGCACTGAAATGAATCACTGACTACTGATATTATCTGAATTAGCAATATTTGTGGCACCACCTCGAGTACCAGCCTTTTGGTTAGCTCCATTCAACCCAAGCATAAGAATAACGAAACTACTCATTCTTGCATGAACGAACCACTAAAGTTTTCTATTAAACTATTCATCTCAAATAGGTAAATTTATGCATTGGAATGAGAGGTATTGAGCCACTAGATCGAAGGACAAGACATTGCTGGGCTCTGCAAGTGCTCCACTGTGGTTTCTCACAATCAGCATCATGTCACAGAATCAGAGAATCCTGTACAGTCCTGAGCCCAGCAGCTGTGCATTCTTTGCAGGAAGGGCAGAGTGCACTGCAGAGAGCAGCCAGGCTCACAGGCTCTCTCCAGTGCTGCTCCAGCCCAGCAGGACAACTATTCTCATATTCTTTGGTTATGTCTGAAAGTGGAAGTTAATATTCATATTTTCCCTTCAATCTTGCCTAAAATATTCAAATAGGTCTTACACCCTACACAAGTGTGAAAGTCCCCATGCAAACCAGGGAATTTACAGACTAAATACTGAAACATTGCCATAACTCAAATCATTCAGAAGAAATTCTAAAACTTTGTAATGTTTGCAGATCAGTCAGGTTTTCAGGTACACGGGGATGAACCAAAGGATGAACAAATAACAGAAACTACAAGTGGCGATGCAAATTCACCATCAAAAGTGAGATTAACTGGAACAGGTTGGTAGACTTGTAAGTATAAGAAGAAAAATTGAATTGTCTTCATCAAGTGTTTTGCAAGCTATGAGATTTTCACTATGTCATACAAATAAACAATAACTTGGGGACTTACATTCACAGGTATTTCTTGAGGTTTCTTATGAGATCTGGTCATATGAACAATTCATAATTTTGTATTTCCTATTAAAAAAACAGGATAAACAGAAGATCACTAATACTTTTCAATTAACAGCAGAATGCAGCATAAAACAAATTTTCAGACTCTAGATGCAAAGTCATTCCTCTTTATTATTATCCTGATTTCAGATTTTTGTTATCCTTCTTCATATGCTATTAAGCAAATAAAATAATTCCAAACTTCTCTGCTGAAAATTAGGGTTGATAAAAACATTTTAGTGCCATGCATTGAAAAGTGAAGACTTAATTAAACTTTGCATCTTAAATGAAAGACTTGGAATCAGTTTTCCCAATGGCAGAGTCAGTGTCTCCCAAGATGCAAAAATCTCATATAATACATGAAAGAAGCAGCCAGGATGGACCATTCCATAGTTAAATTTACAATGGAAGTGGCAAATATGACCACTTTTTTGTAAAGTCTCAGTTGAATCTTACAATATCAACTTACACTGTTTCCAACATTTTCCAGTTTCAAAATTCTCTGTTAAGACTGGATACTATCTAAAGTGTGAATTCTTCCCATAAAGAAAAGTAACCATCCTAGTGACAGAAAGATTAAAACAATTATTGGAAAATATTATGAGAAATATTTGGTGTTGTCATCCACAAAATACACAGATCTCAGTGAAAATGCTTATACCTGTGAAAGATTTGGACTTGCTCAGTCATATTTTCTCCTAATTTATTTAATATCAAAATGGCTTTGAATGCACTGTTAAAAAATCCAGATCCTAAGGATGGGTTTTACATGCAGTAATATAAGTGAGATAGACAGAGAAAAAGTATTTTATAGAAGAATGAGCTTAAGAAGTGTTTTAGTAAAGGTTTAAAAGGCAGTGCTGCTTACCAGTTGATGACTACTGAGCTGGATGCAGATGGTTAAAGTGACAAGAGGCTGCCCAGGGTTATTGTTGCCTCCCAGACAAGTGATACAGAGGGCATACCACAAGAAGCAGCACTAATACATGAGGGAAAAAAAGACACCCTCTGGTAAATCTGTCACTGACCATTGTCATGTCCTGTGTATTTCAGTCTTCTCTATCCAATTTTATTTCCTTCTCCAGTTTCTGTTCTTATCTATACTGATGTTTACCCTTGGAATTTTCATCTATCAGATCAATGGGAGCTGATTTGAGAGGTCACATCATTGTGATAAAAGTGTGCCTTAGCATTTTTGGCAGTCCTAAAAGCAAATGCCCAATACTATGGGTCATACTGGAAGTTCAGTGGGCTATCCAACTCAGCTGAGATGTGGTATAAGCAAAGGAGCTAGAGCTTTGAACTGGCTGTCATTACGATCTACATATGTTCAATATTATCTTAAACAACTGACTGACTCAAGAGCAGGGTATTTTTAATGCACTGAGCTCCAAGGAGCTCAGCATCTATCTGAAACAAAGGCAAAGGATTAAGAATCTAAGCTGAGGGATCAGACCAGCAAATTACTCTCACACTCTCCTATTACTTCAGTGTCAACCAATTAAGAGCATATATTGCAACTTTTACTTAATTTTCTGTTCCAAAATTCTATCCACTTGCTCCTTTACTAGATTATGTGTCCATCTTGCATAAGCTGAGCAGATTTTTGAGGAAACACTTGGGTGCTAAATGTGCATGCATATTAGAAAACGATTAAACCAACTCCAAACTGATTGCTGGATGATGTTTGCACCAAAGGTGTCCTGGTCAAGAAGGTTTCCACATACATAACCTCCACTAATAAGTATTTTCTTCACATCTAATATAATTTAATTTCAACATGCTTAGCAGATAAAATTGGTCTAATTCCAAATGGAGATGTGCTGATTTTGGCTGGGCTATTTTTCTTCACGGTGTCTGGTATGGGGCTATGTGTTGAATTCGAGATGAACACAGGATTGATAATGTAGAGATGTTTTTTTTATTGCTGAACAAGCCTCACACAGAGCCAAGGCCACCTCTGCTTTCGTACTGCCACAGTGGTGAGGAGGCTGACAGTGCATGAGAGCTGGGAGGAGACACAGCCAGGATGGGTGACAAAGGTGACCAAAGAGATATTCCAGACCATGGGACATCATGCTCAGCGCATGAAGTAAGGGAAGAAAGAGGAACGGCGGGGCATTTGGAGTGAAGGTGTTTGTTTTCCCAAGTCACTGCTGTGGTGGATGCAGCCCTGCTCTGCTGGGGATGGCTGAACAGGTGCCTGCCCACGGGGAGCAGTGAATTAATTCCTTTTTTGCCTTGCTTGTGTGCACTGCTTTTGCTTTCTCTATTAAACTGCCTTTATGCCCACCCAGGAGCTTTCCTTTTCACCCTTCGGGTTCTTCCCCCATTCCTGCTGGTGGTGCACTGAGTGAGAAGCTGTGTAGGGCTTGGCTGCTGGCTGAGGCTAAACCACAAGCATAGCGAAAAATCTTTCTCTCCCCAAAATCCAGTTTTTCCATCTTTTCTGTTCATCAGTGATACTTTTAAATAAATACCACCACGGTAATGCAAACAAAGGCCACCATTTTAACCAGAATTAAATCTGAAAATTAACTGGTAAAAATAAGAATAGAAGGTAGACAAAAGCCTCATAGAAAATTTAGATTGCATAAACATAGTGAAAATTTAAACTGGAATCACTGCTGGAGGAAAGGAAATTAAAATATATTCCATTGAAGCTGATGCAGACAAAACCTCTGTTTACTGCTTCAAACTGCTGTTCAGTTGTAAATAGATTCAATATTTTTTATTGCCAATCAAACATTCTTCATTGGATCAGTGCTTTTATTTCCATTGGTAACAATGGTAGCAATTGAGTAGACACACCCCACAGTACCAAAATCTCACACCTACAAATACCATGGACATTTAGAAAAACACTTCATCAATTCTGTTCTTGCGAAAATTATTGCCTTGTGAACAAAAACATCTATGGAAAGCAAGAAATCTGAGATAAACCCAATGAGAGTTTAAAAGAAAAATAAATAAAATAAAATATTTTGCTTGAGGTTGAATACTGTCCATTCAAGATGTATAACAATTAAGTCTTTCAACTCAAATGAAATTATAATCAATGGTCATCATCTACTTTATATTTTCCTAACTCTCGCTTTGAAGTGGTTTCAATTACATACTCTTAATAAAAGCAAGTTTTAAGCACCTTCTTGTTATGTCTGCTATAAAAGAAAAGCAGATGGAAGCAGAATGTTTAAAGATAACTGAATAGGAATATTTATTTAGAAAATTATTTTTTCTTCATGGTAATTCAAACCTATCAGAAGTTCTAAGGAAGACAAATGTCATTCTTGGGTTAATATTAATTTGTCTTTGTTGCTTACAATTTCTAAAGTCTGATTACTGCATTTGGTCACTAAAAACAGAATTCACTAATAGTGATGAAGGATGCTGCTCACTCAAATCTTGCAAGGGATTTACACCCTCTTCAGCGGGAGGAGGTGGGCAAGATTGTGAGGGGGATGTTGCAGAAGGTGGCAGAGTGCTGAGGGCAGAAAATTTTAGAGTGAACTATAAAGTAGAGAGCAATTATAGGCAATTTGCAGCTAAAGAGTTTGGTCAGGAAGAGAAGTAAAAATCTTTAGACAAGCTCAGAGAAGAGAATTATTTTTAAGTTGAGGAAGTGAGTTTATTCCAGATGTGTTTGACAGCATGAGAACAGAAATGGAAGTAGTGCTTTTGGTAAGAAGCCAGTACTGGGGATTAGTCAGGTGGAGAGCACTGAGAGGGGAGTGAGGAGCTGAGAGCACAAGGGTGGGAAGAATTGAAAATACAGGCTCTGGCATCAAGCAAAGGGAATGAAAACAAAGAGGGAAGGAAAGGAATTAGAGAAACAGAGAAATCAAAGGGAGGTTTAAGAGCAAAGCCAGCTTTGGTAGAGATCACAAGGAACGAATAAAACCAAGAGGGAAAGGCGAATAAGAGCTACTGAGAGGGTGATGCTGGTGGTTGTGGGGAGGGAATAAATGGACTGGAGAAGATTTGCGGCTAGGTTTCAATAAATGAAGATGAATCTCTCTGACTTTCCCACGTTATGCCCTGCAGAAAGGGTTTTGTGATCACTGTTGGTCCTGTATAGGTGCAGTTAGTTGTGTCAGTCTATCTGAATTTGGATTTGTTTTTCCTTAGTTGTTTTTGTTTTTTTTTTTCCTCAAACCTACCATGTAAGGACTTTATAGCAGTGTCATTTTCTCAAGTACAGTCTTTCTTGTTCCTGCTTTTTAGCATATGGTCAGTACATGCAAACTATATTGTTTGCTGCCAGCCTACTTCAACCCAGGTGGCCCTGAGAGGCATTTAAAGGACTGGCAAGCTGTCTGCCATGGAGGAACATTGGAATCAGAATTATTTCTGGAGGAAGAGGTGGCTGACCCGGGCAATAAAATACGTCGGCAAAAGAGGAGGTGGTATGTCATCTGAATAGCTTTTTTAAAAGGCTCTTTAATGTAGGCAACTCATATATCTACACCCACATCTGTCTCAGCAGAGATTACAGAACTGTACTCTAGGTGTCCATCCTTCATCTTGCATGCATGCATGTTATCTATAGGCTACAAACCAATGTCGAGGGTATTACACTTCAGGCACTCATAAGCTCTAAATAGAAATTGCTTTTCTGCAGACAAGTAAACTCTCTGGGCTTAGAGTGAAGTCTTTTACCAAGCAGAAAAAATATAGTAATATAGTAATACTAAAATGAGATTCTGGTGTCAGAAGAAGAGGTAATGCACCCTCACCTTGGTATCTGGACTCCTAGATGTCTTCACAGAAATGTTAAAAATGTGGGAGATTTAATTAGGGGCAAAGTTTAAGTCTCAGTGTTCATTGGTTTAAACAATTGTTGACATAAAAAAAAATAGCTTCTGAGCCCTCTGGTGGTATTTATTTTTTTATTTCTCAGATATTAGCAGGACCCTTCCATAGCAACAACATGTAAATGTACTTGGGTATATATCTGCAGTGGCATGTATTGCTATTTATATTTACATATAAATATATGTATAAATATAAATATGGATATACAAATATAGATATAAATATTAATATAAATATGGGTATAAATACATAGGATTAATTAATGTGAGACAAGAGTGTCTTGGTGCATTTTATGAGTCACTGCCAGAGCAAGGGAAAGAATAAATCACCTACCATCATGATCTGAGTATTTATGTGTAAGTCTCCTATCTACCTGAGAGATGGAATACAATCATATACTAACAACAATATTATAAGAAATTTAGAAAGATCTTTCCATTTCCACATCATGAGTTCTATTTATGCTACTGTGGCACCTGTTAAAAGAAAAGGAAGTCCCTACTATGACCCCAGAAAAAAAAAAGAAAAATAATTCCATATAAGGTTCCAAAGGGATTTGACATATATAAATACCTACAAATATGACAAATTAGAAATACTTTAAAATTCCTCTAAATCACAAGAAGTTTCTGGGTAATATAGTAACAATAAAAGCTTTCCAGTTAGGAGCAATAAACAGTTTCCATTTTTACTTACAACTGCAAAACTGGAATGTATAAAAAAACCAATTTTCTTATGGTGAAGAATTTCATAATACCATCATGCTAAAGACATACAGACATTGTAACCTTAAGAATAAGAAACAAAGAAGAACCTAATAGACGTGTTATTCTGAAATTGGTTCCCAGCAAATTTCAATTAAGATATAAATAAAACTCCAAGCTTACTTCAGTAATTCATTATTCCCTTGTCATTCATTATCATCCCTTTAGCTATCTTGTGGGGTAAAATTTACATTTTAGGTGTTACTCTTTGACAAGCATAATAACCAAGTTTCATTTTCACAAAATTCTTTGTTGTTATAAAGGACAGGAGATTCCTAGTTTAAATTTAAATGTTGAATGGTAATACTTCAACAATTACTACTGACAGTAGAGAGAGGAACTCAGTCTTAAGGGAATTTTCATAATATCTCTCTTTTGGATGTATTTAAGTATCATTTGTCTTTAGGAGGAGCTTTAAATGGTATAAGTTTTCAAATTCTTTCATATTTTCACCTCATTAAAAAACCCTCAACATATTAATCAAAAAAACAGGTGACCAAAGAGTATAACTAAGTTGTTACATACACATAGGGTTTGGAGGGATTTTCACTGCCATAGTCTTTCATTTATGGCTTTCATTTGTAGGATCTGGTGTAAAGCATTATGCTTTACATCGATAAATTTGCTTGACTACAATCATCCATTTCCTATTGTCCCGTGCAGGTGTTCCATTTTCTGGCACAAGGAAGGTTTGAAATGTCAGTGCTGTGCATTTCATTTAATGCTCCACTACGTTTCGTGTCAGCTGGGAGTCAGGAGTGGTGAGTAGTTACACCTCCCCAAAGAGCTCTAGGAAAAAGCAACATCTCATGAGGATGCCCCTGAACTTCTGGACTGCGTTGCACTGTGGTGCAGCTGTGCTTTTCCTTTTCCTTTGGACGGGAAGAAAATAAATGTATTCCTGGAACTGCAGTGCCTTTGGAGCTCCCGTTGTGCTCCAAGAGGGGATATTTGGTATTAGACCATCACTGGAGGCAGCCCCCTCTCCCATCCGTGCTCCACACTGTTTAAGGTCTGCCATTGCTCCTGAATGCAGCGGGTAGATATTGCAGAACTAATCCAAGTAAGTTTTCCTATTGGAACATGCAATGCTGAAGTGAACATTTCTGGATGCCATTTTTGGCCTTTTCAATATGCTTATGGCTGTTTTTGGGAAATCATTAGTCGCTAGTCTAAAGGCTTCAGTGAATTTGGTTTCATGGTCTTTACTCTCTGTGCATTAATCAATGGCTCTGCAAAATGAATTAATATTCCTGGATTATATCCAAAAAAGAATCCCCAAAAGTTTAGATCCCTGTTCTTTCAGAGTACCAAGTCCTTTTTCAGTGTGGTGGTTTAACCCCCGCCAGCCATTGAGCTCCAAGCAGCCACTCGCTAACATCCCCACCAGTGAGATCAAGGAGGCAAAAGGAAGGGTAAAAGATGGAAAACTCGTGGCTGAGATAAAGACAGTCCAAAGGGAAAGCAAAAGCATGCACACAAGAAAAGCAAAACAATTAGTAGATAATAATTGACTTCTACCCATAGGCAGGCATTCATCCATCACATGTAACATTACTTGGGATGACAAATGCCATCACTCCAAACGTCCCTCCCCTTTGTGTACTTTATATACTGAGAATGATGTCACATGGTCTGGAATATTTCTTGGGTCAGTTTGGGTCTCCTGACTGTGACTTGTGTTCTGACTGTGTCTCTTCCCAGCCTCCCATGTCTCAGTCGCCTCCTCAGTGCGGCAGCACAGAAAACACCCAAAGCCTTGGCTCTGTGGAAGCCCTGATCAGAAAAAAGAGAAACATTAACATATTATCAACCCTGCAGTCACCATAAATCCCAGACACAGCCCCACACCAGCCACTGAATAAAATCAACTCTAGCACAGCCACAACTAGCACAGTTAGTCAAGTATTAAGCAGAAAAGTAAAACATGGCTGCAGTCATGACAGTTTGCATAGAACACAAAAATGTTGAGTAATAAAGTTAGATTCTTGGAACAGTAGATAGCCCTGACCTTTGAATTTGAAATTTTGACAGATGATTTCCCTGAGCTCATGTGTCCACCACTCTTGATGTGAGGAAAATTGTTTGTTGCAAACAAAATAACTCACCTACCTTCTCATATCTATCTCATACCACCTAAATGTTTACATATTAAAAATATGTCAAAAGTTAAGAACTATATTGAAAACATTGACCAAATTTCATTGAAATACTATCTACATGACCAGTGTACTGTATGTGACTTCCTTACAAATGGTCTAGAATTATGTTGGAATACCATTTGTGAAATAAATAGACATGGATTTAATTTAGTAAAGTAGTCATTTGTCTCCCACAACTCCAAACTGAAAATCAAAATGCAATAAAATATAAAATGTTATTAAATCCAGATGGTTCTTCATATGAAAGCAAGACCTATGATAATGGCAGCCTATAAAGGGCACTGTTATCTTTAAACAACCGAAAATTTTTTATATATTTTTGTTGCAAGTAACCAGTTTATTAAATTAAAAAATACAGAAAAAAATCCGTTCTCTTAATTTTCCTATTGTTTTGTGTTGTTTACATTTCTTGACTGTCATTTTTACTGTTTCTTCTTTGTAGTAACTTACCATAACTATATTTTATTTCCCTAATTTCAAATTCTTCCTGCTGAGATACAATGGGACTTACATAAACTTACATAAATATATTAAGACTTGCATCCTAATATATGTATAGAGATGCCTAGCAGGATTTAGGCCCAAGTATTTTTGTTAGAAAAAAAAAAAAAAAAAGCCCAGTAGAAATTCACAGTTCAAATTTTACCAAATAACTTTGTTTGTCCCTCTGTACTCACAAAGTTGCAGTACTATTCTCTACCACAACCTTTAAAGATAGATTGCAGATATTAATTCCTGCATGGGAATGCTAGATAATTTAATCCATTATTAACTTCTACCAAAAGTGCTCTCTAATAACTTTTTAAAGATCCAATAATGTCAGACTTATTTATTGAGATATTAATAGGAGGTATGTGCTGCTGGAAGTATCATGTGACTATCCAACAATTTTCTATGATGTGACATCATGTCTGCGCCCATAATGCTCTGTGACAGAAAGAAAACTGAGGACAGTTTTCTTTCTTTTCTGGCACAATAAACAGCTTTTGAACCCAGGTAATATTTAATTTTTGTGCTTTACTTTCGTAATGGAAACATTTGTGTTAGGAATGGAACACTAAAAAAATCATCATAACTGTCAGAGGCAAGTCCTCATAGCAAAGGATTTAGCAGAACTGAAGACCAAGTCACCTCTGCACACAAAGAAAGTATCAAGATCATTCCTTTGATATTTCTCCTTAGAACTCCCTGGGTTTCTCCTGAGCTGCAGTACTAGCTTTTCTTGTCATTTCAGGAGCTTTAGAGGTGCATGGGATTATCACAAACAGATGGCAGCCAGTGAGACACATCGCATCAGACCTTCCTTCTCATTTCTTGGAATAGGAATCCAATAAAGAAGTCACAAATCGGCACTTCCTAGGAAATGATATACATTGCCCTCAAACAAAATTTCAGAAGCCAAAAAGAAAGGCACGTCAAGATCAGGGAGATTGAACTTTCCCCGTGCTGCATCACTCAACAAAATTCCTTCTTTCTTTGTGTACATATTTACATTGTTAGGAGCAGAGGAACATATTAGTTACCCAGAACATCCATTTCAGTTCCTACCTTGTCTAGCTGAGGAAGTGTTTGAGCCACATGTGGTAGACCACATCCTTTCTCTTATGCTAACGGATGATGAAGGAGCACATCTGGATTCAAATTTTCATTTTCACCCTCAACATTTTTGTATTAGCACACTGTCATACTTAATATAAATTGGAAAACACTTAGTCCCATAGCACTTGATTTTCTGGAAGAAGACAAAGCATGACATTGTGGAGTCCATAAACAGCAGGGGGTATAATTCATAGTAAAGCTATATAATATGTTCCATATACATTGCAGCTGTTGATAGATTTTATTACATTTCAGTTAAGGGCCTTATTATATTTGCAGGCAAGATTTATTATATTTGGTTGTATTACTTCTAAAGTTCAGGATATTTTCACGTTTGTAGCTGGCTTATTTCATCTATGATCACTGAGTTTACATCACAACCTTGTTATAACTGTAGGTTATGAATAATGTCACCTGTTGTTATGACGCTTGCAGTCAGTTTTCATTACAACTGTTCCTAATACTTCACAATATTTTGCAGGTGTTGGATATTAAATTGCGGTTTTTAAAAACATATTTTGAAGTTAACGGAACTTAACAGAGAAATGTCTGAAGTAAAGGCTCCTGCAAGACAGAAATGACTCAGCTTTTCTACGCTTTATAATTTCATTTATGCTAATATGAAAACATGCTTGATACAAAAGGAGGAAACAAATATCACCTCAATTTAATGAAAAATCTACAGTGATTTACCATGATAGTAAATGTATAGTTTCAAGAAACACTAATTCAAACTAATGAAATCACTGAATTTCAATTGTGGAAAAAATAACCATCTGTTGTTAACTGTTCTTAGGAACCACATTAAACTGCCTAAGACATTCCATTGTGCATTCACATATTGAAAGTTGTATCCATCTTGTGTGAGTAGATAACATGAAACAGCTCTAATCCTTTGCAAATTCCTCCTTTCATTTTCCATGCTGAATCAGGTGTGTCCTTGGTATAGGAGCTATTTTCTGCCTGATGGTTAGGGCAGAGTGTGTTCACCAGGGTGTGTACTTAAATGCAGCTTTCAAAGAAATGTATAAGAAATCTTGCACGAGTTTAAATCCTGTCTTGTATGGTACAGAAAATCAGAGGAGGCATTGTATACAGTAAATTAGCAAAACTCTACAGTTCATATCCATGGGATTGTGCAGTTATTATAATATTTTGGTATTAGTCCCACATACAGCCATTGGCCCAAACTGCTGGAGAACAGAACCTGTATGCCAAGGGGCTTGAGAGTAGAACCTGTATGTATCTTCATGAGTTTTAATCATCTGATTAGGCTTCAGACGAGATGAAAGAAATTAAAATGCCTTCTTTTTTTTTTTTTTAACATAGAGTTTTATAATTGTCTTATTCCTTTAGTTATCTAAACATGGTAAATAACATAGTCCTGACTATAATCTAGGGACACTTTAGAGACAGTAGTGCTTCTCTTGAAACCTTAACAAAGAAACAGGATGTCAATGCTCATAAAGACAAAAGACATTAAAATAAGGAAGTGAAAATCAAAGGCAAAAGGAGGTTGTGATTAAGAAAGACGTTTTGGAATTCTGAAATTACACTGATACAAATCCTGTAGGACACTGAGAAGAAGGGAAACAAAGGCAGAGAAATTTAGAGAAGTGTTTTATTGATCCATCTAGTGTCTGTTTACTCCTTATGCTAAGGAAAATATAATTTTGGTGCTATCCTTGAAAGATGTTAATATTTGATCTAGCAGTTACCTATGGAGGTATTTAGTAGAATTTCAATGTCCCTGTGCTGGCTTTAAACTGAAAGGCTGTACCCAGAAATATTCAAGAGCTCCATGAAAGAGAAACTACATTGCTCTGGGTAAGCTTAAAAACATTTGGGTCTGGTGAGATATGACATGCACAAAAAAAACCATCATACATCTCTTTAAAACTGAAAGTTCAGAAAATGCCATGAAATACATTAATAATTACCAGAATATAGCTTTTTAATAAAAAGCATTACTGTTGCAATCTTCCCCCCCTCCACCCAAGCCCCAAGGTGAAGCAATTAAAGGCAACTCCCGTGAAATGAATACAGTTGTTTTTCTTAGTTTTCATCAGCACACTTTTTTCTCCTTTTTTTCTTTGTTTTCCTTTCATGAAACTTAAATAATCCTGATTGTGAGCACAAGATGCAATGCTTATACTTCGGTAAACAGGCTTCACCGAGAACCACTGAGTAGAATCCCTTCAGAGTGTTACTACCAATGCAACTTTGCAGACCCTTTGCAGATTAATTTCATTCACCTAATTAGTGATGCTTCTTCAAAGAATCCCTTTTTATGTCCTTTTGCATTCATGGTTTGGCTTGGAACAGGCTTATGTTTTCCAGTTACATGTTCTCCAACAAGCTGAACAATAGAATTTACATCTGAAAAGTTCACAAAGCACTGTGTTGTAGAATGAATTAATCAGTGACCTTTCACTACCAGAAGTGTGCATGCCCTGATAATGCTGAAAGCCCCTTAGGAGACAGGAGGGGAAATAAAGAACATTGTAAATTAAAGGAGATTGAGACTGGGAGTCTCATTTTCTGTCTTCTGAGTTCAGAGATGACTATATCTCACCTAAAAGACTAGTCTTAGCAGGCAATTTTTCACCATGCCCAACATATTTAAATTACATAATTGACAACATTTGTTGAAAGGACTGAAGAAACTGGGATGATAAAAGACTTTGTTCCATGACTAGTGTTTGGTCATTTTAGGTCAAGGTTCAGGTGATACGCCAGAGAGTCTGGCACCCAGATTGTGAATAAATGTAACATATTTCAACTGGGGTGTCTGGGCTTTGAAGAAGAGTTTCTACACTCTGTAATTTTCCCAGTATTCTATGTATGATAGCATATATCTAAAGCTGCATACTTCCAAGGAACGAAGAAAATAATTTATGTTAATTATAATAAGTCAATATTAAATTAACATGCATTATCTTCATAGACTGGATAAATGCTGATAGGCCAAGCGGTTGGAAAAATTTTTTCTAAGTGCTGTAGAAAAAGTAGGACTTCATTCCCCACCTGTACTGCTATTAATATTCTAAGTCTGTTTCTTGAAAATTATAAGTGGATGTATTTATTGTATCTCAGTGCTTAAACTTTTCAGATGCACAGAAGCTTATGGATTTTAATTCATATGTCATAACTGAAGGAGAGGGGGGAATCAAGGTAGAATATTTCCTCTCTTCAACTATTCAGTTCATCTTTGCAATTTGAATTTACTTAGAAACAGAAATTAACATAAGACTCAAGGAACTTACTAAATCCATTTCTCAGCCGTAGTGAGACAATTATTTTCCAAGAAAGATCACATCTCACAAAATTCAGGAGTGCCAGGCAAAATGTACCTGCATACACTTTCTATATTCATCTTCATAAAATGCCTAAGAAAGTATAAAGTAGATTTTCTTCTCATTGTAGGGTCAATATATAAAGGCATTAACACAGCTGTTGGGATTACCTTCCAAGATATCTGTACAAGCCATTTATATCACATTTCCTATTAATACCATAAAACATAGAACCATAGAACCGAGTTAGAAGGGACCTCAAGGATCATCCAGTACAATCTTTCTTGGCAAAAGCATGGTCCAGACAAGACGGCCCAATAACCTGTCCTACTGAATATTAAAATTGTCCTGCATTGGGGAATCCACCAGTTCCCTGGGAAGATGATTCCACTGGCTGATTGTTTTCTTTGTGAAAAATTTTTATTTTTCTGTCCAATCAGAAACTCTCCTGGAGTAACGTATACCCATTACCCCTTGTCTGTTCCATGTGATTTCTAGTAAAAAAAGGGAGTCTCCATCTTCCTGGTAGCCACCCTATAAATGGTGGAAGATGATGATAAGGTCTCCCCTATGCCTTCCTTTCTCAACACTGAACAGTTTTCTCAGCCTGCCCACATATTTTTTGCATACCAGTTTTTGTCAAGTAAAATTTAACACAGTGTTCCAGGTGTGGTCAGATAAGTGCTGAGTAGAGTGGGATAGTGGCTCCTTTGTCTCTGCTGGTCATGTACTCGTTGATGCTACCCAACATCCCACTGGATGCTTTGCTGCAGCAGTCACTGTTCACTCACACTGAGCTCCTTCTTTCCTGTCACTGAGATGCAAATCTCCATTATTCTATAACAGTAATAGTCTCACTATAATTTCATTATGCAAGAATTTGATTTCAGAATCTAGATTTCATTCAGAAGTAAGTGGAACACCAGTGGTGAAATCAAAGCCTACTTTAATAATTTATTTGTATTTCCTGTATTTGATTTATTCCTATATTTCTAATCAACAAATCCATTCAGTTCTTCTCAAATTATTTTCTATATTGACTCTCAACTACTTGTCTCAACTACTTGTCTTTTTCCTTGTCTATCAAGGTGATTAAAGAAACTATATAATCCTAAAATTATTTCTACTTGCTGTGCATTTGACTGAATTTGCTGTGTATGGCCACATCAAATGCTTCATGGAGGTCCAGACAATCCAGTTCCATTGTATTTTTTCTGTTTAGATCACTATCTTATCCAAAACATTTTTTTTCCTTTGGGCACAAACTGTGCTTTCTAATTCATAATTAGTTTTGGTTTTGTTTTTTTTTTCTTTTATCCATGTGTCCATAGAACATCTGAATGGTATTTTTATCTTTATCCATATCTATCTCAGTTCAAATTCTTTAACTTTATCTCCAAACACCTAAAATACATGTGATTTTGCTCATCAATTCATTCTTTTTCCACTCATTATAGTGTCAATATCCATTTTGAAACTATTAGGTGTTCCAAGCAGATCTGCATCCCATAGTCTTTTATTTCCCTTTCTTTGGAGTCCATTCTGCATTGAGAAAATGACAAATTTTTCAGTCAGCTTTTGACCCAAGCTTCTCAAATGAACTGACTTCAGGAACAATCAAATTGTCAAACTGTCAAATTTATTTTTATGAGGTTCTGAAGGAGTGTTAGAGGAACCACTTTTTGGTTTCATTTAATTTCAGCTAAATTGGCCTAAGATCGTTTTGGATCTTCTATCCAAGAGAGATTTGTATGAAGAGATTTATAATCTTCCCCAGTATTTACATAATCCAACAAAGTTTGCTGATTTGATAATTATTTCATAACATTACAGCAGTCATCCCAAAGAATAAGTAGGAACAAACATTATTCCTACCAATTTTCCAATCCATATTCAATAACTTTTGAAATATGCTAAATAATACTGTGTGAGAAATATAGCTGTTGTGGCCATCAACAGAAATTCGCTTACTACCCACACATCACCAGAGTGGGATGGGAAGAAGAACCAGGGAAAAGGTAAAAACCATTGGCTGACGTAATAAGAGTTGATTAATAAAAAAGTTAAATAATGAAAAGGGAAAAGAAGAGAGGAAGAAATAAAACCCAAGAGAAACAATTGATGCAGAATGCAAATATTCTCCAGCCACTGAGCAGCGCTCATCTGATCCCTGTGCAGGAACTGGCCCATCCTGGTCAACTCCTCCCCCTTTTTATGTACTGGACATGATATTCTATGGTGTGGGATATTCTTTTGGTCAGTTTGGGCCAGCTCTCCTGGCCATGATCCCTGACAGCTTCTTGTGCACCTGCTTTCTGGCAAGCATGAGACACCCAAAAGTCCTTGATTTGGGGTAAGCACTGCTCAGTAACAACCAACATTATTCTCATTCTGAATCCAAAACATGGCCCTAGAGTGATAAAGAAAATTTAGTCTGTTCCAGCTGGAACCAGGGCAGTATCCATCCCTTATTCCATACAGTTTACATCATGCCACGCCCCACGCCAACCACTATACCATCACCTCCTCTGTCCTTTCAGATATACACACAGACATTTCCTAATCTATGGACCACCCTATAGAAGTCTGCTGAGTTCATTAAGTCCCTGACTTTGGGCAGGAAAGACAATGTGTGGGGCTGGATGGTTGCATGCTGAGGACAGTTCCGAGCTGATCACCCCTGTGCTTGCTCAGTTGCATTAAAGTTCATTCTTCAGTCTAAAGTAAGGCAGTGTCAAGTCTCCAAATCTGAAAAGGCAAAGAGGTGCTATGAGGCAGCAAGTGTCATGATGGGCATTAGCCAGCAATTGACATCATAAAGCAAAGTCCTTTTTCATTGTAAAGTCCAAGCAGCCCAACTAGTTATCCTTTCTTCTAGCCTGAACTCAATATTTTAAACCCGATAGCTCATTAGACATAGAGAAAAAATAATTTAACTAACCATTATCAGTTATATCTATTTTTAGCAATTAACGCAAAGTTATTGCACTCAGCTCCATGGATGGCTGACCTGCTCAGGGAAAGGGTCAGCCATGCTGAAGAGATTTTCATTCTCTAAGTGGATCAGGGCTCTGATGATCCTCAAGGGAAAGTGGAGGCCAAGTTACTCCTCTCATGTCTCTTTAACTTCATTTTAAAGCCAGTGCTCATAAAAGGCACAAAAAAAGCTTCCATTTTATATTTTTCTTTTGGTTTTCCTAAAGAATCATCTTTGAATTCTCCATCAAGGACATTTACAAAGAGTTTAAACTTATCACATCTTGCACAGAATCATTATTAATCTGGGGGTGTGTGCACCAAGTTCTAATTTCTGGAAAATATTACAGGAAGTTTAAAAATATTCTGCCCACTCTGTCACTGAGGTAGACACTTCAGATTTCTACAAGAAATATAATGGAAACCTCAGGATAGCACACTAGCCTAAATGAGGACTGATTTAATTTCAGATCCTAAAATGTATACCTGCTAAGTTAATTTTTGTTAAATAGGTAGAGAACCTACAGTTGGAACCCTCATTTTCCAATTTTAGGATCAGCAATGAATATTACATTTTTATAGAGATTTCTTCTGTTTAAAAATGCCAGAAATCCATCTAATGCAAGTAAGAAATATTTTATTTCAGCTTTCTCCAGTGACAGATTTTTTTAATTCATACCTCAGCAGTAATTTTAACACTCAAATTCAGACACATTATTTTGTCCAGTGATCAGAATACATCTCCTGTTCAGTATTCATCTACTGGAAGAAATCTGGGAAGAAAGCATACAGCAATTTTGGTGTGAAAGGAAGCTATAATTATCCACTGTTATTTTTAAGGTAGCTTAAGGCTCTTTCTTAAGATAACAGGTGGAAATATGTTTTTGTATATTTTTCTATATCAGCATTATGAGCTCCACTCTACTTACTGGTCTATCTAACTCAAACAAATATTAATATACTAATATAGGTATTTATTAACTTAATTCACCATCAGCTCTTGGGCATGAATCCCCTCATAACCTTAAGATTAAAAAAGCAATAGTACTTTGCAGGATATAGTTAAAATATTTCTTTGTTAAATGAAAAGATTATGAAGAGTGGCATGATTAAATTTTTTTATCTGATTTTGCCTGAAAATCAAAGCAATAAATTTGAAAAGAATGTTTGACAAAAGTAATCAGCACACAGTCAGAGTAGAGCATAGTCCAAATGAAGCAAGATGTTTGAGAGGTTTTGCCTTTGTCACATCAAAGAATTATCATCAATTCTTGCTAGGTAAAGCTTGAGTTTGACAATGAAACAATATTTTTCTTTGAATAGTTTTCATCAATTATACCACTGCTCCAAGCCAAGACAAAGATATAGGAAGACAGCTGTACCTCCTCTGAAAAGCAGTTAAATTTGTAACTTTTTCAGGACTGAACCCGATCAGTCCAGACTTCTGTGAACAGGAATTATAACTTGATATGATTTTGCTGTAAAATTGTTACAATCGTTCAGATCAGTACTGCTGTTAACAAATGCATTTCTGGAACCAATTTCTTAATTCACTACAACTAGTTTGATTCACATGGACAGTGTAGCCCACACCATTTATAAATTTACTTTCCAATAAATCCTTTAAAACATAGTAAAGTTCTTCATTTTTCTCTAAGTACATACATTCTGTACAACCAGTCACACTTCAGTCACATAAATGTAATTCCTTGGGAAGAAATGCAGGCCACTATGCCTTGTGTATCTCGGACCAATGCTTATGTAACTATCAAAGCTGGATGTGACCTGGAGGCTTTGTTGGTTGAATATTGTTTCTCAGTGCTACTCATTGCTGAAGTATAATCTTACAGTGTAGTAAGAGTTGAATGTTCTACAGGAAAAGGAAGTGGCAATAAACAGATCAGACAAGGGATATTTTTCTATCACACGTGGAAGAATCAAGATGAGAAAAAAAAGTAGTTACAAATATTCACCAATTCCATCTGTGAGTCCAGAGTTCAGTCATTTTGATTTCTACGTCGTTCCACCAGAATCAGTTTCACTCATATCTGTGCATAAAGGACCATGTTTGAGGCAAGAGGACTCTCTTTTTCACTGGTATTATCTACCCTGCCCTTGGGACACTACATACTTGGGGGGAAAAGTGGGCCTTGGTGGGAAAAGTACAGTAATTTCACAGTTATAAGCCATATCTTTTTCATTGAAGAATCCAGCCTACCCCAGTAGTGAGGCTTATATTCAGGTGCAGCTTATATGTGGGCAAATCCTGTGTCTACCCAGCTACCAGGAGGTGTGGCTTATAATCAGATGTGGCTTATAATTGTGAAATTACTGTATTTATGACATTTGAGTCATCATCTTCTGACCAGAAGCTATAGCAGATGACACAGAAGTTGTTCCCCTGCAGAAGAAGGCAGTGGTTTGGTGTTTGCCAGGCTTGCCAGGAGGTGGCTGGATGAGGCACACACACAAGGTCCCCAGAGGCACAGCTGTCAGTGCCCTGTCTGCCAGCACCCAGTGAGAACACAACTACAGAGCACAACTTCTGAGATGATGATCAGCTTTGTTTCTGGTGATGTCTCAAACCAGACGCTCTCAAAAATGTCACAGAATAGCCATCAGATCTTGTGTTTGATCTGTTGACCTTTTCAAGTCAGTAAACATCTCCACACAGTACTGCAGTAGAAATTTTCCTCTCTGAAATTACTTTCTCCCTAGTTTTTATCATAGAAGGGTCACTAGTCCAGTGTTTTGCCACCCTCCAAAAAGCCACAAATCACCAGTCTGGGTAAAAAACACAAGACT
This sequence comes from Sialia sialis, assembly GCA_009812075.1. Taxonomy (NCBI): domain Eukaryota; kingdom Metazoa; phylum Chordata; class Aves; order Passeriformes; family Turdidae; genus Sialia; species Sialia sialis. The sequence goes on from VRYO01002355.1 coordinate 25,504,659, forward strand.
TTGCCTCTCTCAGACCCACAACCAAACTTGTCATGTAGGACCTCTCACTGGGGACAGCTAACATGAGCTCATTTACTTCACGTGCCTCTCCTACAGGAGAAAAGGGCTGTCATTTGTTTAATGCTCTAAACTGTCATACAGAGGATAAGTAAAAGGAGAATAGAAAGGTATAATTATAGAATGAGAAATAATAGGATTAACTAAGAATCAATGTGAAAATAAAAAGAACAGAACTTTTCATATGAAATATAAAGCTGGAATTCTGTGGCAAAGTATAACAAAGAGAGTTTGAAATGCAAGTATTTTTTAAAAGGGTTATAAGAAAAAGTGTCTAAAAAGTGGAAGAGAAAATTAGAAATATAACCAGAAATTTCAAGTACAATAAATTAATGAATTCTATGTTTTGCAAACTTCTAGAAAAATGTTGAGTTGTGTTCAAAATTCAAATTCCAAAGAACCAAATATTTTGGCAACAGTGAGAGGGTTCTTAAAATGACAATTTGTCTAGACTTTCAAAACTCAAAAAATGAACTAAAAAATGTATAAAGATACAAAGAAAGCAGCATAGATCAATTTTCTACGCCAACAGTGAAAGTATATCTAGGAAATTTCAATTTGAGATAAAAGTATTTGGAATTGTTGTTTTTAAAGTGTCTAAACTTCATTTCTATTTTTCCCTCAAAATTATAATTCTGAATGGTTTAGAAACTTATTAGTTTATAAAAACAGAAATCCTTAGGATGACTTTTAGTGAAAAGTTATCTTTCTTCAATAAAATGCATGAGACTTTTCCAGCATTAGCTTAAAATACATAGAACTAGTAACTTAACAGGTGCTTTCTCTTCAATAGATAGGAATAAAATAACTTTGGATTCTAAGTTCCACTTTAAATATTTTTACATCTGAAAATTATATTTGCCAATGCTTTTAAGTGTGGAGGGATATGCATAAGTATCTATTAAGATTGTCAAAAGCATTGATTTAGGTTAGACAACTAAAACTTATTGATTATAAGACATTTTTCTCTTCGAAAATCTCAAGAGATTTATATTCTGATCATAACTGCCTATAAAACCTGATAAAAATCTGTTTCAATTGTACTTGAAAATTTTTATTTACCTGCGTTGAAAAATCCACTTCCAGAGTAAATTCCAGACATTCATCTAATGGTAAGGAAAATAAAACACATATTTACAATTAAAATGTTACAATTCTAATTATGTGCTTGATTTTTCCAAGTTTTTACCATAGAAAAGTTTATTTCAACAAAGAAAAATAAAGATGTTTACTTAATCAAATAAGCCCTTTTTTAAGCTCTAAAGAATGGATTTTGACATTATAATATATTTGTCATTCTTCTTTTTTTTTTCTGGGTTTTTTTCAGTGCTCATTTTGATATAACTCTCATGTCACAGCTGTAAAAGGGCTGAGTCCTGGATGCAAGTTCTTTGCAGGCGGAATAGGTGAATTCTCTTTCAGATGGCAGGTAAGACTTTGGACTCCTAAAGACTATCACCACTGTGCCACTTATGTAAATGAAAATGTGTCAGACAGGCTCAGAGAGCCATGGGAAGGACTGTCATTAAAAAGAAAGCAGTGTCATTGCTAACCTCTAAGGTCACACTATTCTAGTATCTGTGTCAGATAACAGAGTGCTGATAAGTAGATCAGAAGTATTATTTATTATTATATTATGAACAAATGACAGTCTTATCTGAATAACTTTTACATTAGTTGTATTTTGCTCTTTTTCTGAAGCATTCTTCCTTCAAATCAACCAAGAATACTAGGGAGAATAAAGAGAAACATTTTTTTTACTACTGCATGAACTGGTAAAATCAATCTCTCCTTTTATGCAGGATGCAAGGTGGAAATTGATTGTATATAGCCTGATGTAATGGAATGCACTAAAATAGCATTGTACATTTATCGAATTTAATCTAGAATTACATTACTATTATGTAAAAATAGAAAATCCTGTTATAAATTATAGATATTTTATTCCCTTCCAGTCCTCCTATTCCTTGTGCCAGGTGAAACCTCAAATACATCCTCGAAAATATAGGAACGTGCATGATATGTGGTAAATGTTCAAAGCAGTATTCTGGAAATTGCTTCTCTGGCTTCCGGTACCATTAGAAGAACTTGCCATCCTAATTCACAATAATTTGTGCCACAATAGTATATCCATTTATAGTAAAGGCTAAATGTGTAGAATTGCGTCTTAGTAGATTGACTACAATTATTCCTCCATTATGTGTGTTATGACATACATTTCTTCTGTAATTCGGGTAGGATAAACCACACTATGTAAGCACTTTATTGTGATATATCTGGGCTATAGAGGCTTAACACCTAACTTAAACCTCCTGAAGGCAGAAACCACATAGAAAAGCATGGACAGGGAAACAGAAAAGAAGGACAATAAAACTTCATATACACCAAAAGGTACACAAATGTATGTTGAACACCATAAAAGTTTCAAATACACACATTGATACTTTAAGTGCTCTTTCTGGTGATATAAGTGAACTTGGCCCATGTTAAAGAGAGGTTATATCTCTAACTAGTAAAGCTGAGACAAAAGGTTAGTACAGAGTGATTTTAATCAGCCACCTCACAAATTTATCCTGACTGAAGAACACACACTCAAGTATCACAGATGAATTAACAACCAAGGGGACAGTGGCACAATTTTTATCTCTTTTCTTCCAGACAGAAGGAAAACATCTGTTTTTTTCTGGTGGTCATTGCTTCCTCTAGATCTGTACCCTGTTGTGATGCAAGCTTGTGTCAGGGGACTTGAATGAATGTATGTAATTTCACAATTATAAGCTGCACCTGATTATAAGCTGCACATGCAGGTAGCCGGGTAGACCACGGGATTTGTCCATATATAACTCGCACCCGAATATAAGCCGCATTGTTTTTGGTTTTTTTTTAAGCAAGGATCCATGTGTGACAAAGTAACGAGTTAGTAACAGAATCGTGCCAGTGTGGGGTTTGGTGTCAGGTGCTCAAGTTGCAAACAGTTTTCATAGACCAGCCAAGCCTTTAAAGGCAGCCCCAGGCGCCCTCCCCGGCCGGCTCTCACTTCCGGGTTGGCATTTCGCTGGGATTTGTCCATAGATAAGCCACACCTGATGATTAGCCGCACTACTGGGGTAGGCTGGATTCTTCAATGAAAAAGGTGTGGCTTATAATCGTGAAATTACTGTAAATGTAAACCCCAGAGCAGTTTCTGCAGAGCACCTTAATCAAAAGAAAAAAACTTCTTTGTTTTTCTACTTCTTATTAGTTTGAAATTAGATTATTACTTGATGGAAAAGGAGAAACAATGATAAAGTATTTAAGGGGACTCATTGTGGTTCCACAGACTGATGAGAATGTGTCTGGTTCTACCTGCCTGCCAAGGCTAACACAGACTATTCACTCAGATGTAAGTGGGCACCTGGGCCCTATAGGTCAACCAGCAAAAAAAGTCACAAATTATGGTAGTCACGTTACTTGTCTGATGTTCCTTCTGGAAAAAGGATTCTGTAGCAATCTTTTCTTAATTAGCCAACCAGCTTCAAGTAGATCTCTTTTTGCCTTATTTCCCTCCAGTAGAGGTACAGACCTGTGTATTTTCTTCATGTATAGGTTTTTACCTCAAACACTGTAATATCTTTTTCCTGTACTTTCATATTTTTAACCCAGTTTCAAGGGAATCTTGATTTAATAAACATGTCTTTCTGTTTCCCCCTATCTAATTTACCTCAAAAGAAAGATTTGTCTTCCCATGTACTCCTGCTCTAGAGTTCTATAAAAGAAGCATGATCAATGCAGGAAGGCAAATATATGGAACAAAAGCTCTAATAGAATACCTCATTTTCATTTTAGTGAGGACTGAACTTCAGAAAACTCAAGATGAAATATAAAAAGCTTAAGTTCCAATGATTCCTATCTTTGACCTAAGGCTGGAAAGGAGAAACCAGCTTATTTTAAATATCTCTGCCATACTCATACTCAGGTCAGCATCTCACAGTTGCTTGTACTTGTATTTTGGTTTCTGGGGCCCCTTATGGATCCTGCACAGTTGGCAATAACCAGGAAGCAGGATAGCCTGTCCCACCTCATCTACATTCCTTTATTTCCTCAGTCATTCTGGAGAGCAGAAATTTTCCAACTGGAAGTATTTGTCAAATCCATGCTTCGTTTAAGCCCATACCTTTGTGCCATAAGCAGGTAGTAGGTGTTTTTCTCATTTCATAAAGATCCCTTATCTTCCTGGTACAAAATTGCATTAGTTTAAATAAACAAGACTAGGAGCTCCATAATTTTTTTTTTTCTGCTAAAACAAATGTATGGCATCTGACTTTATTATTTGTATGACTTCATATATATTTGTTGAGTCAGTTTCTCAGGAGATGAAAGGGACATAGGTAGTGAATGCTTGTGAAAAATACTCTGATGCCTACCACAGATAATCAGCTTCATTACTCCTCTGATTATTTCCAATGATTAAGCATTTTTGCCTGCATGACACGAGTCTTCTATTTCCAAATAAATTAAGGTAATCTATTTATTTATTTATTTTGAGGATTTTATTCACTAAACTTCCTCAAAGCTCTAATATAACAAGTAACCTGTTTCCTGTAAGAGCCTTTGCTCTTTTATCTCTGGGAAGTGTATCCTGCCATTTCCTTTGATGAGGGTGAGGAAATACTTGCCTTTGAGGCTTAGTTTCTGACACCTTGTCATAGTTTAACCTTTTGACCAATACATCAATACTAAGGTAAACACAGTACACACAAAAACATCATTTCTGTAAAATCCAACTAGGATAAAGGAAACATATCCATTATGAAGGACATAAAATATTGATATCGACTGAGATATTGAGATATCATTGATATATTGATTGCATGAGACATTTTTTCCTAAATTTATTTTTTTGCACAGACTCACAAAATCGTTAAGATTGGAAGGGACCTCTGGAGCTAACCCTGTCCAGTCACCCTACAAGGTCATCTAGAGAAGGTTACGCAGGAACTCATCCAAGCGGGTTTTGAATGTCTCCAGAGAAGGAGACTCCACAACCTCCCTGGGCAGTCTCTTCAGTGCTCTGCCACCCTCATTTTTTTGGAGTGGAACTTTTTGTTTATGGCCATTGCTGACACCCATAAACTATCTACCCAGTCCCTTGAGGAACTGACTAAAGAAAACATCAGCTTCTCAGAATCTAGTCTAGCAAAGGAAATGTACACAGGACACCAAGGGGGTTTAGACTGCAGGAAGAAAACAGCTCTTCTAAACAGATCTTCTAAAACTTGAAGAGTCTCCTCTGCTTTCTGGAAAGTCATGTTGTAAACAAATGTTAATTCAAAATATTATGCAAGATAATGAACCAAGTCAATAAACAAAACCAATTTTTTTTGAAACGTTATCATTGCTATGTATATTTTTTGTATCAGATCTTTAAAGCATAAGGCTTACTGTTTTCAAAATTCAATTCCACAGAAACCCTGAAACACAAGCATCATAGACAGCAATAACAAAACCATTTCTGTGACCTTCCCTGCAATGATTGGAGGCCTCGTTTCATTGTAAAAGGGGTTAACAGGAGTGTAGGTGGCTGGGCTGATCTCATGCCTTTACTGCCTTATGTGGCCTATTATACTGAGTGAAAACGGTGAGAAAACTTACAGAAGACTTACAGGAATTTTTTAATGCAGTTTCATTATGACTATACAAAGTGACAACTTTGGTAACATGAAGTCTTTTAACTCTGACAGTTAAGATAAAGCACGATGTAATCTTAGTAAACTTTATTGCTAGGAAGAAAGAAAAGTAAAGCAATGCTTATCATCATAACTTCTCCCAATTAATGAAACCTGTCTGGAGTCAAGTTTCATTTTGTGAGCTGTAGTTCTTGAATACTCACTGCACACATTTCACTCTCAAGGGTCCTTTTCAAAGTATGAATTTAGTCAAGCCATTCAAAGTTTTCAGATCAAGGTTTTTCACGTTGGTATTTCCTGTCTGGGGGCTGTGGTGCAAAGGATTTGATAAAAGAGTTTCACTTTAGGATAATTTCCAAACATCAGTACTTGGAAGAAGACAAACTTCTAGTCTAGACTACTGAGGAATGTTGCAAGAGCCAAAACACAAGCACAGTACCAAATTTTTCCCTTGTAATCCAGGAAACATAAATCTAGGAAAAATTCATCATTTTGCCATATCATTCTGGTCACTGTTTTATTAAATACCTTACCAGAAATGTATATATTCCCTATCTAATGGAAAAAATAAGTAAAATCTAATACACCATACCAAACAAAATCCATACTATTGCAATCATAATCCTAAACACTGCTGTTTCCTAGGTACATTTATGTTATCAGAACATTAAAAAGGTCAATGAGCACCGCTGGACAACTGCACACAGAAATCCTTGCAGATGCAGACATGTAAATTAGCTGTACATCTCACTGTTTAAGCCACCTGCTGCCTAAGAATGCCAAAGGTGTCTGCAATAATTAACTCTATCTCACCACAATTTGTGGGTCAAGGGGGTTTTGGGGTTTTTTTTGTTTGTTTTGGGTTTTGTTTGTTTGTTTGGGTCTTTGTTTTGGGTTTTTGTCGGTTTGCTTTTTTGTTTAGGTTTTCTTTTTTTTTAATCAAATGCAGTTAGCCTCCCTTCATACAGTCAGGAAATGAAGCACAAATTAATGACTTAACCAGAGAATCTTTGGCATCATCCAGAACCCTTTTTAAGTGGAAAACTTGACCTATAAATGTATCCAGCCTATTTATATTAATTCCATGGCTTTTTTTTTTTCTATTATAAAATTAACTGGATGTAGCACCTATGGCATATAAGATATGCAAAGGATGAAAGAAAAGGCAATCATGACAAAATGAGAGAAGCTCTCATTGCAAGGTTCTGAAATTACACGTTGGTATTATCTTCTGCAAAATTCAGATATTTTTGGACTCAAGTGTTCACTGATTTTGAAAAGCCGATCTAACCTGATTCTGCACAAAGACAAAAAAATCTAAAGTATTACAAGGAAGTGCATATCAACTGCACATTCTCCAGTATATACGTAATTCTTGATCTCTCATCTGTGTTAGTACTTACCAGCTCTCTCTCAAATTGCTGTTTTCCTTTGTGCTGCCTTTTTCATAAATTAATTGGATTTAAATGTTTTGAGTGGATTATAGTTTCAGAATAAATTTTTATTCTAGAAGAATATGGAGGGCTAAGAGCACAACACATTTGTTGCCGCCTATTCACAGTCATGGATTTCCACGGAGATGCAGCATAGCATTGGTGAAGTTAAAACACCTTTTCTAAACACTTTTATTTCATTATTTTCATATGTAGAAACAGCCATTTCATAGCAATAAGGGTTTACAACTTATGATTAGAAGATAATTCAAGCCTTGGTAGTGTTTGTAAGGACAAGACATAGAAGGAATAAAAGTGGAAAGAATACAAGGAAGTTAAGGGGCTTTCTCAGGATCTCATGGTGCCAAGTTCAATGCTTTTTAAGGTGGACAACATGACAGCTCAGGGACTGCATTTCAGCGTTTTCACTGTGTTTATTTGGGCTTACAGATTTCTTGTCTCATTTCTAAAGGCCAGTTCCTGAAATGTGTAGAAAACTTTCTGTGGGTTGAGGTCATTCAGCACCTTGTGAGACTGACCCTGATGTTCAGAGGTGCTGAGCAGACGCAGCTCCTGTCGACTACGAGTTCACTGTACCTCTGAAAATCAATTCATGTCCAATGGCCTTTTCACCTGTCAGAAATAATTGCTGTTTCAAAGAGGCATACTAACTCAGTCTCCATTTTGTTTTCAAAGGAGACTATTTATCTTTAGCCTCCTTGGAAACAGATAAACTAAGGAGGAAGATCAGGAATAAATTGTGTCCCAAAAGGAAAATACATTTTATATGAAACACTTATTCTTCTTGTTGTCATTCATAAAAAATACATCTTTTAATAGTTCTTTCCCTTGCAGAAAAATCTGTTTAACTAATCTAATTATAAAAAAAAAAAAAGATTTTCTAATGTTAGATGCTTTGTGGAGCCCTGCTGGTATATACATTTCACAGTCTAAGAAAATCCTTGATACCAACAGAAGCAGCATTACATGTAACAGGGACTGTTCTTTCTTAAGCTGGATCAGTGCCCACGTGTTGGAGAGCCTTTCACTAAAAGTTATTATCTTCAGACACACTCCTGATGCCTTCATGCCTTCAGTGCTCCAGAGAAGAACACCTTAATGTAATTTTCTATTGTTGTAAGATAGGTTTGGAAATTAAAGCACAGCTTTTACACAAGTAAATTACATACATATGAAAGGATGGGACAGCGGGGCCACATCAGAAAGTGCAAGTCCGTTCAACGGAAATTAAAATGCACTTTAGGAAATAGTGATCTGCATGCCTTGGCTGTAAGAGTTAGAACAGCTCTATTGGGATAGCATAATGTGTACAAGTTCAACAAAAACTTCTAGATTTCATGTTCCTGCAAATCTTTCCTCACAAGGTTAAGTGTCTGCATGATGAGAGGGCTATCTTTTCAAATGCAGCACAAAGCAGGCATTTGTCTTGTCTCCAGATCAGATCTTCAGTTCCCTTTTCTGCTAAAACTATTTACTATTACAAAATAAAATTTCACTTTGAGAATTTAACAAAGGCAAAGAGTTAAGAACACTTGGTATTTACTTAAAGTTTTTAGTTCAATATATCTTTGTCTTCATTTATATATAAGTTTTGACAACAATCTGAGTGATCTAGACAAAGTATGCAATGCAAAAGTCCTGAGTATATGGTTTTGATGCACAGAAAATATTTTCATATGGACCTGCTTAAAACGTATCCCTGGGTAAATGCTGTTGGCATTCAGATTCTAAAAGCTAGCATGGTAAATCAATAGCGTGCGTATATCATAAGACTTATTAGCCCCTAATGTCTTCTAGCTGCTCAGGGATGTACTGTGGCTCAACCTTTTTTTCAGGAAAGTCAGTGACTAAATGATATCAAACACTAGAGCTCCCTCCCTCATGCAGGTGTTGGAGATTGAAATTAAAAATTACTACACTTTGTACCCTAGAGGCTGGATGCCCCAGAGCCATAGGGCTGTATCCCAAGGAAAACAGCTGGAGGCTATTGTAATGAACACCGCCAAAAAGAGAAAACAACCTCTGTTGTTAGTGAAATAGTTTTTCTTGTGATTGCTTTGACATGGCATATCACCAACATTCTGCATAGGCATCTTCTCTAATTTAAGAGTCTGGATGCATCTGAACAATGAATATATTGCCCTTTTAATTTCTCACTTTGGCAAAAGTAATAAAAGATCACTTAATCCCTGTAGCTCATCCTTTGCCATGGTTCAAAATGGGAAAACTGAAATGAACACTCTGACCATGCATTTAATATGGTTACATAGGTATTTCCCATGGCATATTTCAATATTTTTATTTTATTTACAACCCATTGTGTTTGCTGTGGCTTTTTGGGTCGTTTTAAATTTCAGCCTTCATAGTATTGCAATGTGTAGCTTTCTTTCTCACACCTTGTCAATATAACTCTCTTTTTTTGGGGGTTTTCCTTCTGGAAAGGAAAATTACACATTACTATGGAATCATGCTATCTTTTTTTCCTTACCTGTGCTCTTCATCTCTCACTGCCTTGGGGCAATTGTTTTAAGAGAATAGTTCTTCAAATGAATTAGATTACCTTTTCCATTGCTATTCTGTCTGGATGTCATTCTCATTGAAAATATTCATCTGCTTAGAAATTAACATTGAAAATGGCATTGACTAAGTAATTCTATTATGGAAAAAACTGTATGTCAACAGATGTCACTTCAGTTTGTGGTTTAAACTGATTAACTTCTTGATACAGTAAAAAACCATCCATAAATCTCTCTTCCACATGCATGGACTGCATTGCCACTTTTGCAGGTATGCTTATATCATACCTTATGTATCTCTCTAGTATATATTATGAGAAATTTACTAAAATATACATTTTCGGCTATAAAATCTATTTTCCTACTTCCTTTATTTTCTTGTAAAACAAAGCTTAGCTATATAAGGATCAAGTTAATAACCATGGCAGACAGGTGTGATGAAAGGGAAAAGCAGTTGGTGTAATTATATTATTTCTTGGTTTTGCTCAGCTGCACTGCTTCAGCTTATTAACTTCCTCTTTGGGACGTGTGAGGTGTGTCAATTTGTGTGATATGTTAAGCCTTTGTAGTGAGGCTAAGTATTCCTTGGTGATATACCTTACCTCATCTTTTCATGTTACTTCAGAGCTGTAATATTAGTCCACATAAAAGTCTCTTAAATATAAAAATTCCCTATGTATATATGGGAAATGTAAGACTACAATATACTTCAAAACTTCAATCAAGAAAGAGCAATTAAACTAAGGATGGAAAAAGAAATTAAACGTTCCCAGTAATTATTCTTTGTGCTTTGTGCTCAAATATCCTGACTTAATAAAAAGCAAAACTTTATCCCATGATCTCCATCATAGCATTTCAACAGAAAGTTATAAACAGTTTTACAAGTAAATACTTTTAACCGTTTTTTACATGCTCCCCAAAATCCAGTTGCAACTCTATGCTAAATAAGATTAACAGCAAACTGACTTCTACTGAAGATGCAGTGATCAGGTAATAATCTTGTTTCAGTTCACTGGAAACACCACGTAGAAGAACTATTCCAGACTTTTTCTGGATTATGTGAATCTGAGAGTGTCTCACTCCAGATCAGACTTTACTGAATTCCATCCATCAACAAGAGACACAAATCACTATAGCTGGGGAAGGTTTTTCCTCTCTAAGCAATGTATTGTGGATGTCAGTTGATTAGTCATCATTTCAATTTAATGTATTTGCAACTAATCTTGTATCTTGGAAAAATAATGGTTTAGAAAATTAATTTCTTAAGGAAAATGTTTTTTTACAAGTTTTGCTGATTCTCTTTTGACCAACCTCATATAAAAAGAGACAATGCCATTCCAACTCAGAGTCTGTTCTTATTTTGATAAAGCCATGGAATATTGACTTTACAGGGATTTAAGGTTGCATCAAAGCTATGCTTGAAATGCAGGTTGTGTTAGAGAAGAAGGTTGTCCCGGATTTGGCTGGAATAGAGTTAATTTTCTTCCTAGTAACTGGTATAGTGCTGTGGTTTCATTCAGTATGAGAGTCAAGTTGATACCACATTGATGTTCGGGATGTTGCTCAGTGCTGTTTACTCTAAATCAAGGACTTTGCCATTTTTCATACTCTGCCAGAAAGCAGAGACAAGAAGCATGAGGGAGCATAACCAGGAGAGCTGACCCAAACTGGGCAAAGTGGAATTCTATTCCATAAGATATCATGCCCAGTATATATAAACTGGGGAAAGTTGGCCAACTTCTCTACTTGGGAACAGGCTGTGTATTGGTCAGTGGGTGGTGAGCAATTGTAGTGTGCATCATTTGTTTCTCTCAGGTTTATTCCTCTCCTTTTTCTTTTTTATTTCTCCTTTCCCTTCTTTTCCCTCCTTTCCCATCATGATCATGGCCATCATCGTCATACTTTATTTTTTTAACTTATCTCAGCACATCAGTTTTATTTTTTCCTGATTCTCCTTCTCATCACAGTGGGGGTTGGGGTCTGAGCCCTATTTTACTGAGTTGCCAGCTTAGGTTAAACCCCAACAAAGGGCTGTGACATGTCCTTCAAGGAGAGGCATTGTCTGATAAATAAAATTAATTGAGATGGAAGCATAATGCTAAAGGTGGCTTATATTTTGTGAAGGTCAAACATAGTAGACTTCAGACACAAGAGGCGAAAAGATTCCAAAGCCCCAAAAGTAATGTGCTCAAAGACAAAGCTCTGTAGACCAGGGAAAAAGAAGGAAAGAGAAGGAAAGAGAAGGAAAGAGAAGGAAAGAGAAAGAAAGAGAAAGAAAGAGAAAGAAAGAGAAAGAAAGAGGAAGGAAGGAAGGAAGGAAGGAAGGAAGGAAGGAAGGAAGGAAGGAAGGAAGGAAGGAAGGAAGGAAGGAAGGAAGGAAGGAAGGAAGGAAGGAAGGAAGGAAGGAAGGAAGGAAGGAAGGAAGGAAGGAAGGAAGAAAGGAAGGAAGGAAGGAAGGAAGGTAAAAATACCCTTCAGATATTCACCTCAAATTATTTTTATCTAGCAGGGGCTTGAAGGTGTGTTGGCTTTGTTTAAACTGCTTATAAGGAGTGCAACCCACCCAAGAGAGGTTACAAGAGAAGAGGTCTTTTTTTAAGAACACTTTTCAAGTGCAGTGTTCACTGAAGTTCGGCTCAGCTCACAGAGGGAGGAAGGGATGGAGAAGCATTCTCTGAGAAGCCTGGAGTCACTTGTCCATGTTTTAAGGGTATAACACAGACAAGGAAGGAAGTTTCTTGATGGCACTGCTAATCTGTTTCAGGGTAGGGACATTGTAAATCTCTTGACCTTTTCTTGTTTTAGCCTTGAGTATGGATGCCATTTCCTGCACAGAAATGTACAGCTGTAGTGTCACCTAATAACTAATACATATTTAAAGCACCATATTGTCCTCCAACAGTGAACTTCACCCTCAAAGGAGACCAAGGCTCAAATCCCATTCCTGAAAGAAGCTCCAGATTTTGTTTAGATTCCTCTAAGCTATGAAATACAGAGGGCAGTGCAAACCATGCACTCTTTGGAGCCTTGAATACAGCTCTGCTGAGCTCACTGTGGAAGCAGTTTCTCAAACCATTCCCAGTGTCTTTCATTGGAAGTAAGGACCAATTGTCTACTCTAACTACACACACGTGTGGAAGTGCTATAAGTATCACAGGATTTGGATCTCCGTGATGAGAATAGTAAGTGGAGATCTGTAGAGGCCAAATCACCTGAGGTCCTCACAAATTTTCTGTCTTTACTTGGAAAGAAAACAGAAAAGCGATCTAGTGCTTGAAGATAATTTGTCATTTGTCTCAGGATTGAAATGAGCAACATATGTAAAAATTTCATGCAAAGCGCATAGCAGCACAATGCAGTCCAAAGCTCCCTTTATCCTGAAATTAAACTTTTCTATAAAAATCTATTGATACAGAACTGTTTACTCCTTTATAAATCTCTGACTTATGTCAGAGACTAAGTGAAAATGCCAGTGACTAAATTCCTGAGAAAGGAAATCAGTGTAACTGATAGTTATCTGTCCCAAAGCGTTATTTTCAAAGATTATACTTGTTCTTTATAAGTGCCTATCTAAGTGTTAATTTAAATGTCACATGTATAATTTCATCTGTTCATTTTTTTGGTGATCCTTAAAAGTCAAAAGATTGAAAGACGAAGGCTGAAATAAAATAAACATTACAAGTTTTCACTTTCAAAAGTATTCAGGAATATTTTTACTTACAGAAAAATCCATTCAGATGTTGCTATGTAATTCTGAATATAGATTTCATCATGGTAACTGGGGACAGATTTAGATGCACATGATTATAGCAATTTGACTTTGGACACAAACCTTGCTTTTTATTTTATTTTTAAACCTATGTAATTGTACACATTTAGGTAGAAAATATTCATTCAATCTTTATTGAGAGGATTTCACTTTCCCATTTTCTCTCCATCTTGAAATATCATATGAATAGTGTTCTCCAGAGATATTTCATTATGTCTCTGTCACATAAATGGCAAACTGGAAAATATAGCAGTACAAAGCATTAGAGTAGAAAAAAAAATAGTATTTTATCTCCAAACTATGTATTGTTTCACAAAAAGTCTTCCAATGACTCAATTTATCCAACCTCATCTTAAAATGTATTTTTACTTTGCATAGCATTCAAAAACTTTGACATTTCTTAAGTCAAAGATAATTTTATGTTCTGCCACTCAGATACCTTTCTTAGATTATTCTAGTCTTTTTTCTGAGAAATATATATAGACAGAGGGCAATTTCTTTTAAAAATAAGGGATCACAGGATATGCCCTGGGCCTATGCCCTTCTTGTGCTGGAATTGCTGCATTCACTTTCTTGTACAACATTATTATTCATTATTATTCAGGTGCAATGATTCATTTGTCATGATTCAAAAGATAATCCACCCTCACTTCAAATTTAGCAACACTGAACAGTTGCAAACCTCATTGAAATTAATGGTACTTGGGAACACCCTGCCCACATAAAAGCTGACATTCTACCTGTGAAATCTCAAAATGCCATATAAAAATTAAAACTATGAATTTGTTTCAGTCGTTCCTATCTGTAAATATGCATTTTAGGCACAAATGTGTACTTCTGACAGACATAAAAATGGTCATTAAATCAAAGGCTTGTGAAAACAGAAATGCAAGGAAAATGACTAGTATGTTTTCACAAACAATAAATCTAGAATGTCTGTTGCACTCCCCCAGTGTGATGTCTTGAATACTTTTTAAAACTAGTTCATGTGATGAAGAAGACAATTCTTAAAAATATCCAAATTGGTTGGCCAGGGGGCGGGGGGAGGTAACAAAAAGACTTGAAATAATGGAAAATTCACATCAAGTTCTGGTGTATTATTTCATTGGGGTACCCTCCGATATCTCATTTCAGGTCCAAATTGATAGTTGCAATACCAATACAAAGTGGTCTTTTCAACAGCCAATTTCTTCCATCTTTACTGTTAGAGCACACAGCTCCTTCTAGCAGGCTTGTGCTCCGTTTTGTCTGCGCACCTCCTGCACTGGGACTGCAGATACCCTGACCCCAATTACCATGAGAGTCCTACTTAACTGTCACTGAGATCAACAGGCCTCGTTTCTCAATTCTCACTACCAGGTACATTTTTTAAATCTTATGTAATTTCTGTAGATCTCATCCAAAGGCTCTCTACCTTCAGAAGATGTTTATTGGTTTTTTATGAAGGGAGACAGTAACTTTGGGAGAGGTCATACCTCAGTGTGAAATAGAAGCAATCTAACCCTACTACATATCTCTCTTTAAAAAATATTGAATTTACATAAAAGCTTTAAACAATAGCAAGTAGTAGTTTAAATTGTTTGGTTCAGTCATTTAAACTAATAAACTGTTTCCAAGGAAGAAGTACCCCTCCTTCAGCTGTCATGCTGTAGTATAAGCCTGCATTTCACTGTAATCCTGAAATCACACAGCTGCTTTTGAACCCCCAGCAATATCTGCATTCAAAGACTTATCTGTTAATTTGTAATCTGTTCAGTGTCTGACATATTAATTTTGATCAAGCGAGTAGGAATACACTGAGTAATGTATGAAAGTTTTTGGGACAAGTTCATTCTGTATTTATTCCGATAGGTCTTATTGAGGAAGACAGGCTTCTTTCTTCTGGCTCCTGCAGTCTTTTCCACTCGGATTCCTTGTTTCTATGTACTTATTCCTGTACGAGGGCCTTCTTACCTACAAAGAACCCTTAAGAAATGCCCAGATTCTTCTCAAGAAAGATAAAATATATGAACAAAAGAAATGAAAAGACATTACAGAGTGAGGAAAGAATGGCTGTGTGTTTGAAATGCATGCCAAAAACCCACATGATGATCCTCAGAGAAAATTCGGTGAAAGTAACAATTCATGAATGGCATTCCTATGGACTTACAGTTAACTTTCAGGCTGGAGTTAACCTACAACCTGGTTTTAAGTGTCAAGAGAATTTTAATATTTTCAAATATTTCCCAATGATTCCATAAATGTATAATTCAAATCCAATGACAAAATAAAGAGATTTGGCTTGAAAACAGAGGGATAGAGTTCCTGTCTGACATTTGCATCGTAAATCCAGCCAGGAATCAGAGTGCACTAGCCCACTGAAAGCTGGTGAAGTCTGACGATAAACAAGCACACTGGGAGGCACAGCATTATTGCTAAATGGATTATTTATGCTAGTTCTCAAAACAAGGAAGGGAGGTGAATAATCCTCTTCATATCTCAAGGCTGCTGATCAAATAAAAATTTCCAAGTACAATAAAAACTTTGGCTCCTAGAAATATATCGGAACTCCCTGAGCTTTTCTTCCCTCAGTTCAGGAGAAAAAATTGTTCCACAGCTGCAAAGAATCAATTTTTGTTACTCCTGAATTAGGATTTAAGTTCCCTGTGGGACAACTTAAGCTTTCCATCCCCTTCAGCTCTCTGTGGGAGGCACCCATGGTTCTGAAGAAAAACACTCATGAGGCCAGGCCAAGTTTGGAGCTAGAAAACACAGCCAGGTGTTGAAGCCAAGTCTGTGAACCTCCATGGCACAGTGGCTCTCTAGACTCAGAGTGGGACAGGGCAGGGGGAAGATTCACATCCTGCTTTTCCTGCTTTTCTTCCCACTTCATGCTGGATTTGGCAGGATTTTGTCTCAGGTACACAGGGGAAACATGTTTTTCACTTAACTTTTGGTTATGTTTAACCTTGAAAAATTAGCCTGGTCACAAACTTGGTTTGCACAAGATTTAGAGGTGAAATTAGCATCACATGTGCAGGCAGTGAGCAAAAGCCCAGTGGAATTGGTGGGCAATTTTCCACTGAGATCAATGGGCTCTGGATTACACCCATAAAGCCTGACTAACGAGGCGTTATGTGGATTAAAGCACAGGTTAAACTAGAAAATACAGTACTGTTGTGCCAATGGAATTCTGGATCTCTTTGGCTTCCCATAGTTATAGCAATGAATAACACAAAGGGAACAGAAAGTCCCAAGCAAAACTGTTGTGTGCAGTCAGACTCCAAGCTCTCACAGAGCCCAGGGGCTCCAGGCCTGCAGGAATAAGAACTTAGCTTGCAAGCTCACAGAGAGTGCTTCAGTGTCAAATAAATTCCCAATGCTTCATGAAGTATAACATTAACAGTGTGTATTTCCTTTTTACCTTCTCTCTTATGTATTTTCATATTTTGTGCATGGGAAGGAGAAGTTATATCCATTGTAAAACATTTATGTAGGTCTAAGGCAAGAAGAGAGAGAAAGCACTGTTAGACATTTTGAAAAGATGAGTCCATTATCAGAAAATTTTGCAGAATGTGCTTATGACCAGGATGTTTTCAACAGCCAGGTCTTGTAAAAGGCATATAATGGGATGAGATGTTATAATCTACGGTAAAATTATTCTTACTACTTTATATTTCAAATAATTTGTCATATCAAAAAGTAATACCACATTCTTTTTCTACAGATTTTCTATCAGCAGGGCTGCAAAGAGGCATTAGATAGTGGCTAAAATATTGATATACTTCTCTTTCTCTGCAAATTTATGATTTGGGTCAGTCTGGGAACAAAATAGATATTAGGCTGTCTGGGAGCTGTAAGCTCTTTATCTTGATCATTAGAAAAGATTTAGTCGTGTTAGTGCAGGCAGAAACAGTCATTATCAACAAAAGTATCTCAATTCACAGAGAAAAAAATACAACTTTTAGAACACACCATAAAGAAGAAGGTGGGTACTCCTGCCAGCTACAGAGGGAAAATATTGCCTTTCAGCTGTTTCCACCAAAGCCAGCACGGTCAGCATGAATCACAATCTTGCAGGAAGAAAATGATTTTCCTTTCCCGTGTAGGAGGTAGTAAATCCCACACTGGCCTGCGGGGACTCAGAATTCTCACTTTAAAAAGTGAGTGACAGTAAGTTGCTGTTTTATATACTGTCCTAGACAGACTGCTGGTGCTGAGTCAGTTCTCATCATCTCCTTCCTGTCTTTTTTAACACCAAGCAGCTTGAACAGCTGCTACTTCACTCAAACTGATAAAGCAAAGCCTTACATTTTGTGCCAAAAATTTCAATTAAATAAAAAATATAATAACCTTCAGCAAGGTAAAATTTGAGACTGTGATTCTTAATATTTCAGTGTTTACAGAGCAGTTGTACACCTTTGATGCCATAACATGCATTTAAGCAGCAATCATCCCCTGTCACCTTCACAACATGGTATATGGAACATTACTGAAAAGAAAATGTGACAGAAGCACAAATGATTGCACAAACCACAGCTTCATCATAAGGACTGCGTCTAAATTGGTGGTTTGCATTGAAAGTATC
Source organism: Sialia sialis (assembly GCA_009812075.1). NCBI lineage: Eukaryota > Metazoa > Chordata > Aves > Passeriformes > Turdidae > Sialia > Sialia sialis. The sequence goes on from VRYO01002355.1 coordinate 25,522,688, forward strand.
TTGTGAAGTTTGTACATCTTTTCAGACCAGTCAAAAAGCTAAAACAACAACAACACAGAAAGGATGTTAAGTACAACAAAACATCACAGAAGCAAATGTAGCAGAACTCTTCTGTTTATTCGAGCTGCATTCCTGCTCTAAACAATATTAAATTTGTCTAGCTTCAATATTTTTGTACATCTAAGCAACACAAGTCTATAGTGTAAAGAGAAATGCTAGTCAAAACATGTGATTCTGTAGGCAGCAACTTAAATATATTAGACTGAAGAGGACTATAACCTGCATTTCTGAATCTGGACAAAGCTATTAAAATCCTGTTATATTCAAAAAAGTGTTTGCAAATATTGCATCATGGATTCAATGAAGATATTAGTAAGTAACCCTGCAGCGAGTGTTCTCAACGTAAATTACTCAAGAGAAATGGTTTATTTATAACTTGACTTTTCTAATTTTGTTGCAGTCACTGGTCACTTGTAATCAATACTGTGGAAAACCTGCAGAGAAAACCACTATTTGCAATGTGCCTTGGCCTCTTTTCTACTGAGCAATGCGCCCCTGACTGTGTTCAGCATGGAGCATGGGAAAGTGTGGGCGTGCAATTCTCAGTCCTGAATTAGGAGCTACTGCCAAACTTGGCAAGGACTGGGATCCAGCAGCAGCTGCTTCCCATGGAAGTCAAGCAATCCCTCCTTGAGAGGCAAGACAACCTGCTTCTTGAGTCCCACTGGGTGTTCAGTGAAGCAGCACCTGAGGGATCCCAAAGTGCACACAAAGCAAGCCCTGCATCCCTGAGTGGGCAGATGCTGCCCATGCTGAGCTCAGAGCTGTGGGACAGGTCCTGCTGCTCCTCTGAGCAGGCAGCACTCCGGCCATGCCCAGAGAAGCTCTAGCGCTGGTGCCAGACTCTCCAGTGGAAATGGCCTTGTGACAAAGCTGAACAAGCTGAACAGTCAATACCAACTTTCTTGTAGGCAGGGTTGACTCTCACCTGGGGAACAGAGGGTCCATTCCCACCAGAGCTTTAGAAACCTCACTAAAATCTTTATTTATTCATCTCTCTTAACAGTTACATGCAGTTACAATAAAATGCATCAGAGGTGTAAGAGAACAAAATAAGAACCAGTCTATGTAACTCATTAAAATAAGGCAATACAAAGATGAGCCTGATAATTCTTTAAGCATTGAAAATCAGGAGAAAAAAAAAGTAATTATTCCATGTAAAAAGTTTCCCCAAGCATTTGCTTCAACATCTTACAGTTTTTGCACCTGTGCATTAGCCTCTCAGTGGGTTAATTGATTGCTCACCAGTTTGCAAAAGCAGGTATGTGGCAACTCAGAGTACAAAAAGGCCAATCCTGTAAGCTTCTTTACAAAGTAATTATCCCTTTATCTGCCACCCTTGTTCTCAATTTGAGCACTGTATAAGCTCTACTCAATCTTAATCAAGGATTTCTGCATCAAAATAAAGCTATGAGAAGGAAGATGCGTGGCTAGGGTCCAGCCCAGAACAGATAGGACACCCAGGTAAGCCCCACTTCAAAGCTTAGTTCTGGGTAAACCGCTTCCAGGTTGCATGCCTTAATCCAGAATGAACTTCAGGCCCAAATCAATTTAATGTTTCTAATATATCTATACCTACTAGTTTTAAATGTTTAGCATTCTGTAGATTTTCACATTAAATTACCATTGTCCATAAGAAACTTCTATTCCCGGGGCATTGAAAAATAATAGCAGATGTATCTGCTCAAGCACATTGTAATTCCTGTTCTGAAAGTGTATAATTCTATTATTATTATTATTATTATTATTATTACTTAAACAACCTCCATGCATTCTCTTAGAAAAACATACTGAAGTAGTTTCTTTTAAAAAAAGTTAAAGCTTTGATGTGATGGATGCATTGAACATGTCAGGAAGAGTATTATCAAAAGGAAAAGTTTAAAGCCATTCCCTGGGGTATATATGTTTTGATATCCTACTGTCCTTGTCATACATGAAAGTATTTGGTCTATCTAGAAATTCATTTGACCTAGAAAAGCAAATTGTTCAGAGTTAACAGGGAAAAAAGCTCCACACACAGAACAAGGGCTGGGACTATGACACCCTCACTACTGCACTTCACTCTGTTTGAAGTAGATGAAGAAGAAACAGTGACAAGTAATTAAATGTGTCCCATTGGGCCTGTAATACTGTCCAAACACTTCTGTAACAAAAAAATCCCAAAGCCACAGCAAATTCCTCTGACTCCCAGATGTTTTGAATGAGTTTCTTCAGGTCTACCTAAGGTTTTATTCATGTGGCTCAACCTTCCCTGGTGACAGTACTCCTGGAAAACTATTATCAACAGAGAATAAAAGCTGTCTAACGGAAGGATATATATATATATATATATATATATATATACACTTCATATATATATATGTATATATATACTTCTTTGGTATGAAAACATAGCCTCTAACACATGATTCAGATAATAGAAAAAAAAGGTTGCACCAAATGCAATGATACTAGCCTCTCTAAGCTCATATGATACTATTAATTCCCTGATGTTAAATAAAATCTATTTGTGCTTACAATAAAATAAAATTTTAAATTACTCTTATGTCTTTGGCTGAGGTGTTTACTCCAAAGACTTTTTTATAAAATGCAAGCTGAGAAATGCTTCCCTCAGCTTCAGAGTATTTGTTGAAAACACAGACAGACCAAAAACAAACTTGAGAGCAGCTTCCAGGACAGCTTCTGTGTCCTAACAGAGGGTAAGAAGAAGAGTTATTTGCCATATGTTTCTGGAAGTCCTTGTTAAGTTCTCCTCATAGCTAGCAGACAGTCTTCCACAGACTTCAACATAAGTCGGGTTACAATTTTATTTAGAAATGACACTTGCTGACTGCCATCATTTTTTTCAGGAAAGAAAGAGCATGAGTGTTGTAGCAAAGCGCAGCAAAACTCAGAAACTTAAGGATAAAACTGGCAGCAACTAGATTCATAGCAGGGAGCTAGCAATAAACTTTTCAGAAAAATAGTTTAGCTATGCAAGAGTGAATAGCATTTTTGGCAAAACAACAATTAGTCAAGACTAAGTATTACCAGTTCAGTGATTTCAGAATCATTTTCTTAAAATAGAATAACAGCAAAAGGAGATCCAAATTGTCTCTTGGGCTTCAGCAAGCTCTCCAATTTTGTATTTTGGCAGAATGATGGTACAAGAGAAGCAGACTTGGAACTGAAGTAAATAATGGAGATGCCCCTAGATCTGATACATCACATGTCCAAGGAATGATGAATTACAGCCTTTTGGAAAGGTTCACTTTATGAAAAAAGTGACCTTGAAAAGTGGTGATGACAATCCACCCAGGAGTGACTACTCTGGTCCAACAATGAAAATCAGTCAGTTGTAACTTTTATCACCCTGAAATTCATGGCTCACTGCTGGGAAGAATTTGAAAGAGACAGACCCGCAAACTTTAAAGTAATTCCAAGTTTGTCCCCTGGCTCTGGGTTCCCTGAGCACTTGTGCATTCTCACATGCTAAAACACAGTTTCAGAGAAGTGAAACCTGGCTGTTTCAAAGAGCTCTTGCTTTTGGGTTAAACAGCATGAATGAACACACATAGAAAATTCCACAAGACCATCACAGATGTGTCCTACTTTGTGCAAAATAAACACTGACACCTTAGACAGAGTCTTTCCCACACTGTAAATGTTTTTGTATTATATAGAGAAGCTCTAAAATACAGATTTATTAGCATATGTACAAAACTAACACTCACATAAAAGTAACATTTTAAAGGTAACAAATCTTGTCTTAGTAAAGTAATTAATTCTTATTACCATTTTGTGTTTATGTACAGATCACAGCTTAGCCAAAGACTTGAACATGAGCTGCATGGCTAAATGTTGAAAATTGTGATAAGAGTGTATTGCTGATGATAAAATGTTCTGACAAAGTATAAAATGCAAATCATGCGTTATTGCCTTAAACTGTTCCAGTTCATTTACCTTGCTATGAGCATTCATTACAGCTAATTATTGAAACAGATTTTTATTATTCATAATTACTTTTCGCATTGTAATGATCATAAATTTTTGAAAATTCTGGTCATCATCTGTCACCATTCATGCTTGTCAGATCTTTTTTCTGTACAGAACATTTTTCATACCCATAATCATGAATACATTTTTAGGCTGTTATTATTAAAACTAGTAAGGATCTTTTAAAGGAAATGAAATACTGTTTCTTAAATACATCTTTTTAGTCCTAATGACAGTCTGATGCTGAAGCTAACTTAGAAAATGAAATGAAATGCCATTATTAAATGTACAGTTTATTCCTTACACTCACTTTTCCAGGTTCATGAATGCATCTACGGTTAGACAGAAATGATTTCCCTGTTATTATCATCCAGGCAGCTAGGCATTTTAAAAAACTATTTGTAAAATAAAAAGGTTGAAAACATAAATCATTCCTTCCCAGCAAAAATGGAGAATGAGACAACAGCAAAAGAGAAAAAGGAAACTGCCTACACATCTGTAAACAACAAAATGTTCACAGAACCAAGAAACACTGAATAACTTAAGCTCATCAATCTGGTCCCATTTTATGAGGTAGCTGTAGATGTCAGATAGCTGTTTCATCAGACAAAATAAACACAGAGGTTTTATTGTGGAGATTGCCACTGTTTTGCAGCTTCACTTGCTTTTCTACTTCTGAATAGACCGAAATACAAAGTGAATACTTCCCTCAGAAGGAAGTTCCTGATTTACTCCTTCTGGAATACCAGATAATACTGGATCATTTCATAAAACATGAAAAAAAAATTAGGTGACCTGAACTGGTTGATGAAGAAAGTGCACAGAAATAAAAGAAATAAATCCAACTGATGAGAGAGACATCTTGATTCACAGCATCATTCAGTGTCATCAGAACTATTGAACTTATCTATTCCTAACAGTGACACAGTAATAATGGTACCTTGATAACATACCTATGGTTAATACCAAAAAAAGGAAAATATATGTTGAATATCAAAACTGAGATGGATCTTTTGTTAATATTTCTCAGGTCTCTGAAGAAGGTACTGCAGACTGAAGCTCTCTAAATATCATTACTATTCACAGATTAAATGACAGCAAAAAGAAACCAATTACAAATTTCACTTTTTCATTCAGCTTGTGCATAACGTATGATGCCATCACACTCAGGGTAAATCTTTCTAAACCACAGTCTGGGAACCTTAAAACAAAATAACTGCACATGTGTTGATAAAACTATTGTACCTCTGACACAAAAAGCAGAAGATAAGGAGGTTACCAGTCATGGTTGACTAAATAAAGCCTTCGACAGAACTTGACATTCTATGATCCAACTTGAAAGGTTATGGAACACATTCCAGGCTGATTAAATGGGTCAGAGCTTTTCCTATGGACCATAGCCAGCAGGTTAAAGTCAATTGTGTCCCCTCCAATTGGCAAGCGATTAATGGAGATGTCTCCCCCCGGCACTAAATTGGGACCTTTACTCTTTCACTAATGATTAACGACCTGGTATTATATGATCTGGCAATAAAGAATGAGCCCATGATGCTTCCTTCACACACTGTTTTCTAAATCACTTCATTACAGGTCTCAAACTGCAAGAAAATATAAAACACGATAAATAGCTGTGCATGATTTTATGAGTTACTAACCAATAAGAGCTGTATACTCTGCCCAAGGAATACAAATACAGAATTAAACCACTGATTGCCTTAATTTATTTGCTTTACACAGTACAGTTGAGATAATTTTCTGTACTTTTTCCTCATATTTCCAGAATTAATATATTGCAACATTTATGCAAAAACAATTAGGAATCGGTGAAAATAGTCTTTTTTCCTATTTAAAAAAAAAAAAATCTTTAAAAAGTCCATCTAAATCTCTGTCACCAAATATCTTCACTCATCTTTAAGCAGAAACTTCACCACTTAATGAAATTGTGGTACATTCAGGACCATTTTTTCGAAAATTACCACCTATGATTTGGACACCCATAATAAGGTAAAGTGATAAACAGAAAACTTTCCATTACAGTGAAGAAGGGAGAGCTGGAGACAACCAGATTATATGTTTCAAATGGAAACTAACAGCAGTGTTTCAGGAGAAAGTCAAATATGAATTAAAAATGGCAGAAGAATCTCATTCACAATTTTCTGAAGGCAGTTTGTTAAGCTGGTTCTTCACTAATTTTGTTCATAGCTAACTGTATATCTGAATTTCTCATAATGATAGTGAAATTTGTCTATTTCTTTACTTTCCCTTCAAACTTCTGTATAGTTTTTAAACCTATATACCGGGGGAGAAGGAGAAGATTTGGTCTCTTTTTTTGTTGGTAGAATAAGAATTTGAATGATTTTTTTTAGATATAATGAGATATATTGAAAAAGGTTCAGAAAAAATTAGTCTGGGTTTGATGTGTGTTCAGAGGACATAAGATTTAACAACGTTCATCAGTTTGGGGAGACATGAGAAGATGAGCTCATGGCTGACCCTGAGCTAGTGTCCTCACTTTTTTAAGAAGATCAAAAAGAAATCCCCACATATAAAATTTGTGGCAAACCTCACCAAGGGAAGGAAAAGGGGAAGAGATACATAGAAAAACTGATTGCTGTTTTTTAAACTGAGATGTGAAAAGGAATCCCTTAATTAAGTGAAAAAAAAAATTAAAAATAAACACTAATATTTTAAAAGATTGGTGAATAGGTCTGCACAGAAATGTGAGCAGTGAATAATTATCAAAAGATTATATTCCTAATGACAGATGTATGGTGAAGCCTCTCAGATTTATCTTGATTGATATCTTTATCAATGAACACTAAAGAGAAACATCACATCACTGTTAATAATGTCTGGAAAAAAATAATGAGTGAGAAAATGCAAAGACTGAAGAGATATAGGCACCACTGCGATTACCAGGCTTACGAGTTCACTGGAAATGTCATATCGCATTTGGAAGTTGTTTTTTTCCTAAATGATGTGTCTAGTTACACAAGTAATAACTTGGAAAAGCCCTGCAGTCAGGAGGTTAGACTAGCTGCTGACAGTTGTCCTTTGCAGAATCACAATCAATTAATCTCTTAATCTAATACATTTATTTCTTCCCATTTTAGAGATGTAGTTGACAACAAATGAGAAGTTTTCTCCTAATATTATGACATCACTATGTGGAATGTTGAGAGGACAATAAACTTATCATCAGTATGTTAAAGCTCAGCGTTTTAATACAGCCATCTGGTAAATATAAGATGATAAAATTTAATTAAAATGTGTAATCATTAATTTAGTATCATTCATTTTTTCTTCTTAGAAGCCAGAAACAATAGTTGGAAGTGACCTGTGTTAGCCCTCTTTGTCACAGGAAGGCAACCTAAATGTCTCAAAGTGCAGTCTGCATCTGTTGCCCTTTGTGTCATCTGGAGGATTCGAGGACTATGACTGTATCAGCTTTGTGACTGCCTTTTAGGCAGCTCTGAGCTCTCAGATCAGCCTTTAGCATCCTCACTGTCTAGCCTTATCACTACTCAGATACTTTTGAAACTCTAAAAACAATGCTGTCAAATACTGCAATTCATGTACCACTAAAAAATGGGACTTTTATTCTTTTGCTTGGGAGCAAAGAAAATAATTAGCTGGGAAATTTCCTGTTCTAAGGTGCATCACCAAGACATCATACCTCAAGCCTTTTTGAAAATAAAAAATTTGCCACGGCAAGCATTTCTGGTTCCTTGGAAGCATCACGCTGCTCTAAGGAAAATACTTGTCTTGTTCGCTGCTTCCTGGTTTAAATACCCAGTAATCTGGGGAATTAATTAAGCTGCTAGATGCCCATTAGCTGCAAGACAACAATACAAATGTTATATATATGAAAAATACGCATTGAAGAAATGAAAGGAAATATTTAATAGACTTTGATGTTCTTTCAGACTTTCAGCAGCTCTCTTAAAATTATCTTGACTACCTTTTAGGACACATTCTGCTTCAGAATGGTGCAAGTAGGAAAACACCTGGCAAAAAAACGCTCACAATATAACTAAACTTAGCCAGTATCCTTTTTTATTATCAGAGGACTGAATAAATAATGAATAAATATATAATACTCTTCAAAAAAAGGGTATCACTTCACAGGGTATTTGATATTCACCATCGTCTGTCTTAGAGGATCTCTTAAAGGCTAGAAGTCCAGGAAATGCCAGCTGGCTATTTTAATAAATGGCAGGAAAGGAAAAAAAAAACAAATAACCTAGGAAGTGGCTTATGTCTTTCATCAATGTTGCTGACAGGTATATTATGTGGAACTAAGATAACTTATTTGAATGGACATTGTTTTATACCTAATATGCATATTCAGCTATGATGAATTGCATAGCAATTTTTGAGTATCTAACCATAGTGTCTACCTTTAAGGCAAGTGTAAATTGTTATTCCAGATCACTCCATGGCTGAACTGTCAGGAAGAGCATATTATCTAAGATAATTACCCAAAGGTTTGAATGTTATTGTCCAATATCTTAAACCTCTCAGGTAATGAATTAAAGAGTAGAAAACTATGTGAGGCACAAATGAAGACATGAGACAAACACTAGTTCTCTGCACTAGGACTGCAATATGAAATGAAGCTGAATGATTACATATACCAAACATACAGTAACTTTTTTCTCTATAAGTTCACATGGAATAAGTTATTAGATTTTCCTGTTTTAAAATATTGTTGTTTCTCATGTACTGTTGGATCAAGCAGTGTAAAATAACACAGAGTTTTCATAAAATATCTGGGACAGCCTTGAAAGATGATTATTATTAGTCTTTAAGATCCTAAATTGTCTAATAATGCAAGCACATGTATTTTGCCAATACTGCAAGCTATGCACTGCATAAATTAATATCAATTTCAGTCTTGCTATCAGTTTGCGCCCACAGTGACCAGGATTCATAGGAGAATTCAATAAAAACACACAGGAAAATGCATAGATTGGCAAGAAGAGTGTGCAAGGTGCTGTAGACAGAAGAGACCTCATAATCAAGAAAGCAGGGCTGAAAGAAGGGTATCCCTAAAAGCATGCACACAAATGAGGGCCTGATGGGAAATGTGCTCACACTTTCCCTGGGATATCACCATCTGAAGTGCTTGTACAATAATGCACTGACAGAATGGTGAGTGAACAGGAGGAATCAGAGGTCTGCTTGCTCTTGCAGAGCTACAGGCTCATTAGGATCACAGACACAGCTCACACAGCTGGAGAGTGATAAACAGGCCAGAATGGCCAGGATGGGCACTTGCCTGCGTGGGGACAATGATGATCCAGCAAGAATTTACAGACTGGGGTTAGGCAGTGGGCCAGCAACAGTGATGCTATGATGAGTGTTACTATAAATAAATCAGCTGGCTTAATACAAGATAATAGTTCTCACAAACCTTGCCCCATGTATATCTTCAGACCATGTAACTGTTTTAAGTCTTCCATATATTTTCAGAATACTGCTAGGCATTAACACCTTGGCAATCATAGAATTGTTCATTTTCTCAAGAAATCTAGTTTTTGTCTTGATAATGAATGAACCAATTCTTGAAATCTTACCATTTTGTGAGGAACAAAATTCTCATTTTCTAAACATGTACCAATAAATCTGAAATAGTCAGAAAACAAAACCAATTTTTGTTGATTGTTGGAGTGGAAAATTAACAAGACAGCTAGCAAAGCCACCAAAATGAAAAGCTAAAAGGTACAAAGAGTTACATGCTGAAGATGATTAATTAGACGTCTATTAAACATGTGCAATGGGAAAGGAAAGCAGGAATTTTTTTCTTGGTTTAGGTTAAAAAGCATGAGGAGACTTAATGAATGATGTTTACCCTTAAAGTTAAGCTTATGACCAAATCTGGAGTTTAAGTCCCACTTGAACCCGCTGAAGTCTTCCTGGCCCCTCTAGAGTAAATGATGTGAGATGCTGAGGTTTGAGTCTATGTGCAGTGACAATGTAATTGAATTAACTAACCTTGGATATTTAGTTTATCTCACCTCTTTGTGACGTATTTGAAGAATGCATGAATCTTAACTTGCTCTGTTCCACAATGGCACAATGCACTTTCCAGTTTGCCTGTGTTTTGTCTGCCATTTAGCAAGCCTTTGCATGTCACAAAACAAACCAGTGAATTATCATAATTAAGGTAAATTTTAAACGGTTTTTCTCAACCTGCACTCATTTTAAATTTGCTGCTTCTGTTGCAGATGGGAAGTGCTTGTGTGCATAATTTGTGGTGGTGCATTTTCTCCTCCCCATAGGCCACACTGGGATCTGAGAACATTCTAACAATTATTCCATGAGATGATTTTTTTTCTCACTATTAATGGCTTCTTTACCATTATTTGCTTAAAAAGCAAGAGAAAAATGAAATAAAATAAAATCAATAAAACCTACAAGGAATTCTAAATGAAAATGAGCACTGCTGACTTCATTGCCTATTCCTAAATTCTCCCTAGATGTGGCCAGCAATAGCTTTACAGCATTTTTGCTTTGCACCTGAATTATTCCTTTTCAGAGCAAACTGGAGAAATCATTTCAGAGCTAGAGTTCAAGATTTTACCCTGCTTCTTGGAAAATGTTTCCCATATACATAAAAAGGTTTCGTGTGTAACTTTTATCCTTCCTGCTTAGTATATACAAAGACTAATTGAATTGACTCATTTTATGCAGGGATCACAACTTTGCTTGAAAACAGCCTGAATTAAAATTTGGAGTTTTTTTATATGTCAAACATTCTGGAGAAACAATCGAGGAAGAAAATGTGACTAAGTGCTTAGCCAAGCTAAATGAATAAAAGCAACTGCAAGGTGAGCAGATCTTCCAGAGAATTTCCCCCTGAAGCCTGAAGTTACTACAGTAACCAGTTTTTGATGGTTGAGGTTGTGGTTTCCATTCTCTCACCTGCTGAGCAGGAGACTTTGTTGACTGCCACGTTATTAACACCCATGATGTCTACTGATCCCCTACCACCTCATTCAATCATCACTAGATAACCAGTGTAGCAGTACAAACAAAGCCGAGGTGCTTCCAAATATTGTAAAGAAATGAAACACCTGCTTTCTTCACCAGAATATTTCATGTAAGAACCTTAGGCATCTGTACCTTGATTTTTACTGGGTTCACAAAGATGCTGAGCATTTTTCTGATTACTGTCCCACATTCTGCCAGGTCTCAACAGGCAGTGACATAGCATAGCTCTGTCTATCATGTCTGATGGCACAAAACTCCATGTGACATGATGTAACCAGACAGTTGGGCCCAACAATGTGGCAAATACAATGAAAATCCTTTTAAACCAATGAAAGGTCAAGACTAAAATTTTAGGTGAACTTTGAGTTCAGAAGCTTGTCCAAAGCTACTTGAAAGTCACATAAATGTGATTTTGGTCTTGTTCTTCTCCAGATCACAGGCCAGCAATATTTCATTTAAATTAGTCTTCAAAATAGTCAAATTCTTACCCTGACGCAATAGAAATAATTTGTAAGTCATTTCTGAAATAAAAACAGATTTGAATCTTCACCAATTTTATTCTTTCACAAGCCATTTTTTCTTCCCTGAAACACAGTTTGCTGATACACTCCTCTGCTCTGTCCTCAACGGTGTAAGCCAGCTGTACTCTTTATCTTTGGGGTATGCTTAGCTCAGAGATGAATTTTTTAGACACTCCTACAACCATCAACCTCTCACTGCTTCAGAGACAATTCAAAATCACAACATTTTGGTGAAATTCAACAATGACTAATTACCTTAGTCATTGCTAAGTTTCTGATTTAGATTTTCATCCTCTTGACCATTCACCCCTGCTCTCTCTCTACTGCCGCAACAAACATTAACTCCTGGCAATACAGAGGACCAGGAACCCAACCCAGGATGCAAAATGAGTGGTATTTTGTGTAAACACAGAACACAGAACTGCCTAACAACAAATCAAAATAACTGTGTATTTGTAAAGGGTAGCCAGCCGAGTGACCCACAGAGAACACACACAATATAACTCTGGTTCTGCCTACAGCAAAATGTCAGCTGCTCTAATTGTGGCACATCCCAGTAAATATTGAAGGTGAGATGATAAATACAGATCAGCTTGACATCAGCTGTCACAAGGAAAACAAATGAACTCACAGTGATGGAAGAGCCGGGGAATACCGATAGCACAGACAAATTGAAAGGAAATAACAGTCAGCTCTTGCCTGACTGTTTTAATTGATAATTAGACAGAAATACCACATTTAAAGAAGGATGTATAAGGCATTCAGGAGCAACCATAGCATAGCAACCTGCCTCTGAAAACAGAGTAAATATATAGTGATATCTCTCCAGCATCTGCTAACATCCAACATACGCTTAAATGATATGTAATGTAATTAAAATACATGGGGTCTGTATTTCCAGCCCCTGCTGACATTTATAAAGCACCAGTTCTTCAGGCTGTTTCAATAGAGGCTCCTCTGATGTTGCCCACTCCTCTCTGTGCACCATATTAGCCTTTCAGTCCTCTTAGCAAAAGCACTTTTATGCCTCTGCTGAGAGCAAATCTGAGCAATTGCTCTGTCTTAAAGTATACTTGGGGGCGAAAAAGAAGAGGGAGAGAGAGAAAAGTGTTTCAGAGCCAAATCAGTTCACTGCAAGCTGACTGTGGGTGCGCAGACCTTTGTGCCAGCACCGCTAAGAGACCCATTCATCAAGGCATGATGAACTAGCAATTGAGAATGTTTCTGCCTCTTGTGATTGTTTACAAAACCTTGACAATGGAGGAAAAGAGGCTCAAGTTTGTTATTTTTTAAATCTTTCCCTTACAGATGAGAAGATGCCAGCTATCTCACAGGACAGGGGCTGTTGCAGGAACTGGAATTGCCAGTGAAGGAGGCAGTTTCAAAAGCCAAGGGAATTCTTAAAACAAAAGCTGCTGAAATAATTCCTTGCTGAAAATTGGAATGAGCACTTGTAACTGCAGACCCTTCTCATAGCAGCTGGTTTGGAACCACTTTTCTTACTTTTTATCAAACTACTCAGGCCATCTTTACCATGCCTTTCCCTCACAATTGCTGAATGCTGCCTTGGTCATAAAACAGACACAAAGCAGGTACACTGCAGCACTCAAGCTGTGCCTGTTTTCAGTCTGTAGTTTTCAATTTTTCATACAATAGGTGAGTACCCCTTCCTACTGAGATACTTTCAGTTATAAATGCCTCCATTGTAGATGGTGCTCTGGAGGGAACTGGTTCAGATAATGCAATGCTGAAAGGCAGGGGAACATTTTTCCTAATTGGGCTCTTGAGTTTGGAAAATCTTTCTTTACTGGCTGGAGGAAATACTTCAGACTCAATGTCAGGACAAGAGATGATATATAAGAAAGGGAGACAGAAGGAATCTAAGGTAGAGCCTAATTTATGACTCTTGAATAAATCTTTTTTGATTGATTGCATTCAGTCTGTTTCTGTGCTCAGTTGAAACTCCCTTAAACAGCAATTCTGTCTCTTTCATTTGCAAAGAATTTAGAAATGTGCCTCTCTCTGTCTCTCTCTTATCTTTGGTGTTCAAATGACTGTAAGCATTTTTTCAGTCTAAGAGTACTAGTTTATATTAATTCCTAGTTTAATACTGTGGCTCTGTGCCCAAGATCATTTTGACCCATTGCATATATCATAACAAAAGGAGCATTGTAGAAGGAAAAGACATTTAAAGTGTGTATTGAAGACTTGTAGCAGTAGCAAAGGATAAAAATAGTTAGGTGAAAAACAAAAAGGGAGAAAAAAACAATGTGAAGAAAACTGCAGGGCAATACCACCACCCCACCTGCCCCCCTGCCCCAAGCTTTTAACATTCTGAACAAAGGAAGATGAAGTAGAGTAGTCTTGACAAGTTAACTTGGAAGAGAGAATGGAAAAAGTAAAGTACAGTGACAGAGATTAACTAGTGAATGATCCAGAGCAGATAATAAGACATAATATTGACTCTGTGTTTCTTGCATTAAAAGCACAATGGACCACTTGGGTGAGAATATTGTGTGTGTATCAATCAAATCTAAAATTCATGTAGTTCAGTTGTAGAATTATTAATAATTGGAATCACCCCTGTTGTCATATAAAGGAAGTTTTTTATCATATATCATGCATGTAGACATTGTAATGAATTGTTACTATTCGTTAATTTTATATTAACCACGTTCCTCACTCTTTTCAAACTTTACCAAAAACAGCGTCTTCATTTTCCAGCTAATTATTTGCACATAAATTTTGTATTTGCCACAATAATATAGCAATTAAAAGCTATTAGCCTTACTGTGTCACATGCTATTATAATGATTCAGGTTCCATTGACATACAATAGTTAAGGTTACACATGGCTTTATTATTATATTTCAGGCACCTTAACAAGCATGTAGTTCCAACCCCCAGCCATGAGCACAGACACCTTTCACGACCCCAGGTTGCTCAGGGCTACATTCAAACTGGTCTTGAACCCCTCCAGGGATGGGTCATCCACAACTTCTGTGAGCAACTTGTTCCAGCACCTCACCACCCTCACAGTGAAGAATTTCTTTCTAATATCTGATGTAAACCAACTTTCATTCAGTTTAAAGCCATTCCCCCTTGTCCATGCCTTTGTACATCCCACTCCAGTTTTTCCCACTTTGCCACTGACAAGGATGTTAAACAGCACTGGTCCCAGTACCAACCACAGAGGAACAGCACTGGTGACTGGTCTCCACCTGGACCCTGTGCTGACAACCACAGCATGTGTGTATATGGCCCTGAATACAGCCACCAGCAACCAATTCCACACCCACAGGCTGGTCAGGCTATCAAACCCCTGTCTCCCCAGCCTAGGGACAGGGAAGTCATTCAGGACAGTGTCAGATGCTCAGAAAGCAGTGGCACATCGGTAGGTCACTGTGGATAATTGCATCAGCAGAACTGTCAGCAATCTGCAGCAAAGAAAGCTCATGTAGCACTTAGGAGCATAACCTGAATAGCATCAAATAGAATCAGGGGAAGTTTTACCCCTGATACAATTTAGCAAACCAGACTACCTTTATGCTTAGTTTTGTGGTCCACATTTGAAGAAGGATGTGGAAAACTCCAGTGAAAGGTCAGTGAGGAGGAGAGGCCAGGAAAATGAAAACAAGGACTTTGTAGCAGGGTTTATGAAGTTATTGTAACGTGATAGAGAGACAAAATGGCATTCTAGACTCATTCCTGAAAATATAGAAGGATAATTTTGCGTATTTAACGTTCACAGTGTTAGCTAAATTAGCTTGGTGCTAACTTGACTAAAGTTACTGAAGTTTTCTGAGAATTAAATTTGCCTAGTTCTTTTTGACACAGACAGACATCAGACAGATATTTCACAGAGATCAATATTTCACAAATATATAAGACTATAAAAATATGCACATTTTGGATTCTAAGCTGTGGGCAGTCAAAAATGGGCTGACATGATCACTCTCTAATGGACAGGAAGATGTACTCAGGAGCTAAGATATGGAGACAACCCATATTTTAGTGTTATATACACCTACAGAGAATAATACCAGGGGAAAAAAAAAAAAAAGAAAAAGGAAAAAGAAAATTCAAAAAGGAGCTAACTAGAAAGCAGAGAAAAAAAACCCAATCACTGCAGTGTGTCTGGTTTGGGAATTCTGATGTGCTCCTGGTAAAATGGTAACCTTATTGACAAGAGGTCTTGAAAATTAAAATATACATTAATTCTATTTATTTGGAAAAATCTCTGAGTGTCTAGAATGGCAAAATGAAGATGAAATTTAGTATAAAGTGTGGAGATAATGTCTCTCAATACCTTTTTTCTTCCTGCAGGAACCATGATAGAACCTAAAAATCATGGTTTATATTAATGAATATTTGCAGCAAATAGACAAGTATCTAGACCTGGCAGGTGAAGTAGGGAAACAGAATGTTAAACAGCACAAAAAAAATTATCTAGGCTGGAGAATAAAGTACCCAAAATTATAGCAAAGGTCAAATTGCATGGCGGTTTTTCCATAATTCCCTATAATCATAGAAAAACAAATACAATAAAATGGACCATTTTTAGAGGTGCTCGGCCTCCTATTTACTTCAATGCTTCAGCACAACAACTGAGGCAGGTAACATTCCCCCTTCCCTCAGTATTGACCTAGAGCTGTCACTTGCCAGTACTTGTACTGAGTAAGACGTTTTTGATGTAAACCCACCTAATAGTGTTCAGAAAATTGGTAAAAATATATTATTCTATGCAGTAGGCTTGTCACACTGATGTGCTACTCCTAGAAATCCAAACTGAAGGCATGCCTCACAACCTCTGGCTTGACTGAGCAGCAAAGCATCTTCAGCATCAATGAGAACAGAGCTGAACTACAGATACTGAGAGCAAAGGGATGAAAGTTACATTTTCTTCTTTTTATACAAACCTATTTCCAAGTGTGCATCTATAATATGTGCATTTATACATCTTAAACATGCAGCTGTGACATAAATGGACAGTTTGACCTTCTAATTTTGTGTATTTCACAGGCTTCTGATTGAATTCTCTGTACTGCTGTGACCAGCAATACAGGGCTTTGTAAGTTTACTAACTAGCAAATGAGAAATATCGATATACTTATGAATTTAATCTTTTTGGCCTTGCAACTTTCAAAATCAAAGCTTAGCACTCCAAGAGAGGTATTGCAATCTTTAGCAGGGTGCCACACTGGCTATTAAAATATGTACACTGATACTGAACCATCAGTGCAAGCAGAATTTAATATTTTAAAATGTTTCTTCCTGACCTTTTCTTTGATGAAATGGTTTAAAATAATCCACATGCATTACTTTACATTCTTCTGGACAATATAACAGTTTTATTTAGGGGACTCTACTCTCTGTTGAGATATGAACAATGTAACAAAATTGCATAGCAATGCTATGGCAAGGAAAAAGATGAATTTGGGAAGTTTTATTGTCTTAGACAATCAGTTATGAGATTAGATGCTATCTCAAGAGAAATTTGAATCAAAAGAACTGCAAGGAATGGAGGTAATTCAGCAATGTCATAGCCATACACTAATTCAAGAGATTTGCCTGTTTGCTCTAATGGGAATACATTTACGTCGGTGAGGCTTTTTGAAAGAAAACTCTCTAATGGTATTTGAAGACCACACCTACTCACAGAAATAGCACTCACTGGCATAAGTTAAAATACAAAATTGACTCTGATCAGTCCTCTTGATTTTCCATGAGAGTTGTGTTCAAATTACATTTGAAAATCCCCCACTGAGGCTGGAAACTTTATGTCCACTGCACCATTATAGTAATGCAAAACAGGCCTGTAGCTGCACTATTTTAGGCTGTGATCCCGTCAGATTTCATAAGGTGAGCAAGACCAGGCATTGGAGAGGAGACCTCTTCAAAGAAACACCAGACAGTACAGGAGGTGGTGCAGGCGACTCAGTAATTGATGTGCTTGCCTCCAAGTCACAGCTGAGCTGAAGATTTCATTGCCCAACGTGGTGCTAGGGGTGCTGTCAAGAATCCTGTCTTTCAGATTCAATGGGAATCAGGATCTGTGGCTAGTTCCCCTCCCTAAAGGTAAAGCTTTGAAATATCTGGGGGCTGTCAGCAGAGTACAGGAACTAGTTTTTAACATTTTCCACGTTAGGGAACTGATTTCATGAGTGGATATTTGTGCATATCTGATGGGACGCCATACACAATGTGCAAGTCTGAAGGCACAGGGATCTCGCAGAAAATGTAAAATGTTAGTTTCCTTAAATAAAATAATCTGGTGCTAACACTAACTGTTCTCTAGTAGAATTACCATATTTCTATTCAAGTTATTCCATTCAATTTCCAATGCCTCTTTGTCTTACTTACATCACCCATCTTCAGTCTGAAGCCACTTTTAATGTGGTTTAAACAACTCATCAGTAGGAATTCACTAGACTAGCCATATTCATTCATGGACACTGCATTCATCTGTTAAAGGCATATGTATGTACTAGAAATGTTTTCCTAAGTGATCTATCATTGTTTTTTAACTACTGCTAAAGGAAGCTAGCCCTGCAAAGCAGTGATGAGTCTGGCTTGCAGAACATTGGTAATAAAGTCTTTCCTTTTCAGCTTCCTAAAGTACGCTTTTCCTGAACCACAAAGAAGCAGCATGAATGAAATAGTGGTGATAGATGCACTGAAATTTCCTCAGGAATTATCAGGCTCTTTTTTTTCCCACTATCCCTTCTTTGCATAAGAGTCCCAATGGTGTATTGAGCAGAAAATTATTCCTACCTAGAGAGCTAGTCCTATTAGACTCCTAAATTGTTTGTTTCAACAATGTGTTTTCTTTCCTCTATCCTCACAAAAGCCTAACAAGCCATGCACTCTAATCACATGGTAATTATAATTAGTGTATGACTGGAAATGCAGGATGAGTAATGCATGTGCTCAACAAATATTCTATTGAAAACTAGAAGAAAAATGTTATCCTAAATATTAAAAATAAGGAAAATCTTAGGAGATTAATTTATGGCAGTTTAAGTCTCACCTGCTGTTAGCTGATTCATTCCTGGTTCTTATCAAGTGAAAGGCACACACTCTTTTATTCAACAATTTTTAGTCTGACACAGTGATGTTTCTGGTTTCCATGGACTTTCATTTTATTAGAAACACAAGGAAACAAATGCTGCCTGAATGATAAAGAGATGGAAGAAATGCCAACGAAGTATTCAATCTGAAAACAAGTTTTATAAATTTCTCTTCTGAATATCAAGATTTGAAACAGGGATGAGTTTTTCATCTTTTGAATTGCTCTTTCAGCTTCAGTGCTCTTGGACTATATATGTACTACACTACATGTCAGTGTATGTAGCATTCATGGGGTTTTGCTCTTCTTACAGCATCAGTTTAAAGTCATTCCTTAATTTTCCTTTGTTCTCTCCTCTGTGGCCATTGATGGAACATTGCCTTTGTGTTATACATAATTTTTAAACTTCAAAAGGGGGGACAGATGGAGTAGAAGTAATTTGAAATTAAGTGTTTAACATCTTAAATACTTTCTACCTCTGATTTACAAGTCAAACATATTAATGCTTTCCTTGTGCTATAATTGAGAAATGATCCTCACATCAAAATATGACCTGTCAATAAACTCTCCAGATACTGATAATAATCTTTTTCCATTCACTCCATATAAATCCACTAATCTCCACAATTTGGAGCTTGATTCTCATTCACATTAAAAAGACAAAAAAACTCATGATCAATTCAGACCCACAGATATTTCAAGAGAAAGTTAGCATAACGCAAATGAAGGAAAATTTAGGCCTTTCATTTTCAATTACAAACAATTAATTTTTGAATCTCACAGAAAATGTGCCATTTATCTGTGATTTTTATTTATCTGTTCATTTTGCTAATATATAAGAGCAAAATCAGGAATTTATTTCCAGTAAACCTCTCCATTCAACAAATATTTTGTCTCACCAGTTGACTACTCAGCACGCCTGCCTTTTGTTAACATCATTGACAAAGGAATAGACACAGTCTGGGGTACCCAACTGTGTATTATCTACACTACAAATCACCTGTCCTCACTCGTTAGCTCCTGCATTGAAACACACAAGGGAGCTCAGGTGTTCATATCACCAAGGCATGAATTCTTAAAACTGTTTTTTCTTATCTGACTGGTGAACCATCACGGGTGAATGGGAAAGCAAAAATAAGAACTGGTGCATTTGAAACAAAAGTTGTCACTTTTGTAAAAACAGAGACTGAAAGCGTAGCCACAGTGCTGTTGTTCTGTATCTGGAGTCATAGCAAAGACAGAATGTAAGCTGACATCTTCACTCCATTTATGCTTAAGGGCAGAGGATACCCCCTTCTTTTTTTTTATCCCATCATCTTGGGGAAGCTCTGAAGGACTTTGGATATGTCTCTATCTACAATGCATATATGCTTTGATTTTTAGCTATGCTGAATTGAAAATCCATCCTGTAATTCCAGTATAGGTACTGACACAACCATTCCCTCCCAAGCATTCAGGAACACTTAAACAAAGCACTATTAATTTTCTCTTTCAATTCTAACAGTGTTCTGTGTTTTTTCTGTCTAGTGTATACCATAGGCAAATAACACAATAAGGTTCATGATCATCTTAGAAGCCTTGATGTCATGTGTGACTTATTCAAACTAGGTTATGTGTACTGAATTACTCAAATGACTACTATTAGGCAATTGCCTTCCTCAGAAAACCTATATCCTATAATTTCTCAAATAATTGTAAATGGTCAATAACAATAGAGCTCATATCACTCCCCATAGTAGTCAATCAAGGACTATATTAGATACAGTTGAACAGCATGCAGGTATCCTATTTGATGCTTTGTAATCTTAGTATTTGGAAGCTTTTCTGTCAAAATCAATGACAAAAGAATCAAGCCTAGTATTTTTAAAATATAACATTGTAAATATGCTGAAAAAAAGTAATATCAGCTCATA
>VRYO01002355.1:25544221-25554421 GCA_009812075.1 Sialia sialis
TTATCAGTGTGAAATTACTGTACCTGATTGCTTGTAGATCACATATTAACTTATTGAATAAATTGATTACTCCAATGTTTTGTATGTTTGTGTCTACTGTTCTAAATCTATATACACAGATGTAAAGCAATCCTACTTGTGTGTGAAATCCAAGTGACTTTTCCTTGGGCTGCAATGGAAACTAAAAGGAAATTTATGGCATTGCACAGGCAAACTAATCCTGTTTGGGAACTGCTTTAGTCCACCTGTGCAGTGCTGCTCTCACAAACAGTGTAAGGGCTCTTTTCCTCCATAGAAGCCACAGAGAGAATCTCACAACACTTTGTAGAATATCTTCCTAGTTTAAACCATTCTTTGTCTGAGCATATGGGTTTCCTGGATGTCATCTACAGGGCAATACTAAACCACCAAAAAAAAATCTTTAACCTTAAACATGCATGTGGTTCTGATTAAGCCTTCCAAATCACTCATATTTAAACTCAACTGTCTAACAGCTTCATTTGTGGGATGCCAAGAGAATCCATTTTTTTTATATCTGATGGTCTTCCACACAGATACAAAAGAAAACAAAACAAAAGAATCAAATCAAATCAAAACAACAACAACAAAAAAATGCAGAAAGTAATCATCATATAACCACAGAAATCTAGGAACCATAGAAATTGAGTTTGAGTTTGTTTTGCATTTTGATTTTGGTTGCTTGTTTTTGTTTTTTTTTTATTCACAGTTTTTTACTGAAACTATTTCAGTTGGTTTCTGCCTTTCTAGCTCTAAAACTTAAAGTTTCTGCTTCTTTGTTTGCTTGTTTTCAAAAAATTCTTTAAACCAGTAATCCAACTATTAAGAGTTTACATTGTCACATAAACTCATCCATACAGATCCCAGTTTGGAAGTTAAAAATCCACTGTGTCGTATATGGATTGAAATCACATACTGTACGTTTGCTCAGAAGGAGAGGGAGACAATGGTTACTTCACATGCAGCTTTTCAATACTTTCTCTGTGCTTTTGAATATGTATCTATGGGCCTTATTTATTGGACAGTATTCAAAACCTCCTTGTGGGCCCAATCACTCATTTTCTCAGGGGCTCTTCAGTCAGGGTCTCAGTACTCTAGAATCTGAATACTTTCCAAACCCTAATTAATGTATTGTTGCAGAGTCCTGTGAGAAAAGAGGATTATACTGTCCAATTAACAAATAGGGAAATGAGAAAATGTAAGGTAAAAGCCTCCATTACACCAAATACTTATATCTGTTTTTCTCACAGTACTGAACTTTAGATAGCATTATATACTTTCAAGGTACACGTTTCTTGGATTTAGCCATAGTAAAGAGTACAAGATTAAATGTTTTCAAAACAGACATGGTATGTTCTAGAAAAAGAAAATTCATATGGATAATTGGCTCACTTGCCATTGTAAAACTTCAGAGATATAATTAATTTTTTTCACAGCAGCATATTTATTTTCTTCAACTGTGGAGGTTTCCTTTCTGTGACAGAAGGTTTTCTCCTTCAGCCATGGAAAATCTACCCATTTCTGCAGCAAATCAGACAGACAGTATACAACCAACAGCTCCTCTCTTACTAAGCTGCAGAGAATCTTTATCCAGTGAAGCAGGAGGAAAATATTAATGAAGTCAATTGACAATGAGACAAAGTGTGTAACATATGTAAAAGCCTGGACAGTGAGAGAACTATATGATAGGCACTGTAATGGCATAGATTTTAATTTCAATTCCATCAAAAGGTGTGTCATTTGCTCTAAAGATTGATTTCCAAAATAGTCAATGCTAATCAGTTGTCCTGCCACAAGATTTAATCAGAGAAATGCAATTAAATGACTTTATCAAGCACTAAGGCAATATAGGTCAAATGTAGGGGTTGTAATTTATTACAGTCTAATTTCTTGAATTCATTGCTGTTTGACTTTGCACAGGTTACAGTGTCTACACAGATAGCAAGATAGGTGGGCAAGGGAGGAGACAGTGGGTTGTGACTGTTCATTTCCTAGATAAATTGGTAACAGAAATCACTACCAGTGAATATGCAGCGGTTGTATGAGATTATTTTTCTGGATGTCTTTTGTGTGCTCTTTTTGCTGCACAGAAAGGTTTTCTTTTTGTTTGGGAGCAATAAAGAAGATGAAAGAATTGTTCTCTCACCAAGAGAATAGACTCATTGATGTAGAAATGGAATAAATTGATAAACCAATACAAAATCCAGCCCAAGTGCAAACCTTGTGGCTCCAGCTGTGTTGTATTAGATGCACTGTTACAAACTACATCCTAGGGAAGGTATAATTCTTAGGTTAGCAGAAAACAAAGATATTCTAATCTCATATACCAGGAAAATGGCCCACAAAGAAAATATTACTACATATGCCAGCTAAGTCCTATCACTCAGCCAGCCACTGGCATGAGAACTCTCATTTATTTTCCTGGGCTTTTCTTTTTTTCTCCTCATTTTTTTCTAAACTTGTGAACTTTTTTGGGCATATCAGCAACCACTGAAATATAATAAAAATGGATATATTGGTAGTATATTTCATTTCTTACCATTTTACTGGCAACTTTACCAAAAATCCTGATATTTCTCAAGATGAATCAGAAAACGAAAGGCAATTTCTATTACCTTTGCAAGAATATATTCCAAACTTAGGTCATTTGAATCATGAAAATTATTTGCATACTAAAACAAAAGAAAATAGTGTTGATTTCCACTGAAGTATTGTATTGCTGTTCTGTAAATAGGATAATTCTCATTATACTGACAGGATGGGAAGGATTTATATATTTATACTCTGTGTGATATACAAGTAGCAAAATTATAAATGTGCAAAGTTCACTTATCTCTGTCTATTGACCTTGTCATTCTGATTCCACCAAGAAAGCAGGAATTGTACTTTCACATATTTTATTTATTCACAGGCTGAAATTAGTTCTATGGCCTATGGGTTCCCTGAAGCTACTTCTGTGATTCACTGAATTGCCTCTGCTGGATTAGTGCACATTAGAAATGAAATAACTGTCAGCAGCACTTGCTTTCTGAGCGATACTGCAGGCCAAATATTCATACATTAAAACATGCTACAAGAGGTGTCTTCGGGAGAAAATGAGTATTACAATGTTTAACTAGCCATTGAGGATGAGAGCAAACTACACTTGAGATGTTCCAGGACAAGGTTCCAACTTAGGTTTAGAACTGTTTTTTGTTAACTCTGTCAGCATTATTTACCTGTATCTTGCTGGAACATTTAACCACTTTAAACTGAATTAATTATGAAAAGTAATTATGAAAGTAATTATGAAAAATACGTAAATAAAAATGTAATTGACAGCTGCCCTTAAGAATATATTTTAAAATCAAAGTGATAAAAAATGTAGGAAATTAGAGCATGCCAATCCTACAGGATTCAAGACTTTTACTGAACTTCCAGCCAAGGTGATGCTCAGCCACATCCCCATCCTGGTTTAGGATGAAACCAGAGCAGGAAAGCCAAAAGAGGAGCACAGCTGAACAGACTCCTAAGCAGGACACACTGCAATCAGCATTGTACATACAATGTCTATACAAAACTGCAGAAATCCTCCTAAAGAAAACTTCTCAGAGGTTACCTTTCTAGAGGTAAGTCAGAAAAATATTTAAATATTTTGTGTGCTTAGAAACAAGTTAGACTCCATGAAAAAGCTCTTCCAGATCAGGAATTCCATTGATATTTACTAAAAATTCTCTAAGAAATCGAAATGAGAGAAGTATGTTTTGACTTCTTCATTGCCATGCACTTGGCGATGTCATAGCATTGTCCACTTCCATGAAAATATCATGCATTTCTTATCTGTTCTTGTATCAATTTATAGTAGATATTGATTCAAGATTTGTATGCTGCCTGTTACAAGCATGCCTGTAGCAATTATAATAAAAGTTACTTGGTTGAATAATTTTTTAGCTTTCTAGAGCTCCTAGGATCTTATGTGACACACAGACAGATAAAATACCACAGGGTGCATTCACTATTTTAAATAATCATATATAAGCATTTATACATTAAAAACACTGGAAAAGCATTAAATGAACTTCACCTCTGCAATGTTATCTTCACTCTGATCAATGTTTTCACTAGTCCCAGAGCACCTAGAAAATGCACACATATCCAAGACTGAAATTTTTGGAGCCAGGTACAGTAATTTCACAACTATAAGGTGCACCCAATTATAAGGCGCACTTCCAGGTTGTCGACAAATTTCTGAACTTTATCCATATATAAGGTGCATCAGACTATAAGGTGCACTTTTTTTTTGCAGCGAGGATCTATGAACAACAAAGTAACGAATTAGTAACGGAATCGTGCAATCGCGGGGTTTACTGGCAGGTGCTCAATTTGCAAACATATTTCACGGATCAGCGTAGACTTTAAACCAAGCCCCAGGTGCCCTCCCCGTGCCGTGGGCCCCAGCACTCCCGCTTGCCCCTGGCGCCGGCTGCCACAGCTCCATTTCCGGGTTGGTAAATTTCCAAACTTTGTCCATATATAAGGCACATAGAATTATAAGGCACACTTCCGGGTTTCGATCACAATTTTAGTCAAAAGTGTGCGCCTTATAGTCGTGAAATTACTGTACTCTTCTGCTTGTGCCCACACTCACAGTGGTTGCATGCCATTCTGAGCAATTTGAAGTGGAATGCCAGCAAAATATTTTAAGTAATTTCAAATTGAGAAAGAGAATATAGCTTTCTAAAGCAGTATGGCAATCTTCCGATGTTAATAAAATTCTCATTTTTATAACACATAACCCTGAGCCACACAGCCCCTTAAGTTCCAAATTATTTCATGACAAATTTGACATACTGGGTTTTATAGGCCTAATACAATTTTAAACACAAAAAAATGTAACAGTGCACTGTGCACTGTGGCCATTTTTAGAAACACTTCACACAGTCACAGCTGTTTAGGTCTTATCCTGCATGCAAAGAGCTTTATTTTTTAAATTTAAATCAACAATCATGGGAAATATCAAGAGACAGTAATATTAGTAAATGTATTATGCTAGTATATAATTACTTTATGTCACATTTGCTTCTCAGAGATAATAAATCCACCAACACCACCAAAATGAAACAAATATTCAGATATGATCAGTTTACAGACCTTAGAAGTTTAAAACAGAAAAGCCTGGAAGAAAAGAGTTACCATTAAAAATCTAGTTAGTATTAAAATTTATTTACACACACTGTAAACGCAAAAATCATGTCTGTGAGATGCTACTGCATAATCAGATATCAAAACCAAAAGTTTTAGAAAAACTATATTTGGAAAGATGAGTGGGGGTCTCCAAAACTCTAAATTAGTTTGTCTTCTATAGAGACTTATTACTTTAACTGTACATGAAAGAAGGGGAAAGGTTATGTTTCCAACACAAAATAAATATTCACAATTCCAAAGAAAAATTACTTTTGGCATTTTTGGCAAAACTACAGGCACATTCTACAGTATTGAATCAAAGCTCCTATCATATGATTTACTAAAAATGGAAATTGAAAACGACTATATTTGGAAAAATACCATTTACAGAAGTTTATATATTCCCAAGATTTCAGTAGCAATAAACATCTTCTGTATTTTAAAAATGCTTTGTGTAAATAAAAAATCTAAGGTGTCAATTTTTGCAAGAATCTATCAGACCTTCCTCTCAATTCATTAAGTGAAAGACTGATTACAGTCATATTATTTTACAATTGATTATGACCAGAAAACAGCACTCTGAAAATATATTGGTTAGTACACTGGTCCAGACCTTCCAGCATTCCTGGTCATCATATAGTTCAGAATTATCTATAGAGCTTCTTCTTTGTGCTCCAGGTCTTCTGATTTTCTCCTGTGTCTGAAAGACACAGAAAATTTGAAGGATCAATTAATTTCCCTCAAGACCTTCTATAAAGACCTTAAACAGCCTTCTTCTCCTGTTTGTCAGCTTATTCTGGCAAGCGTTCACACTCAGCTTTTTCCATTTGTCACCCCACAAACTGCAAGTCACCTCCAAGACAAATAAGACTGGAGAAAATATGTTTACATGGCTCTTGGCCAGGACCATCCAATAGCTTGTATAAAGTTTGCAGTGTTATCAGAGAACCTGAATATTGTACTGAAATGAATATCAATAGAAGGCATTGTTAGGCCTTATAGGACAATAAATTACATATACATTTTTTCACAGAGGATTTCCTCATTATCTTGCTGATTGATAAAACTGTAAATGAAAAAACAAACTTTCAAGGCAGGTTATAAACCTCTGCTCTGATATTTTAAACATACTCACTACCATTAGGCCTACCCCAAAATCTCTTCTACTGCTTACTCACAACAGCTTACTAATGACAGAAGTGAAAGAGAAATGCGGTGGTGTGAAAGAGGTTTTTCCAAGCTTCCAATGAAGCAACACAAGACAGAATGCGTTGAAGAGACATTGGAATATGATCCAAAGAATGGAATGTGAATGTCAGTCTGGAGGAAAGGTCAATCCAAAAGGGTATAAGGACAAAATAAAAGGAATATTGCAGTAAAGTGTTGTAATGGCACCAAGGATCTTCATCAAAACTTTGATGAAAAATCCAAGAAAAGTACCAGATTTTAAAACTAATATCTGCTTTGTTTATCAGTTCATGTTTTCTCATAAATCCTCACTGCATCTTCCTGCATATGGAAGAAAACAGTCCTCCTGATAAGGAGTAGTAGGAGGAGAGTTGATAATTTGTAAAAAGCAGAAAATATAGAATTTTCAGACCTCAGGTTCTAATGCCCAAAAAAGTTTGAGTCATACTTCAGTTCAGGCAAGAGTTTGGATCAAACAACAACTTGCATAGAGTTCCATTACAGACATGCCAACAACCTGAACTCCTCTGAGTCATGGTTAGGAATGTTTGTTCATGAAAATAGAAAATGCTTCATTTCTGGTTATCCACAAACCTCTCACTTTCCTCTTCTTCTAACTAAACTAAATGTTTCTAGGGTCCATAACTGTAATGATATAGTTATGATAAAATAATGACAGGTACAGATGCTTTAAATATTTTTTTTTAAATTTATGGTACACTTTAAATAATAATTTTGCTGCATTGACTGTTTGATTTAAGCAGCACTATATATCTTTCTCTTCAAGACTGAAGTAACCCAGATAATTTAGGCAGATCGAAAATAATGTGGGAGGGACCTGAAATATGTCCAAAGTGGGTCATCAGTAGTCAGATTTTGTTTCATTATCATCTGACCTCAAGCTCAAAATCCATTTTCTTTTCAAATTGCCCAAGATATTTAGGTAAGACAACTAAAAACATCCTCTTCTTTTTTACAACGGATGGAAAGAGAGCTAGAATAAAGCACCACACCCCACCTCCACCCAGTGAAAATTCCACTCAACATTCCAACTATTTAAAAAATTGGTATTCTCTTATCTGAATAGAAGGAATCTGCTATTAAAAAAAAAAAAAAAAAAAAAAAAAAAAAAGGCAGATGCTTATAATAAATGTAAGAATAGGCAAGTAGGAAACTGAAATTCCATGGACAAATGCAGACAGCAAGAAAGATAAAAGGAAGGAATATGCCCCAGCAAGTTAAGTTTCAATAATTTGGATATACAAAGCCGTTCCTATTTTACACTGTGCAGCTACCACAGTAGACACTCTGAAAGCAGACAAATCCTTGTTCAGCCTGTAGTAACAGCCCTGTTAACACTGGCCTTGGGTGGGCACCCTAAGAACAAACGGCACTGGCACCTCCCTTTTTTAATTGCCCTGTGCTTGCCATTCCACCTTTTGTTTTTCAAAGCCACCCTGACTTTCAGTGCATTGTATGCAGGAAAGCAGGGGACAGTAAAGATAGAAGAGAGTTTTGCAGTAAGTAGACAGCACTCCGGAGCTTAAGCATCTCGCTCTGTGTTCACGTCCTAGATTTGGGTGCACAGATAAATTCTCCACATCTCAAATTGGATTTAGTTCTGCAGATTGAAAATAGCTGCTCATTTAAATTCCAGTGAACTTTGTTCTTATCAAACAAATTCTGCTATTTTTCTGAGTTATGCTACTAAAATGCAACATGAATAATTGCCTTTGTCCTAGTTCATAGTAATAGAAAGGTTTGCAAACATTTTGGTGCAGTGCCTGCATCCCCCTGGGCAATGCTTGACACTTAAATCATCACAGATTTCTCTGAAATTGAATGATGATTTCAGTACCAAAAAGTGGGGTTTTCTTAATCACCATCAGAGGTGATTTGCCAGACTTGGTCTATGGGGAGTCTCCAATAATGTAATTGGAAAAGTACCTGCAGTCAGTAATGAGTGTTGGAGAATGATTATCTGTGGCTAGGTGTGGTGCCTGTGATGGTACTGAGAAACATCTGAGCACCAGTGGAACAACACTTCCCTTATGTAAATGTGATTCATTTAAATAATGAATAGGAAATGATCAGAACATTTGAAGATATTCATCACTATGGCAGTGGCAAAGTCCTCTCTATTCCATGTTACCAGAGATTTCATGAATAACACCTGACAGATTAGCAAGCTGAAACCTTTATGTCAAAATCCTGAATTCTTTAAAATATTTTTCTCCAGGAGACAAACTAAATCAGCATAAGAAAGTCAGTCACATATACTATCTGCATGGTTCCTAGCAAATTAAGTAAACAATTGTGGGGGAAATATAAAAATTAAAATCAATTCTATCTTTGTCAAAACTGGGGAAAAGATTTCTCAAACACATAATTGCTCAACATAAGACACATGGTTTGCTCCTTGAGGTCCTAGGTATAGTGGAATACACTGAGGTTTGTCATATTACCTCAGAATATTTAGTTTCTCTGTGTTGACTTGCTTACGTTAGGACTAATTTTTCCTATAGGACAAGGGAACAGAGTACAGGACAGAAACAGGTCAGGACAGAAACAGATCTCCAAAGCATTTAAATCATATGCTTGATTTTACTTCATTGGACTAAAATGGCACCCTAAAATGAAGAACATCCACTTGGCACATGGTTAAACATAAAAACTTAGAAGCACATTTCTTATAAAACAAATCTAGCTTTTGGTAGTATTGCAACAATTATTATAAAACTGGATTGTATCTCTAAATCAACAGTTCTGGCATCATACCTCAGATCTAAATTTTATGCCTCTAAAGATTTGGAGAAAATTAAGAAATAAAACTCTATAGTTCCAGCAAAAGCAAAATAAAACTTAAAATGAAATTCACTGATAATGATGTTAAGGGCTCTTGTTAGAACTACATATGCAGCATGAGTATATTTGTAATAAGATTTGCTATGACACAAAAGAATGCCTTTTTGTCATAAGAAAGTGAAATTATATAAATAATGTGTTCATACAAACAACAAAAGACATCAATTAAAAAAAAATAAAACAACAAAAAACAAAAGACAAACCAGGTTTTATAATCTGTTCTATGAAATTGTTGCTAGTATAAAGGAAACTTTCAGAAATTTAAATTTTTGTGGAAGAGTGGAAAGTAGAAAGAATGTAAGTACAGAAAACTAAAGATAAAATCATAAAAACATCTAAAAATATTTAGGGAACTCTTTATGAATATATAAAAATAAGCAGTCTGACAAAGACTCTATAGGACCAACAAGTGACTGAGGAGCTGTAAAAGAAGATAAGGCCGAAGCTGAATGGTTGAATAAATTTTTTGTATTGATATTCTCTATAGATGAGGTTAGACTGGTTTCCACAGGGGAAACTTTTTTGCAGAGGAAGAATTACAGGAATGATTTGCAATTGAACTCTCAGCGAAAAAAACCTTAGAACAAATCAATAAAATTCATAGTAACAAATCACCACAACAAGATGATTTTCACCTATGAGCTAAAAATATAAAATATGAAGCTGTCAGATGGTTAATACTACTGAAAGTGACCTCAGTACTGAGAGAATCAATAGTTAAAGAAGTCAGTTCCTCAGTTCTTCTGAGAGGCTTCAGTTGGGTAGAAGAAAATATGCATGAGTTAATCTGACCTCTCAAAAAACCCCAAAACTATATGCAAAAAAAAAAAAAAAAGAGTAGACAAACAAATAAATATGGTATAATGAGAAGAATTAACTCAGCTTTTGAGTTGTATTATCATGCCTCACAAATTTACTGGAGCTCTTTGAGAAATTGAAGAGCATAATAGCATAGGAGAAGTGGCT
>VRYO01002355.1:25555421-25602213 GCA_009812075.1 Sialia sialis
CCTGAATATAAGCCGCACCACTGGGGTAGGTTGGATTCTTCAATGAAAAAGGTGAAGTTTATATTCATGAAATTACTGTACTTGGAATAATAGGAAAAATATTTTGTAAGATTCTTGATTTCTTGAGGAACAAAAGGACCTAAAGAAAACCAAGCTTTAAAAACATTATTCTGTGAAGGGAGTTTTCTAGAAAACATCAAGCATACAGATATTTGTTTTATTCAGATTTTGTAGCAAGCTCTAGGGATATTGATGAAAAAGATGACTAATTTTGCTGAAAATGCCAAATTATTTAGCATTGTCAAAACAAAAGCCAGCTACAACAAGCTACAGAAGGTTATCATAAAGACTGTTTGGACTTGGAAAATATCCAAGGATAATCAACAGCCATTAGTACAAATCAGCTATTACTATGATGAGTCTAAATTAACCGTGTTCACTCAAAACAGTTTTGGGAGCCTTTAACTCATCTATACAGGCTTCAGCTCAATACTCATAAGAGATAATGAAAGCAGCAGAATGGTAGACATAGTCGGATAACAAATCCAAAATATTGAATATTGAACATAGTCCTAGTTCCCCACATCTGAAAATGGACTCCAGAGAACTAAAGAAGATGCAGAAAAGTGTACCTAGAGGATAAAAAGTTGCTATTTAAAGTAGAGATGAAGAATAGTAGGTAGAAAGAAACACCCATGAGATTAATATGATGAATACTTATAAAATATTGACTTGAATAAAGCATACAGAGAACTGTTCCCTGGTTCCCATCATGAAGGAACTTAAGTGACTTAGTTATCAAGTGTCAGGCTTAAAGCAAACAAAAGGAAACACTTTTCACAAAGC
Organism: Sialia sialis; assembly: GCA_009812075.1. Lineage (NCBI taxonomy): Eukaryota > Metazoa > Chordata > Aves > Passeriformes > Turdidae > Sialia > Sialia sialis. The sequence continues at coordinate 25,556,268 of VRYO01002355.1, forward strand.
ACATAATTAAACTGTAGAAGTCACAGTTGCAGGATGTTGGAAATGTCAAAAGCTTAGGTGGGTTAAGAAATAATTAGAAAAAAATCTTACGAAAGAAAAAATTCATCCAAGGCTATTCTGGGTAATCAAAAAAGCCTGTTTCTCACTCACAACGTCTTGGAGTTATGGTTTGACAAAAGTCAGAAACAGTAGCAGAAAGATTTTACTTTTTGTTTGGCCTGTTCTGTTATTCTCTCTCAAAGCTTTATCTATTAGCCACTGACAGAATGCTGGTCTACTTAGATCTTTGTATCTGTTCCTGTATTTATGTTCATCACAAAGGACTTTTCTTTGATTTTCAAGATGACTTGATAAGAAGTAAACCCACTAAAATAAGAGCAGTGATGACTCTGCAAAGGTATTTTTGCTAGAGGTACTTGATGAAGCCGTCTCCTACCCAAATTAAATATCTATCCTAAAAAACAGGGAACACTCTTATCCTTTGTGGCAGTCTCAAGGCAGCTTTATCTAGCAATCTGTACCAAATAAGGGTCATTGTTCATGCATCCTATGACCTATGCTTTTCTGCTATCTAAGTGCATCTCCAGGCACTGGTTCTGTTTTACAACAAAGCAGTTTGATCAGTCTAGGAACTTCAGCTGGCAAGCTTGAGTTTAAATTAATACAGCTGCTCTAATGGATCAGCCCCCAGCTCCTGAAGAACTTCCATGAATACTGGGTTGATGTGCTTTCTGAGATGACAGTAAATAGTTGAGAATTATCAGGACCTTATTAGGCATTTCTCACTAGAACACAATGAGTTATCATTTTGGCATTAAAAAGTAAAGCCATAAAGCTCTATGCCTGGCCTTTAAGAAATCAGTTCATGTCACCTGGCATTGTTAGGCTTACACAGGTTTCCTGAGAGAGGTTTCAGCTAATAATATTTCCATACATTTCACACACACAAAAAAAGATATTAATTTCTAGATGTTTCACCAGTACTTGATTAGCAACAAACATTGTGAAAAAGTATGATTTTAAGGTTTTTCCCAGATGTTAGACCAGAGCTCTATCAGAGAAACATGACACAATGTGGGACAATATTCAGTTGCTACAGCAATAATTCACGTTATGGAGCTACACCATTGGCACTTAGAGAAGATGTAACTCAGTCATTAGCCTTACAATCACTATTAGAAATCATGCTTTTATATTCAGTCACATGATTAATATTGGTATTTATATCCAGGTGCTTTGAGCTATTTCGTCCCAGATGGATATTATAAAATGCCTTGCTTGAGTAACACCCAGAGCTCTTAAATGTTGGACAGGACTGAAACCTCCAGAGAGGTTATGCAAAATCTGAACTGTACAAAAGTGGGTCAAGTTGAAGATATCCAGCGACATTAAGATAGCCAGGCTAGCAAGGAGATGAGAAGTTCACGAGCAGTGCACAAAAACACAAGCATAAAAATAGCTGTGTTCTTAGCAGAGTGATTATACAGAGCTCATTTGTCGGCTGAAGACAGATGTTCATCTAGCAAAGAACAGTGACAATTGAAGTTATGAGCAACCCTAAGAGTTTCCTCCTGTCTGTTCCTGAGAGCCTGCCAGTTCTGCAGCTTCTGGGCATAATGCATCATATGAGAACCCCATAAGGAGTCACAGTAGTAATAAACAGCTGATGAAGGCAGTCTGAAAAGAGAACTGACTTTGCCTGAAGTGGATAAGGCAAAGCTCTCAGGCTCCTTTGTCCAGCAGAGAATGGGAATGGCAATGTGGGAATGGCAACTTCCAGCTGGCAGATTAGAGGTATGGAGAGCTGAGCACAATAACATCCTCATTCTTCACTGGAAGACTTCTTCTCGTGACCCTAGGGAGATTAGACATTCAAAATTATTTAGAAGCTCAGCTTTTTTTATTTTTTTTCACCATCAAGTCACATAAAAGGAGGGAGGCAGGAGAAGGAGATTTACACCTTTATGATAGTAAGAAAGCTTGAAATGTTTTTTCTTTTCGCTCTTTTTTTAAAATGGGAACATTCAGTCTTTGCCTGAAGGTTAGAAGGAAAAGAATCATTTCACAGAAGTCAGAAATGTGACCTGAGAACAGAAAATATTATTAAAGCAAAATTTAGTATTTAAATATTTATGATTATTCTACCAAAATTTGGTAAGATTTTCCATAGTACCACTACTTGTATGCAAGATTACAAAAAGTAAGAAAGGAAAAACAAGACATGCCTGTTTTCACTAATTCTTTGTAAATCACACAGACTTAATCCCTTGTGTTTATCCCAGATCTCCTTCATTATCCGGTCTCTACAATAAATGCTGAAACATTCTGAGGAAGTTGCTTAACGCCATTTGGCCAGCGCCTGTTATCACATTATAAAACTGAAGTATCTCAGGAAAACACAGCCTCTTTTACAGTAGTACAAGTCGTACTTGTCCTACAGTTATTTTATACTTAACCTTCAAGCCACCATGCTCTAGGATATAAACCAATCATCACTGACAGAGATTAACAAGAAATTTCCTCTGCAGGCAGAGTATTTCATAAGTGCTCACTGCAGGGATTCTTGCACTTCCCTCTAAAGCATCTGGTAACAGCCATTGTCAGATGGAATAATAGCATAAGCAAGCTGCTAGTCTGATCTGGAATGGCTTCTCTTGTACACTAAAGCTTTTGTCCCTGATCTGCCTGTACGTCTTCCCTGCATTTTGAAAGAGGCAATACAGATAACTTCACACTTATTGCCAGTTAATTAGCAAAATCTTTCTCTTATACTTGCATAATTTGGTTGAGAAACACTAACAGCTATTGCAGAGAATCATAATTCATCTTAGATGTCATATGTAAACTCCAGGTATTCCTCCAGACCAGCTTTTTGAAATAGCATATTAAATAATGAAATTGAATTTAAGATTCATCTTCCAAGTGTTCCTGGGATTTTTGCTGTTCCCAGAACGAACACATTATGTAAATATTTTTTTCCATTGAGAGAATAATAGTAAGTAAACAAGATAAACAAGAGCTACCTACACACAGTCTCATGAACCTTTGATTTTTCACATGTCAAGTTAAATAAAGTACAGATTTCGTCAACAGATATCTGAATCAAGAATTAATATTATTTTAAAGCGGTTTTCCATACCATTAGTTTTCTTAGGAATGACCTAGTTCCTTGAGGAACATCTCACATCAGCCTGCAGAAAAAGAGATGCTAATTTAATTTCACATCATGTAAAAGACTATAAAGATATTTGTGTATGTCTAAGAGCCACATTCCTATTCTATATTTATTCTGATTTAATCAGAAATACTGAGAAGTATAGTGAGGAAAACTACAATTCAAAAGTAGCCTGTGCACATATATAAACACATATACCGATAGATACACACTAATACCTATTACTGTTTCTGAACACAGTTTCATAGTCCTGAGACTGAAAAAAATAGGCCTACATCACAGGAAATCATATTTGACAACAGATATTAAACCAAACTATTTCCTTACCTGTTGCAGTTCAATTCCTAGTTTAATGAGGATTCTTAACATACATGTCAGTTACTGAAATGAGCCTATGGTAAATATTCCAGCAATACAGTTTATAAAAACCATGAAAGATTTTGAAGATGATTTAATCAGTCACAGCCTAATGAGTTTGTTGTTCTGATTGCACCCAGGCACTGAGGGAGTTTTTATGAGACCTGTCTGGGAAAAATAACTTATTTTGCTTTTTTTTTTTGTACGTTGAAAAAGCCAGTATCTTAGCTACTACTGTGGTAAACACTGGCATCTGTACAGAAACTAACACTGCCACTGACAAGCAATGGAAACTAATGATGCTTTTACATTGTGGGTACAAAGATTACTCAGCAGCAGCTACAAGATAGCTCAGCTGTCTGTTTTGCTCCTTGGCACTCGTTTGGAACCAAAGTGTTAATGGAACACCCATTTTCATGGGAAGAACTAAAGGACAAAATTATAACACTTGTTTACTGAAATTCTGATCCAATATCACTGCCTGACTCAAAACCTGAGGCAAAATTTGAGTATAGTTTGGGTTGGATTCTTCTGCTGTTAGAGCACAGCTTGTTTCCAAGTTGCTTTTGCATCTTTAAAAATGCATCAAGTTTTGCACATGTGAAGCATAAAATAAAATTACCTGGAAAAGGCAATGCCTAAAGCAGATATTTTCATCTTCCTAATACCCAGCAATTGTATTAAATTGTATTGATTGTATTAAATTAAATAATTCAGCTTGAATAATTTGCACTGGGGGATTTGTCTTTATAAAAGTATTGGTGTGTCATTTATCCTAATCAACCTGGTATTTAACTGTCTTCCACTGTAGTTTATTAAAAAGTATTGGTATTATGCAATAGCCATGCACTCACATTAAAACATTGTATCAAGAGATCAACCTGAAATATCTCAGATTAGAGTTGTGCTTTATATGGTATGGATGATATTAAAGACAGTCATGCACTGCTCAAAGAACTCAGCATTCTTATTATTATAGTTATTACATGTGGTAATATAAATGTCCACAATCTAAAAAAAAGAAAGAATGAATAAATTACACCAACACTTTGATTTCATAAGTTAATAATTTAGTGTAAATTTTTAAAGTTCTTTATTTTAAATCTCTCCACACAATGGATGTTCAAAGTAATTTTAATTTTGTATTTTTATTGTGTAATTTAGTGAATTTTCTCCTTTTAAGCAGAATATACTTGTATGCATATGATTAAGGATTTTTCTTCCCACCTATAATCAATGCATTATCATTTGTAGTACTTTTAAGTGTAGTTGTTTTTAAACATAAGGCAGAAAAATTTCTGTGTGTACTAAAAATGTACTTGAAAATGTTTTAAAAAATCCCAGCTGTGGCCTAAACTCATTGGATATCACTGGAAAAATTCACAGAATCACAGAATCACGAGGTTGGAAAAGACCTTCAAGATCATAAAGTCCAACCCATGCCCTAACATCTCAACTAGACCATGGCACCAAGTTCCACATCTTTTTTTAAACAGACATCATTGATGTTGATAACAGCCTATAGTAAATTCTTATGAGTCAGGCTACAAAAAAAAACCCATTGACTGAATTTAGAATAAATATTTTTTAAGTCAAAAATATGTGAATCTTTTTGGTTTGTGCCTTAAGTCATTTATCAATTTATTTTCCAAGTGTTTTCCATCACAGTTCTCAGGTCTAGAAAAATTTATTTTAAATGAAAATTGAGATTTCTGGATATTTTTATCAAACATCGATGTGAGTCACAACAGAAAGACACAATCCTTGAATTCTCATCCCGAAAATCTATGGAATTTTCATATTTGTTTCCCTGGGTGGAGAGGTCAGTCAACACTTAGCCTTAAAAATCCCACCTTGGTGGACTACGCTTTACAAGAGTTGTTTTGTAAAGCATCGAACAAAAGTGTCTTGAATTCTCCAGTGGAGAGAAGAAAAGGTCTGCAGATGGAAATGGAAGTTGTTAATACTCAACAAACTGTTTGCAGAACAGCATTCATAGAAATATTTAGATGATATTTTCCACAAATTTCAGGAAATTTATATGCCTTCCCGATATTTCTTAGTCTACTGGAACAACATGGACTGATACCACATATTTTGAAGGGCCAAATTTATTTTTTAAAACATAATCTCCAGCAGAATAATTCATGTAATAGGACAATAGCAGTATAACCCATGAGAAAAAGTAACATGGCTCAAAAATATATAAAAAGATGATACACAAAACCAGCCTTCTCATAAGTTCCCGTGTTATGCAAAATTCAAGGGGAATTTGGAGCAGGAGTGCCATATTATAGCTGCAGAAATAAACAAAGTTCACAGTAAACTTTTACAGTTCCCCATGCAGGTCTGTGGTCAGTTTGAATGGGAATTCTGCCATCTTGTGGTCACGGATTTCTCTACAAGATTCCAGCCCTCAAATTAATGCTGAATGTGAATACACACAGCTTTTGCTAAGACTTCTTAGAATTTATGCTCTAGCAATTTCAGGAATGCTGATAAAATTTAAATATTACCTATTCTCACTATTGCCATTTATCTCAGTAAAATTTTGCACAGCATGTTACCTATAACTTTATGTTTCTTTACTCTTTATTCTACATATTTAGATGATATATGTAATTCTTATCTATTTAAGTTCAACAATTGAAGTCTTTTTCCATGATACTTGCCTTGTTTTTTATGTATATTTGGCTGTTATATATAATTTTCTGTCATGCAAGATGTAATTTTCCAAGCCAGCTTCGCTGAGAAGATTCTTTTAGACTGCAATACGTGATGGTGATTATAGATTATGAGCTCAGATTGCAGTAAGATTTGTAAATCATCATTCATTGCTGTGATGTAGAATAATACTAGTTTCTGTTCCACTCCAAGGGAACATCCACTCATAAATAACCTCTACATGGGATGATGAACAGAATGGTGGCTCTCCTGGTATGCCCCATGGCAGTCTTGTGACAGTTTTCTAAAAATGACCACTGATAAAGTTCAGAGGTAAAAGTCAGAATTCAATAACTATTAAAATAAAGGCTTTTGAATTTGCTTAGTTCACACAGAGATCACACATCAAGGTCGGTCATGTAATAGAAGACTGAATTTCTTGAGAACAGCAATTTTCCACTCCATCTATCTGTTCTCCAAAACTCACCACCATCTGTTCCCCCACAAACACTCAACCAAATAGTAACAGCTTCCCTGACACCCCGAGAATTCCTCAATCCAGATTTCCTCTTCCGTCTCTTGGACCATCACTTTCACAGCCCGCATCTTTCTTCTTGCTATTTATGCATACTTTTTACATTTACTCTTTTTGAATTTCCCCCAGATTCCTAAAATGGATTGAATAAGTAACTGCAAGTGTGAGGCAGAATGAGGCAGGAATTAATTGGTGCCTGAGAAGAGGGGGAAGGAGACAGAATGGTGAATGAAATCAAACTACATATGTGGGTGATTGTGAGCTTGAGGAGGAAAGTAAATCAAGCAAGTGTGTGGATGAGGAATGAACAATCATAGCTAAGCTGAAGAAGAGCAAAGAACAGTCAAGGAACATTGTGAGGAAAAAGAACAGAGAAACAAATCTACTCAGAAAGGTTTTGATGGATAACTTGGAAAAAGTAGGAGAGAGAAACCAAAGTAACTGGAATAAAAAACTGGGAAAAAAGCCACTGAGCCCAAATAAAAAAATAAAAGTAAAGGGTTTGAACTAGGAAATACTACAGGAACACAAATCATATAAATAGATTAAAACAAAAAAAAAGGAAACTAGAAAATATAATGTATGTTCATCCCTTTCATTAAAATAACCTTGTTTCAATATTAAACTGGAGGAAAATTGAAGAGAAGTGGGGACTTGCTTAGGGAAGGTGATGAGATTGCTCATGCCATAACTCATCTTCTTACACCTCTCCACATTAGCCTATCCATCTACCTCCAGATAAAGCCTACACCACAGACCAAATCCATTCTTGGCATGTATCCTCATTATTCCTTTGAAAACCTGGACACTTCATGCTCAGTACTGATTTTTTAACATGAAAAATAGTGCAAACACCATTTTTTTCAGGGCAATTCCTTGACATTAGATCTTTCTCATATTTTAGAAAAAGTAGTCAATTTTCTGTCAGGTAGATGTTGTTCTCAAATCGTTATTTTTGTATTGTTTTTCTACTGTTCTTAAGGCCATTGTTAAAGGACGAATTTATCCATTTAATTAGCTTTAAATTGACATGAAAAGAAACCTGTTAAATTCACTTTCATTTTTTACACCTTTGTATGTGAAGAGAAGCAGAAATCACTAAAAAGTTAGCACTATTTTTTTTTTCTCACTGAATTGTTATGATCTATGGGATAGATTTTGATGCACATCTACAGACTCATAGACACAGAGAAAATCTGGTGACTTTCTCTTCTTTATTACCATAGGTTATGACCAGTTATCTCCAATAATGGTATCATCATAAAAAAGTGGTGTAGTTTGCACAATCCTGCCCATGACCTTTGGATAATTATTCAATGCTTTGTAGATATTCTGCCATCATTTCGCACACTAGCTATGCATAAGCAAATTTAGACCTCTTTTGCACATACTGCAACTACTGAAGCCTAGGACAAGGACACGATTTCTAGGTTTCTTTAAAAGCAAAATCCCTTCTAAGAAAGGCAAAAAATTTAACCAAATTATTATTTCAACTGTATGTTAAGACAAATACTGAATTAACAAGCTTTGATTACAGTACTCCTAGCCTTCTGCAGGTCATGATGGATTTCTAATCAATTTAACATATTGATAGACAAATTATTCAGTGAAAGTCCTGTATTGGCAGTGTGTGAAGTGGCAGAAATTTCTACCTCTAAATGAAACTTAAAGAATAAACGGGGAAAAGCAACATTTTGCCTATGTGTAAGTGAAGAGCAATCCATAGTGCAATGTAGTCATAAAATAATTTGTGGAAAACTTTCACTTACTTTCTCAGTTTGATTACTTAGACCATGGGACTCACTTTGAGAACTGTGTTACAAAACACCACATTTCTACTGGAGGTTGATGGGACCCATCTGTAAGAGAAAGGAAAGAATATCTTGAGTCACAGGCTTGCCAAGCTGGCAAAGAGAGCTTTAGTTGAAGGACAAGGAGTGGTAGGAGATGGGGTAACAGCTTCAAGCTGATAGAGGGTAGGTTTAGATTAACGTCAGTAAGAAATCCTTTTCTGTCAGGGTGGTGAGATACTGGAACAAGTTACCCAGGGAAGCTGTGGATGCAGCATCCCTGGAAGTATACAAGGCCAGGCAGGAAGGGCCTTTGAGCAATCTGGTCTAGTGGAAGGCGTCTCTACCCATTGTAGAGAGGCTGGAAAAAGATGCTTTCTAAGATCCCTTCCAATCTAAAACTAATATTTATAGAACTCTTTCCGTAAGGATTATTAGATATTTCAAGCAACCTAATCTGAGGGTTAGCTCTTATACATATGCAGAGCAATTCAGACTACAGTAATTTTACACTGATAAACCACACCTATTTCACTGAAGAATCAAGCCGATCCGGGAAGTGCGGCTAGTCACCCAGTACGGCTTATTTATGGACAAATTCCAGCGAAATGCCAGTCTGGAAGTACGAGCCGCAGGGGGAGCAGGCGTTCCCTGCCCCTCAGCAGCCGTGCAGAGTGAGCAGGGAAGACGGGAGCAGGCGTTCCCCGCCCCTCAGCTCCTGGCGAGCAGCCAGGCCCCCGCCGCTGCCCTGGGGCTGCCCGGGCTCCTGTGCTCCCCCAGTGCTGCCTGGGCCCCTGCGGTCCCGCGATCTCCCGCTGCTGCTTCCCAGCCCCTCAGCAGCAGCCCCACCTGCAGCACAGAAAAAACAAACAAACAAACAAAAGTAAGTGCGGCTTTTCACCCAGTGTGGCTTATTTATGGACAAATTCCATGGGCTTCCCTACAACTTGATGTGTGGCTAAGCACTCGGTGCAGCTTATGAGTTTGAAATTACTGTAAATAATTTTACTGTGTCAGATTCTTGTAGAAAAAAATAAGCTAAATTATGAATGTATGTTCAACTAAGGTAAAAATGTTGCTTTCAAATTGTGTCTCATGAGGTCATGTTGTTGAATAACCAACTCTAAACATTTTCTACTTAAGGACATCAAGCCTATTATCTGCTAAATGTGCCTATTAGAGTAAATGTATTCATTTACATGCTTTAGATGCTGCAGTGGGGTGGAGATTTAAAAAAGCAGTAAAGGTGTATCAGTCATATCTCTTCAGAAACCTTGGAACGTGCTTTAAAAGAAAACAGAGAGCTAGTAGAATCTATGTGCTAAAACACTGAATCTATAATTTGCTTAATGTTAAATCAAGCCAGATACATACTGGATTAGGAATTATTAAGAGACTCAATTTTTAAAAAAAAACACCTCTTTACTATAATAAATGTTTTGAAAGAAGACTTGTCTCTTGTCTCCCTTATGAAACATTCATGAGTGTTTAATATCTGTACACTTTCAATCATCTTTGTGGGTAAAAGTGCAACTAACTATTTATGCAATAGTATCTAATGACAGGACATGTTAGAGAATCTGATCTAATTTAGACTGAGTAATCTTGTTCAATACTGTCTGTTTAATAACAAAAATTGAAGCTAAGTCAGAGGTTATTATGTGTAGTGCACTGAAGAGAGAAGTGTTATTAAAACTAGGAAACATTAGTTCTTTTCTTGGTTTTGCTACTGGTTCAATTTAGGATTTTGAGCAAATACATGTGTATACACACACACATGTGTGGGTGTATGTGTATATAATGAGTGCAGATTCTGACCCATATATTTGTGCATACACAAAATGTAAGTAAAAAGTGTGCAAAATAAGAATTCTTTAGAATGCTGAATGATATTTTTTAACCCTTTCAACACAAGTCCCAAAGCAAGAAGTATTTAAAGGAATGCAAGACACTACTTACCAATTGAATTCTGAAAGGGCCTCAAAAAAATTAGTTTATCTGACTCCCAAATATTTCATTAATCCAGAATACACTTAGGCAACAAGGAAAGAATAGATTAGCTGTGAAGACAACAGTTACGTTTCCTCACAAGAAAATTAAAGACATGTACCTCACAAAGATGAAAGCTCCCATTTTTCTTGGTTTTTTAATACAAAAGTTGTAGATATGAACAAATTTAAGCTCAGGCCACTTTTGGCTACTATTTTTTCTCAAAAAAAAAATAGTGTGAAAATTCAGTCTTTTATTTTCAATTTAGAAAGTATCATATCTATGTTAGTGTATTTCCAGAAGACATTAAGAAACCTTACTTTGAAATCAATGTTTCAAAACACAGTGATTTGTTGCTTATGTTTTAGTAAACAAATAGTGACACTGAATTGCATCTGAACAGGAGGAAAGTGGGAATGCTGACTAAATGGGACTTGCTAGTAGAAAGTTTTTGCATTCTTTTCTTTTCTTTTTTTCCTCCCTACATATGTTTTTGTGGCCTTCCCAGGAGTCTATAAATAAAACAGAACAGTGGTTCTGCTTTGGCAAGTGAAAAATCAGATTTCAAGAAGAACTCAAGATCAATAGACTGCTATTTTGTAGATGAAGCCTGGAATATTAGTCCCAGAAGGCCAATATATATCTTTAGATGGAACTCCCTGGTTTTACTTTCTTCATACTTAAAATATTTATGCATATATATGATACTGCCAGCTTTAAAAGCATTAATTTATATCTATATGGATTAGGAAAATGTCAGTTATGCTCTTCAGTGAAATAGCACAGATGATTTCACATACCTAGGAAACAAAATTCCATAAAAATATAAATTGCCATGAAAATACGCTGCATCAAAACAGGGACTAGTATAGCATCCATTAAAACAACTGACACGGGGAGCAGAAGAGAAATAGTCATGATTCAGCCAGTTGTCGTGTCCAGAAATAAAACAGAATTAGAATCTGCCAATTCCATGTGCTAGGTGCAAACTCCACCTGCCACACTCCACTTCCATGAGAGAGAAGTCTCCAGACAAGCCTTCTTTCCAGGGCACCAATGGCCAAAAAACCTTCTCCATTTCCCAATCTGTCAAACGTGGCCAGTATACAAGGACTTCCACGAGATTTAGTCTTAAAGCAAAGCTTTCCGCTGTGACCTCCTTAGAGCATAGCACATGAAGAAGGAAGGTGACATAATACTCTTATATTACTGTACTTGTTGATTTTGCCTCTAAGTCCTTGGTGAGACGCTGTTCACAGCTCCCTCAATGAAAAGCAAGAAATAAGATAATTCAAATATTTATAAGGGCAGCTTAAAGCTACTAGAAAATAAATAAAATAATAAATAGGCATTTGTGACTGCCAAGAATTGACAAGTGTTTTAAAGCACACTCAAAATTTCAAGTTTCTAATGTCTATGACAGTATCTCTGTTCTAGTTGCAGTATGTAAGTGAAGGCACATAAGGCTAAAGAGGTTGGAAAGATTACTGATAAGACAGAAAACATCCTCTGATATTTAGAAAATGTGCTCACTTCCCATCTAGATCTTTATTTCCTTGAATTTTGTTATTACCATACAGAAGGAGACCATCTAAAGTTAGTTTGGGGATCAACCAGAAAACTAAAAATAATGGCAAATATTATTTCACTTAGGTACCAATTGTAATTCATTGGTCTCAGTAAAGGCTTCATCCAGGGATTCTTCCCCAGCTCTGATATATCAGGTGTATCATCTGTTGCCACTGCTATATGAGGCATTGCTGTTTAATGCACAAGAAATTCTGGACAGGTATCTTGAGGCTTTGTTTCAATTAGAGTGTGTAGAAAATTATATCTTTCATGCTCACACTACTATTGACATTGTCAATAGACGTGCCTGACCCATCTGTACATGCTAAAAAGGCCCACAGTGCTGAAACATTACAGAGTTGTGAAGTATTCCATGGAAAAATAGGAGGTGATTGGCAAAGAACACAAATTATACAACAAAGTTTGTATTTTTTGCCATTACAAATGATGCGCAGAGTTATTCAGTTATGAAGACACACATTCAAATATGACAAACCCCATCATCATCATCATCATTTGAATGCAAGTGACTGGGGAAAGTGAACCTCAGGGCTTACACATCTGATCACGTGCTACAAGAAGATGTTAAAGTTCACTTTATAACCAGTAGCACCAAGCAGAAAAGCAAAGAGTTATGACATCATTTGATGCAAGACATGCTAGAGGCAGGCCATGTCTAAGGACAAAATTATCTCAATTGTCTATGACCCTCTGTTATGGTTTAAGGTCAGCTGGCACAGCACCCTTCACCTCCTGGGATTGAGAAGAGAATCAGAAGGTCAAAAGTGAGAAAACTCATGGGCTGGGATGCAGACATTTTAACAGGTAAAACAAAATCCATCTGCAGAAGCAAAGCAAAAAAAGGAGTTCATTCACCACATTCCACAGGCAGGCAGCTGTTCAGACAGCTCTAGGAGATCTGGGCTACATGGGATGACAAGCACCATCACTCTGAGCATGTCCTTCTCTCTTCTTCTCCCCCCAGCTGAGCATGATGCCACAGGGTGTGGAATATCCCTTGGGACAGTCAAAGTTAGCTGCCTCATCTGTGTCCCCTCCAACTCACTGTGCATCCCAGCCTACTCATGAAAAGCAGAAAAGACCTTGGGTCTGTGCAAGAACTGCTCAGCACTAACAAAAATATCTCTGTATTTATCAGCACTGTTTTCAGTGCAATTCCAAATCCTGGCCTCGTGGCAGCTACTAAGAAGAAAATTAACTCTATCCCAGAAAAAATAAACACACATTTTCCTTAAGGAAGGGCATTGTGTATATAAGTTTCCTCTTCTCATTTTCATGTCAGATGGACCTGTAATTCTTTATAGTAAATTCCTTGTTCTTATATTTCTGGATATTAAATAAACTGAGTAGAAGTCTTGTCCATTTTATTCAGTTACTGACCCAGCCTTTTGTCATAAGTTCTACTTGCATTATTTATTATAATTAATAGTTACACTTGATTGATTATTGAGAATTTTTCTCTGAGGACATGCATAATCCTTGAGATTCATATGTCTTGATATACAAGGATCATAAACTTTAAATTAAGAAAGGACAGACTAATGCACATAAATTGCTCTCATGAACTTTCAGAAAATCTTTAATTGTTTCTACCAGAGTGATGGTGTATTTCTAATAACTATCTGTCACTGATGCCTTTACTCTTAGCATAAATTAAACAGAACTGTTTATTTATAGTTGTTATAATTATGAATTAGCCCATGCAAGAAATAATTTCAACATATTTTTACTCAAAAACTGGAGAATTCAAGAAGGCTAGGTACAGCAATGACTCTAATCAAGTTCCTGCTCTTAAGACAGGAAATTATTTTCTTTAGTCTTGACTTAGTAGAATCATTTGAGGAATACAAAATGAACAATTCTTCTCCACTGTCGCTATATTCTCATTGTAAAATCTTCTCAGTTTCAGCAGAATACAGAGAAATAGCAGAAAAAGAAACAGAAAATAGTGAAGTTTTGAGTTCTCAGTTTTTTCCATTTAGCATTTTCAGTCTTAGCCACACAGCACAGCTTACATTGTGCAATAAATACAACAGGAGACACAATGCTGCTGAAATAATTTAAAGTGCCTTGAATTTATGTTTGGGCTTCAGCTGAGCCTTCCACTACCTGCCAGCTTCCTAGAGGATTTGCACCTGAGAAGTGAGCAGAAAACACGTAGGGAAGCAATAGTGAAGGATGACAGTTTTAAACACAGATTAATTCTGTCAATTCACTTTTAAACTTTCCTACATAAGATAATATTAACTAAGCTTTTCAAGCAGGATCTTCTTTGGCTCCAATCCTACTAGGCAGAGCGTTACATTCTTTTTCTGTTTTCAGTGGAAAACAAATTTCTTCCTAGTGTCTGAGTCCATTTCAAAAGATGTGAGGCAGACACCCTAAGGAAAGTAAAGAAATAACTTTCCCAGTATTTCACTAGATAAAGTAGCCAAGAGGCAAACAGGTCGATTTCAAACAATTGCCTGTCAGTGGAGCTCTTATTGGAATATTAAGTATGTATATATAATGATTTTTAGAAATTTGTTTTTACTTGGAAGAAAGTATTTTTGAAAAAAATCATAGCTTCCCATTGATTTAATTACATTTACAAAGCTCAGTTTTCCTATGAAAAGTTAATTGATTCAACAATTTGCAAACGATCTCCTCAAGAACTCTCCTCCAAATTTAATAGCTAATCTCCATTCCGTCAAATAAATCTGACTATTGAAGACAGCCATGCCCTTTGCATGTTAGAAAATTAGTGCTTTCTCCCAACAGGACACAGCAGGGGTTTGTTTGTGGGTCACCTACAATGCCCTGCTGCACTCCCCACACTGTTACCAAAGGACTGTCTCTATTGAGCAGATCCTGATTGATCTCAACTGCCAGGCCAAGAGAAATCCACCAGACCTCTATCAAACCCATCTCCTAAGTGGACAGACTCAAACCTTCACCCCATGGAGCCCCAAGTGGAATAAGATACCCGTGGGGCCCTTTGGCTCACCCTTGTAGCAGAGGCATGGTGGCAGCTTTCTGCCAGAGCTAACTTGGCAGAGGCTGCTCTTTCTTTGCTGTGTTAATCCACATACCGGTCAGTATGTTCCTGAAAAACAGGTCTTTTCAACAGTGCAGACAGGAGAAAATAATAATTCCAGCCAAAAGAACTTTTCTCCTGTATTTTGAGATTTATTTTCTCTTTGAAAAACATTTATCTGGGCAAAAAGAATAATTTTTTTGCAGTAGTGATTTTAATTTGCTATTTTCTCTCTCTCACTTACATAAACACACTGCTGTAAAACACTGTCCTCTGACAGCAGAAATCAATAGACTATTCATATCTTAAAAACCATCAGGTAACACTTCAGTGATTTGGGGATTGATTCTGTTGTGTTGTTGTCATCTGGAACAACTGAACTGAAACGAATGAATTTATATTGCTCTAAGATCACAATCCAGCCCCTACCTAAGATTTTTCCTTTGCTGCACAATCCTATAATAAGAAAAAAGGTAAAAAACTCTTCAACAACATTGCAGCTGTTTTATTTATGGTTTGTACATCAAAATAAAAAATCTTTTCACAGAGCAAAGGTCTTCAGCAGAGTACTCACACGTCTTTCTCTTTCAGCACATACATACATATTCATTTATAAGTATATGCATTGCTACACATGTGCAGATATGTCTGCACACATTCACAGAACACAAATACACATCTCCATGTGCACACGTCTGTAGATTAACAATAATTTAAATATGAATATCTGTCATAGAAGACAATGAATTCTTTTTTTATTTCCTTCCATCTTTTAAATTTTTTTGTCCTGTTCTGGAGCTCCATGAACAGTTTAAAATTTTCTCTGTATACGGGACTTTTCTCATTCACTATTTACAGAAAGAATTTTGTATTTAAGCAAATGTCCTCTTTTCCTAGACCAATACCTTTAATAAAAAATTGTCTAAAAGGTGATTTCTTGGTAATATTCAATTATCAAATATTAAATGTTAAATTTGTAACTGCAGATTTTTTGGTTTAGACATTCCAAAGAAAAATAGGTTTATGAGTCAGAAGGGAGAAGACATACTCTCTGGTTAGCTAAGCATTGAAGAAATAGAAATTAGATTTCATATTATCTAAGGTAGGTCAGTTCTTTAGCCCCTTGAGTGTCATTTTAGTATCCAACCATGTCATAATTTTTACTTGCAACTTTGCTTACAGTTCTTTTTCATCACCACTGATTACAAAAAGAAAAAAAAATCCAACACATTCTGCCAAATCTTCAAGCTTTCACCATGCTGCCTTCAATAGTCTATTCTTTGCCTGGAATAGTTTGCTCTGATGCAGTTCAAAAGAAAGATAGAAAAGCTGTTGATCATTTTATTCCAAAAGGGCTTATATCTGGTCACTCAAATCTAGAACCTTTGTCTCCACAATCAGCCTCAACTTCCAATATGGATTAAAAGATAAAATGCGCTCTGAAAACAATACCTGCTTCCCTCCCTCCCCCCACACACACAGAGTTTCAGTTGATTTGCCCAAAAGTCAATGAATAGAACATGTGAAATGTAAGGATGTTTCCATGGGGCAGCCATCTGTTTTATGTTTTATTCTTTTCAGAATACAATTTTATATTTCAGCTTTATGTGCATTGGTTGAGATTTATGCCATTTTATGTAACTGTGACCCATCGTGATGAATATTACAGATGATGATAGGCTCGTTAAGCACATCTCATTTTAGTCAAACTGCAAGTGGCATTTTGTTTATATGGTTCATTTCACCAACAAATTAGATTCCAAATTGATTGCTTTCTGGAATGACTTTGTTCATCAATTTCTAGACTAGGCAATTACAAAGACTATACTCGTAATTAATAAGCCTCTGTATCAACAATGTTTTTAAACTGCTTGACAGTAGTAGTGAAGTTTACTGGAATTCAGATGTTATCTTCAGGGTCTATCAGAGCTTCCAGAATTTTATAGAAAAACATCTCACAGACATATCTTATCATAGTGAAAAATTAATACCCTCTTTTCCTCTTAGCTGTATTAGAAAGGAAAAAAACACATTGCACTTAATTTGTGAATTATTCAAATAAGAAACTCAGCTTTGCTTTTTTCAGTAATAATTGAGAAGAACAATGGGGCTTCGAATAAAGTTTTGATTTGCCAAGGCACAATTCCCCAGTGAAGTCAGCACTTTGCCTCTGATCCCTATATGAGAAAAAAACCCTCTGAATGTGCAGAATACAACATTAGTGACTTGCCCAAAGCCAGATACACCAGAAACACCATATCAGAGTGAACTCTAACTGGTGTTTCTGTTCTTACTATTTTAAATAAAGAAAACAGCATTTTCTTTCTTACGTTGTTGATGTGTGTCAAGTAAATGGTTGTGAGGCTATCAGACATCATAGCCACATGCTCCAGCTAATGAATTTAAAATTCATGTTAAGTCTTCTAATGATAGCTTGGACTGGTCTTGGCTAGGAAAGAGGTAATTTTCTTCACAGTAACTCCTAGAGCTATGGTTTGGATTTTGTACAGAGAGGTGTTTTAGCTGCTCCTGAGCAGCACTCACACAGCATCAAGGCCATTTCTGCTTCTCACATCTCTCCCCCAGCAATGAGCCTGGGGGTGCACAACGAGCTGTGAGAGGGCGCAGCCAAGACGGCTGACCCCATTGATCCAGAGGATACGACATTCCATATGGTGTCATGCTCAGCACATAAACCTGGAAAAGGAAGGGGGCATTGAATTCAGAGTGGTAGGGTTTGTCTTTCCTGGGGACAACTGAACACCTGCCTGCCCGCCCACGGGAAGTGACGAATGAATTCCTTGGTTTGGTTGTTTATGGGTGCAGCTTTTTCTTTATATATTAAACTGTCCTTATATGAATACATGAGTTTTCCCATTTTTAACCTTCTATTTCTCTTTCCTCTCCAACCATGGGAGAGTGAACGAGTGGCTGTGTGAAGCTTCACTAAAAACTAGGGTTTATCTACAGCCAAGGTCAAACCTACCCTGTGCCCTAGGTATTTTTTTCCTCCATCTTCACACAGCTGAAATGTTACCTGATGTGCCTCAAGATTTCAAAAATATCTTCATGCGAGTCTCCATCTGTAAAACTATCTCCTATTCTTTCATCTGTTCTGACCAAAATCACCTTCCCAGTTGTGGGACCAGGCAGACTGTCTTGCAGGATGTCTCTAGGGCAGATATTCCACTGCATGCCACCTCAGAATGAATTATACCAGACTTCTGTCCAAATGTCCAGATGATTTCTAAATTAAAATTTTGAAGGGCTATTAACCCAAAACATAAACCTGAGCCTTTGGCATACAAAATAAAAATTAGGAAGGGAAATGTAAACTTAACTTTCTCACCATTTAACAGGAGAGCACATATTAGCGACCAACATTTGCTAAAAATGTAAACAGTTCGTGTCCTTGCAAACTCTGAATATCAGATGGTGGCAGAAACTATTAAGCTGGCTCACAGTATGCATCCCTGAATAGCTAAAGTGCCAGAGTATGGAGAAGAGCCAGCACCTGATGAAAATAGAAATAATATTTTAAAATACTCTAAGGATTGCAAAGGCCTTAGGTGAGCAATGAGGTGAAAGAGTAAACCAGCATAACTCTAGACTAATACGCACTTTAAAAAGCAATAAAGATAAACAAGATAGCAGAAAATGGAAGCCTTAGATGTCCAGAAACTGCAAAGACAATGGAAATGCAACATCTGTATCCCTGATGCTATTGAAGGGGTGCAAGTCTGGAGATTGATGACTACATTCTCAGCAACACAGTCAAATCCTGCTTAAAATGGATGACTTAATATAAACAAATACTAATAAGCTCAGTTTATTATGCCTCATTTTCTCTCTGGACTAGAATTTTCCATTGTATTTAACAACAATGAAATGGCACATACGCTGGAATTATCTTCTGATTTTTCAAACTCCTTTTGGCTAAAATTTGGAGTTTAGCCCACTTTAAATCCAGGCAACTAATATCCAGGCAACTCAAGCCCCTTTTGCAGCTGCTTTTCCAGGAAAAGGAATATCATTTTTCTGACCATTGTTCTGACTTCTATAATTCTCAGCTTCATTGAAAAAGTCAGTCAGTCACAGTATGCATTAATGTAAGTAACTGAGATATCTGTCTAGCATTCAAATTTTGCTTTTTCCAGGAAATATTCTTTGATTTCTCCCTAAATAACTAATCAAAAGCTAACTGACGGATTTTTCTCTGATAGCCTCCTTCAAAAATTGTTCCAGGTTTGGCCTTTCAGAAGATTTGCACCTTATACTAGATATTATCTCTAGGCTAATAAACTGTAATAAATTACATCATCTTTGTCACCCGCAGATACGATCCCTAATGCTTTATGTATGAAACATCCTGATCAACAAACAAAACTAAGATTAGTTGTTATCATCATGCAAGAATTGTTACCGTTTCTTCAACCTTAACTTAAAAGGACAATTTCTGCTTAAAAACAAAATCCTTTTTCTTCATTAGTAATGGCATTTCAGGTTTATACAAACTAAACCCACGACTATTACAGCAAGTATTATTAAAAGATATATTCCACTTGGCCTTAATCACATGGGTCATGTGGAAGACATAAACCAGATTATGAAATAAAATGAGTTCAGCTTTCACTTAGATGAGAATGTATTTCCTACATCAGAAAACTTTATTTTACATGCTGTATTAGCTGTTTAAATAGACTCAGTGCATATACTGTAATGAATCCACATATAATACACTGAGGAATTAAAGGCTCAGAGTACTGGAATTAAAGGTTCCATTATTTTTCAGGTAATTTATTTTGCATCACTGTATTATAAGATTGAGGACAGATGCTTTGGCCCTTTGCCTCAACTTTGCAGATAGTTCACCTTATTTATGTGAATACTTCCTATAAATCCAACAAGTCCCCAGGGTATAGTTAAACATGCACATAATATTGCCGGATCAGGGCCCTCATTCTGATTTGCTGTGGGTTTTTTTTCCTGTTTCTGTCCGACTCCTTGTTTTTTAATTATCTTTCCAGATGATTACTCCTGCCTTCCAAGTCCATCTCTGTGTGGGGCACACATACACCTAGCAGGTTACTCCTACCTATTTTGGTGTGATTCCATAATCTTGCTGCTTCAAAGCATCCCAAACAGTTCCCTACCTGGAACTCACCTTTCCTGAAACCCAATTTCCTGAAACTTTATTTCTCCTAGTCCTATACAAAATGTAGACAAAGATTTTAATTTGATAATATTTATTTTAAAAGAGAAATTTCTATGAATATATCAAAAAGGATTTCATCAGATGTGAAACCCAGTGGTATCATTGCTTACTTCAGAAAGATTTTTCAAAGCCCTTTTAATTACCCTCCAAACCTATTACATAATCTTGTTGAGGCGTCTGGGGGCTCTGGGTAGTAGGAAATAAAATAGAAGTGAAAGAGTTTTATGCTATTTCCAATCCGATTTCCTCATATAAATTGTCCATCCCTCCATTTCCACCCTTGATAGGTTTTCTAGCCACTTTTAAGGACAATATTATCACAAATAAGAGGCAAATGTATTGTGCATATTGTTTCCACACAAAAAATATTTTTTTTCATCATTTAATTGTTACAAAGACTCAACAAGGTCGGTGTATTTTTTACTAAAGCTAAGAAACTTTTTCTTTTTTTTTACCCTGGTAGATGGTTCCATAGTGTTGGCAGAGTAGTCCACTGGCAGCAGGAAATTGTCAAAGATTTGATTTTTATTGCACTGCATTAGCATCAAAGTCACATACTTTTCACTTAGTAAATGAATAGGAAAGAACTAAATTTGGTTTAGCCTTGGCAAAGTCTGTAGTATTTCTGGCTAAGTAAATTAGCCACTGTCAGCCATCTTTCAATGCAATATTTAACTGAGGCCAGGAATATTTAGAGGCATTTAGTTTTGCAAATACGTCTCCTCACAAACATATTGCAATAGTCACTGTGTCCTGGCCAAATTCAAATACAGTTATTTCCTCTTTTTAACTACTTCCAACCATCTATGTTGTTGGCAATGGCTCTATTTTTCCCAAGATAAAAACATTTCATCTATAAATTGCATCAACGCTGTTACATCAATTAACAAATATTACTCAGGTAAAATTTATGAGCTACTTGCAGGGAAATAACCAGCTAGCAGTACTATCCAAACTTATTGGCCCCCAGAAAAAATAATGTTAGTCAATAGGGCTTAGGAATATGAACATTTTGAATATCTCTATGCTTTTGGAGCACAAGATGAAAAAGAAATTTAATTCATAGAATGGCCATGTGACATTCCTGGGTTAGAGCAAGACATGTTGAAGGATAAAGGGAAGCTGATAAGTGGGGTTTTTTCTTGCTTTACCAGCTGGGAAGAATCAAGAAACAATCAGCTTAGACTGTAGAGCTGTTCTGAAAGTCATTGGCAAGTAATCTTAGATTTGTTTGTGTGCCCTCTTCCCAAAAGACCTTTTTTAAAATATATATAACCTTTTAATTGACTATTGATGCATAAAAAGATGAATGTTTTAGACCACTATCATCCCCAGAGCTGTCAAACAAATACTCTGGTTGTCAGCTTAGAATTCAGCTTTCGTGCCACTTAAGATGTTGGTTGCTTAGGCTTGTAGCATTAATACTTCCTCAGGAAAATAAAAATTTCCAAGATTACCAAAACCAACCAAACAATACACTAGCCCAAATACGAAGTAATGGTCTTATTTTCAGAAAAGCTGAAGAGTATGTACTTGTCCTGGACTGGGTGTTACTTACTTATTCTGTATCTTTCACAGAAAGTAAATCAGCACTTACAAGGCTATATGGAATCATTATGAAATGTTTAAATTTCTAGATCTTTTGGTTTATGTTTCTCTTCCAATCTTCAGGCAAAACAATTGTTTCATCTGTCTATATATTCCCTCTAGTAAAATATTTTATCTTTATAATTAATTTCAGAAAATCTTTTTTTTATTTATCATGATAAGGAAATTGTAGATCCTATTAAACACATTAAATGTATCTTCAAGTCAGATTGGCATCAAATCCCTTAAAATTACAATGAGATATCAAAATCTCCACATACATATAGCTAGAGAACTTACAGCTGAATTTACAGATTCTTTAAGGATGTAAATCTGCCTTCATAAGATAAGAGATATGGAATATAACAAGTAGACATCGACTGTGTTCAGAAACTAGAGTTGATAGGTACATAGTACATGTGAGCTGGAACACTTCAACAGTGAAAACAAAAGCATCCGCATTTCAACTCAAACAAAGCTGATAGATTCCAGAAGTAAACATCTCAGTGGTTTTTTTCATCATGCAGCTCTAATATTCCATGAAGGAACAAATTAGTGTTCTTAAGTCATTCCTCCCCAGTGAATACTAAATGCAATGCTCAGGATTTATGGATTGCTAACATTCCACAGGGCAAGTATGCTGTTCAGTGTGCCCAGAAGTCTTAGTTTTGATTGATCCAGTCTGGGGGATGTATTGAAGCACACTGTAGATTTCTCTTTGGCTATACACACAACTTTCCTCTTTGTATTTGGAACATAGCCTAAGTGCAGAAAGTACTTACTTGACAGTCTAGACAGAGCCAATATCAGCACTTTCTGAAAATAAACATAATTCTTTTATTTCCACTAAAATTTGCAAAGCTTTGCAAAGAATTCCCAAGCATATGTACCAGTAGGAGATCACAGCAATTAGCTTTGATCTTGTAGGACAAGGTCTATCGGAAGTGTATGTTAAAGTTAAGTGTTTCTTTTTTATTCTTTGGAATGGGTTACACAGGAAAGTGATAATTTCTTTATTACCTGACAGCCTTTTCTCAATTATAAACCTCTTTCCTAAAGATAAGCTGATAAAGCTTGCATTTGATTTTCACTGGGTGAGTTTAAATTAAGGCAGTGTTATTGCACAAGCCCCTTTTGCTCCAGGCTTACAATGATATGAAGCATGTCTCCCAAGAACTGTGGACAATCAGCAGTGATCATGGTCAAAATTTCAGTTTCTCATTTTCTTTTCTTTCCATGACATTTAACTCTACAGAATGCAATGTGGTCTAAGAACTTTGACTGTTCAAGTAGTTCTTTAAAATTGTGCTTTTTTTAAAGAACAATTCAATGACTGAGATAAAAATTATCTTTTTGAACACCACACTTACCAAACCAAGCTGTTGTGATCATTGCTCAGTGTGGCACATTTAAGACTCTTCTCTGCTACTTACGTATTTTGAACCTGCACATGGAAAGAAAAAAATCCTTAGGAAATATCTACACCACAAACTTTTCCTCTCCCCTTTCCATTTACTGCATCTTAGTTAATTGATGTGGTAGTTACCATCATAATAGAAATGCATTTTGGGGTGCTTATCACAATGTTGTTATGAATCAGATTATAAACATCATCTCACTCTCCTACATATTTTCTGTTTCAACCTCACCTGTAAGGGGTCTGGAGTTTCTCAATGAGCTGGGAAGGGACACAGCTGGGACAGTTGACCCAAACTGACCCAAGATATCCAGGAATTCCAGCTCCAGCTCTTGGCCCTGCACAAGAGTCACACCATGTGCTTGAGAACATTGTCCAAAGGCTTCTTGAACTCTGCCAGGGTTGGTGCTGGGATCCCTTCCCCGAGCCACCCTCCTGATGAAAAACCTTCTCTAAATATCCAAGCTAAACTTCCCTGGCACAACTTCCGGCCATTCCCTCAGGTCCTGCCACTGTCACCACAGAGCAGAAGTTTACCCTCCTCTTCCCCTCTCAATGAAGTTGTAACTGCAGCGAGGTCTCCCTTCAGTCTCCTCCAGGCTGGAGAGACCAAGTGACCTCAGCTGCTCCTTATGTCTTCTCCTTCAGAGGCTTCACCATCCTCATGGTCCTCCTTTGGGCAATCTCTAATAGGTCTATACCCTTCTTATATCATTGTGCTCCAAACTGCGCACAAGACTCACTGTAGGCCACACTACTGCAGAGTGGAGCAGTCACATGAAAGGAGAAAGTCTTGAACAAGAAGGGAAAACAGTTTTAAAAAAAAATTCAGCATTCAAGGAACTGGAATGCACCTCATCTAGAACGAGATACAAATGGAAGGAAACCAAAAGAACCACACCAGTGACTGGACAGCGTGAAATGGAATGAGTAGCAGATTGTGAGCCTTGTACCTTCCCAAAAGATCAGAATGTATGTACCGTGTAAAAAAGTCAACTGCATTAGAAGATACTTGATTTCAGATCATTGATTTCTATACTAATAGAGCCTGTTGAATTTCAAATGTGTTTCTGATCTGTTCAACCTTTTGTTTTTGGGTCTTTTTTCATTTTCCAAAAGCCTATTTCCCAGTGTTTATTGCCAGACACACAAAAGTTATAAAAAATGCTTTTCCAATCATTGATAATTTTGCATCTTTGGTGAAACAGAGTAACATTAGCAAATTAGCTTCAGGAATGAAAAGCTATATGGGGAAATAGAAGAAAGCAAAGTTGTCATGTTAAAAATTTACCATGGCGCTGGACCATTCTCTGTCTGACCATGAAAAGCGCTGCAGAGGACAATGAGTGGGCTGAGTGTTCATGAGAGAGTATTTTTCACTAATCACACAGTATTGTATAGACCCTAGGTTTCATGAATAAGCCTTTTATCCAAATGTTTCCTTGGTCCAATCTATCGTAATGTATTTATTCTACATTATTTGTGGTACAAGAGAAATGCAGAACATTAGTCATGTTTCCTTTTAGTTTTCTTTGCAATTGTAGCAAGCTTGCTTTTACTCTCTAACACACCACTGTAAATCAGAAGTAAATTCACCGAATTAGGTGGAATTCACTGGAACAAGCTTGTATAAGTAAGTGAAGAATCAGATTCTTTATACTTTAATTCATTGTTCCTGCTTTCTTTCCTTTCCTGCCTCCCATCATTATTTTAGCCCGGAGGTAACTAAGGTCAACATATTATGTTTATAGCCTTGATCGTGGTTACATCTTTTCTATATTTATAGTGAATGAGACAGATCAAAGAAGTCTAAATCAGCTGCAGAAATAGCTAAAGCTTGCTTAAACAACAGCTGAAAAACACTTTGCACGCACTGTTTGACCTAACCTCAACTCTGCCCTCATGATAGATGAAGAAATGCAGCTTTCTGGCTGAACAACAAAAGTAATGGGAAACATTTACTAGCACAAAATATAGTGGTAGATGGTGTACCACATTAATTTATGAAACATCAGACTTCAAAAAAAATGCTCTTTCAACCAGAAAGCAAACATGCAAATTGAAAAAAAAACTTTTTCTTTTTTTTTTTCCCCAAGAAAATGGAGATGACAACTGAATATTGCTGTTTCATTTATCTAGAACCACTACCATAACTCCAGGAATTCTGAAGTACTTGTAGATAAAAATGCCTAAAGCTCACTTACTGTCTCAAGAACTGCTCTATGATCACACATAAGAAAACAAAACAACCGTTCAGAGGAAATGTTTCCCTGACATTTTGGACACAGTGAAACCAGTACATGGGGCAAATGGTGGGGGCGGATCACAGCCTTGTCATACATTGCATGTCAATAAGGTAATTTGCTAGTGCAGCCTGAGCTATGGTTTAATTTTTTTCTTGTTTTGCTTTAAATTTTTACTATTTAAATTTTTACTATTAATGCAAGTACATATAGAAAGGGATGGCTAGCGTCCATTTCCAATGCATGTGTGAGTACCCCTACAACTAAATACTTGATTCATGTCACATTCAAGTACTTCAGAAACTGCCCCCTCATGCACTGCCATAAATCAAAGCATGGAGCCTTTGGAGAGCCTTGAGTCTAGTGCAAATACACAACCAAAATCCTGTGGAGTACTCTTGGCTTTCAGGAATATTTCTGCAGGATATATCTCACAGGATGTGCTTAGTGTCATATATAGACATGCTTCTCAAACCTTACTTATCCTTCTGCAGAGTATAACAGTACAAGGATGAGATGACAGCCTTAATCATGGATTTCCCTTATTTTTTCAGGCTGATATTATTTTAGATTTTGAAGAAATATCTGCTTCAGAGTAGAACATCTATGGTCTGTAAATCAAATCTAGATTTGTAACAAGAGTCTGGGAAGTACAAGGCCCAAATAGATATTCCTTCCCAAAGAGATGTTCCAGGTGGTCAGATCCAAGCGCAACTGCTGTTAAAAGTAGTGAGTTGACACTGCTAAATCTACATCAAAGACAAATCAAAGGCATTCTCCAGTGGTGAAAGCATTTGGCACTTTTCATAGGGGTAGTTGAAATTCAGTGATTAAAGTGGGATTATTTTTTCTGTGTGTTTCATTACACATCTTCAGCATGCAGAAAAGTAAGCTGAAAGCATCTCTAGTGATCTTGGATTCACCATGTGCAGGAACTTCACTATTAGAACTTTTATTGCCAGCAAAATCACACTGTTGGATATATACCATACGTCTTTGCCTTGGGATCTGGGAAACAAGTTTAGGGAGTTTTCAAATGCAATACAAAGGACTTAAAGTCTGTTGGCTTAGCATCTGAATATAATCATGTAGTTAGACTTCTCATTCAATTTGCAACTTTACCTATAACATTATGAAGAGAAACAGGTTCTGTTTCTTATCTACTTTACTTGTCTTCTGTGCAGTGTTTTATATCGAGAAAACAGCCATCTAATGACAGAATATTAATTGTCCTTTCTTTGAAAGAGTTTTTAGGATACACATGAATATGACACAAGATCAAAAAAGTAGAAAAAGAAAAATATTTCAAATTAAAACAAACCTGTCTTACTAATAAGACAAAGCTTGTTAGAAGCACAGAAATCTTAAATCTCACTTTCAGGTCTTGAATCTTATTTCATTGCAGTGGAGAACCCAAATTTCTTTTATTATAATCAGCTTAGTTTTATGGATCAGAAAGGAAATGTCAGGCGAGTACTATAAACAAAATACAAAATTTCCTGGGTTTGGGTTCTGGTGGGATTTTTTGGTTAATTAGTTGGCTAGATGGTTTTGGTGGGAGTTTTTTGCCAAAGTAAAGCTCTTTCCTCACAGACTCACCTAAACAGAGAATCATAAAACCTCCTTTCTGCTCAAAATGTCTTGATTTCCTACCAGATTCTGATACTCAATTTCAACTCTATTTGCATTTGTCCCTTAACAAAAGTCTGATTATTTTTTGTGAACAATCAGCAAACTTGTAAAGTGTGATGGGCCTACATATTCATCCATCAGTAAAAATGCATAAATCACATTCTTACTGTCAAAATTGTAGAGAAACAAGGCTGCATTCTGTAAGAGTCAAGTCCTTAAGATCTACTGCCTCCTAAAAGAGGTCAGGCTCTGGTTCTTATTATCATTTTACTATCTAGAACAGGAAGAAATGGCAGGGGACACAGATTCTTTTTTTTTTTTTTCATCTTTAAACATTGCTATACCACTCTAGGTGTGAAGCCACATTAAAACTGGCCTGCTTTATCATGGAAAGTCTTCAGGAAAAAATGCCTTTATCATGAGATACTCTGCATGTTGATCATACTAATATGTGAGGACACTCGAATCTGCCAAACACTATTTCAATAATTAGTTAAAATCAATAGATTTTAAAATTTCCAACCTAGATCCTGGAAAATATTATAAACTGACGGCAAAAAACCTGCCATTCGTTAGGATTTTCAACAGCAATGGGATTCCATTCTGAAAAGTGCCAAGAATCAAAGAAAATATTCTCATTCAATTCACATTTTGAATGCAAACGAGCGTAACTTTATGGCCTGCTACGTAACAGGACAGACTGAACAAGTAAAATGCCTCTAAAGCATTCAGAAATTATACAGATTTCCACTGCTTCCCTTCTTCTGTCCAGTACTCCCTCATACACCCATTCATGAGCTAAATATGGCCTGGTATATACAGAAATTCAGGAAAATTGAGAGAGCACATTAAAATACTTAATTTTTACAATACAGGTCATCATTGGTCAGTCAATTCTCAATTTTAAGCACTTGTGTATCATTAAATAGAACATTAAACAGAAATAACAGAATTAAACAGAAATATTTCAACACACAAAGTGGAAGATATGTCTATCTGTGCTAGAAATTTTCCCCAATATTTATGCAGTATTCTTCTACCAAAACATACTTAGATTCAGCTTTTCCCAGAATATAAATTTCTATGCTGTTTTTCCTTCTTTAAAGACCTGTGCTGGGCAGAGTGGCCAGCAGGATAAGGGATGTGATTCTGTCCCTCTGCTCTGGCGAAACTCCACCTGTACTGCTGCATCCAACCCTGGGGTACCCAGCACAGGAAGACTGGGAGAAGGAAAGACCTTGGGGTGCTTTAATTGTGGCTTGCCAGTACATGAAAGAAAGATGGGAGTCATTTTACAAGAGCATGTAATGACAGGAAGAGGGAGAATGGATTTAAATTGAAAGAGAGTAGGCTATAATTAGCTATCAGTAAGAAATTTTTTTCTGCAAGGGCACTGGAAAAGGTCACCCAGAGAAGCTGTGGATTCCCCATCCCTGGAAGTGTTCAAGAACATCTTGAATGAGGCTTAGGCAGTCTGGTCTAGTGAATCCTTGCCCACAGCATGGAGGTTGGAACTATATGATCTTTGAGGTGCCTTCCAATCCAAGCCATTTTATGGTTCTGATTCTATGATTCTATGATTCTATGATTCTATGATGGACTTGTTTTCCTTGAAGGAACTACAGATGTTTAGTGAATGAATTCAATAACTGTAAAAAATCACTAAGGAAAAAAAAATTCCTCAGCTTTCTCTTGCTGGCATTTTGCAGTGTGGTTGAATGCCACATTGCATATTTAACATATTACCCTCAGAGTGCCAGAAGCTATAGAGATGTAGAGGTAGATGTAGAGGTATAAATGTGTAATTTCTCACTCTTTCATTTGTTGAAAGAAATTCATTCACTACCTCTTCTATCTCCTGTGGTAGGATTTAGTTCTACCATGTCACCCTTGTGACTTGAATTTTCCAGGTTTCTGGCAAAGTATTTTTCATGGCAGTTGTTTTGTGGCTGGCCAAGGCTTCTGCCAGCAGTCCATAAGAGCATCATGAAAAAGCGCATAAACCCATCTGATTTGAAACATTTGAAACTTACCTTTGCTCATGGGAAACTGGAAATAACATTTTACTCACAGGGGGTCTACAGGTTTCATTGGTAGCTTGGTCATAGTTTGTTTTTAGACATACAGTAAGTACTGCATTGTCAAGGTGCCAATGTAAATTGCTAAATAAATAACTTGTAGCACTTTAGTCTACATGTTTGCTTAAAAAGAAACTGTACACCTTTCCTAAAAGACACACCAGTGCTTGGTGTCTGACAGCAAATAAAACAGATTATATGCAAATCCAGAAATGTGCTATTCTGGCTTTAATCCTCTTTTGTTTGTGATTTGCAGCTGCAGTTTTAGGCAATATGATGCAGCAAATGGGCCATGCCAGGTTTGGTAGCAACAATAAAATGTTTGAAAAATATTTATGGTAAATTATTCAAATGTTCTTCTACCATCAAATGTTCAGAACATTAACATATTTCAAATGCTAAATAGTTGTGAGTGCTTGGGATGTAAAATCATTCATTAAAGAAAGAGATTGAGGTCTGAATGTTATTGATAATGGAATGGATATAGTGATATGCATCTACACATGATTATTCTTCAGTTATTGGCCATAACCTTGAGTATGTAAACTCAGTTTACTGAAAGCTGAAGCACAGCAAGTCAGGAAGACTCCTGGAATTGTTTGCAGAAGGAGACTATTCTGGTTAGACCACATGTTTTCTCTAGACTTGCCTGCACAAGGACTATTCAATATTGCTCGCCAGAATGACAGAAGTACTGAAATAAACTCAATTGCAACATTTTTCACAAATTACATTTGAAATACTATGTGTTCTCATGATAAGTGATCTTTACATGTGGATCTATAAAGACAACTTCAAACAATTGCTACATATAAAGGTCTTGTTTCTCAGGTCTCCACCTTGTAAAAGATGTATGGCCAAGACAGGAGCAGCAGGTCAGACAAGGTCCACCCTAACACACTGTACATAGAGAAGGTCAATTCCTGCATTTGCATCCTTCCTGTACACCAGGCTAAGCATCTGGGAAACAGTTCCAAATGAAGCCTCCTAAGGTTTCTTAGTCCATGATGCTCTGATGGCCAGCACAGGAGGTTCCACTCCTTCCACACTGTCATTCATTCCAGCAGCTCACAGAACAAAGCAACCAGCAGCCGGCACAAGCAGGAGGAAGAACTGACCCAAATGGGACAGCTGACATGATCCCTCAGAATCTTGATCTGTTCTTGCTTCTTCCTGAGGTTTAACCACAAGGAAGAGGAATGGGCCTTCCATCTCTGCAGAAAAATTTCTGGGATGGAGTTTAAATTCTGAGGTGATCGTTAGTTGATGGAGGTCAACAGATTAATATGTCACTGGAGCTTTCTCCTTCAGCATTCCCATCTCTTTCTATCTTGTACTTATCTTGCTTTCAATACTTACAACAGGACTGTCAGACTTTTACTTGTTCGAGGGAGGGACTGTATGTTTCTTTTCATTTTCTTATTCCATTTATTTATTCAATTTTCTTAGTTATTACTAAGTTTTTCTGTGAGTTTCTGCTATTACTATTACTTCCTCCTACAGAAAACTGTAGGACTGCAGACTGAAGTGAAATGAGACAACCCCTCCTCTATGAAAAAGAAAGCCTCAGAGGCATTATTTTTCAGATTTAAAGACTTTTAAAGCAGTTTGGTAATTTCAGATTCAATTACATCAACCCGTTCTGCACATGGTGGTAATCATATAGCAAAGGAAGACCCTGAAAGGCTCTGAAATGTTCCTGGAAGACCCCAAAGGCTGTGCAGCCCATCTTCACAAGTGGCTGGGTATCAATTCTGCTGATATGTATGCTTGAGCCAGCAGAAGCATTGAGCTCATCTTTGACTGTTGACATTTTTAGTATAAATTTGGATGGCTGACTTGCACTGAGCATCCAGCTACTCTGTGCTCTACTTGCATGTTTATCCCAGCAGATAATGTAAAGCTTCTTTGGGGAACATGAGCTGTAGCCACTGTAATATAGGTACAACTATAAAAGGTAAAATTCTTCATAAAATTCATATTGTTCCCAAAAAAAAAAATCCATACTCCTCACTGTATCAGGTAAAATGAGATACTATTGGAGCACCAGCTTGTCTCTAATGAAGTAACAGTGTGATGACAACTATCAACATAGTAAGTAAATAAACACTTACATAGTATGTAAGTATCACCGATAGAAATTCTCATAACTCACTGGCAGCATGACCGTATTTTGGAGGGACAATGCAAACACAGAATGGATAAAAAGTTAAGGGATTTTAAGGGCACAATTAAAAAAAATAAAATGCAATAATAATCATAAAACCTATGAAATACAAAAAAACACATTAGAGCAGAATTTTCCTTTACAACAATACTATGAAAAGTGCAAGGGCTCATTTCAGTATTCATTAAAACTATAAATAATGTTTATGTGTCAATTAAGGAAAATCTTGTATTGAGCTGAAATTTAGCAATTAGGATTTGATTGAGTTTATTTGTTGGTTGCTTTTCAGACGAGAAGAATCCAGAGAGGGATGGAAGTGGCATTTCCTTAGCTATGTGCCACAAAAAAGAATGCAGCAGACAAATGTAAAAACCAAATAACAAAGTTCTCCCATGGAAGAAAGAATGGAAAAAAGAGCAGAACTATATTTGAATCTTTAGTGGCAGTAGGAGACATACTCTTTGTGTTGGTTTATTCAGAGCTGATTTTCAGACACAAGACTGGTGAGATTTGATCGTGTGGAGCTGTGACACTCAGTATGAGTATAATGATGTGTTTCATAATATTAGCAGTATAATAACAAAATGTAGTAAAGTTTAAATGACAAATCAAAACCCATATGCCAAAAAGCAAATATAGTGGAATACTAAATAAAATAGTCTTTAATGGGATAGGAAAATATAGTACTATGAAAAACGGTTGCAGAGAGAAGAACTATACCTGACGCATAACCAGGGCATATAAATAATTCCTTTATTTAAGGCTTTTGTACCTTCCAACTTAGGGATTTATTGTGATATTTCTGAATTGCTTTTGTTAAATAACTCTTTTATAGATGCCAAATTTTGCACTCACCATCCCAATTAGGGAAGAAAATAAAGTTTTAGGACCTTATAACCATTCACAAATTTAAGGCAAGTCACATGAAATCCAATCTCAGTCTGATTAGTGAAGATGGCAAACTGTATCTAACTGCCCTTAATGAACCACTCTGGACTGTGGAAGTGTGGCAGCCCATCCTCACAGTCTAGGTAAAAGTTTCCTGATGACAACTGTTGGAAACTAATTG
Organism: Sialia sialis; assembly: GCA_009812075.1. NCBI lineage: Eukaryota > Metazoa > Chordata > Aves > Passeriformes > Turdidae > Sialia > Sialia sialis. Next base: position 25,588,792 of record VRYO01002355.1, read on the forward strand.
GAAAGATGCATTGTAATTGCATCAATGCCTTGTAGTGATGCTGAATTACAAAAATGGCAATGGAGCAATGAATTGGTGGGGGTTGTCTTACACTTTTGGTACAAACTCTTGGGTATATCTGTAAATAATGAAATAGCTTGCAGTTTTATTTCAGGAGGAAAATCTGCAGAGAAAGTGTCACATATAGCAGTGAGAAAATACAGCAGTAGCAGGATACTTATATTTTGTTCTCATATTGAGGACATCTGATGCAAGGCAATCTATACTGACTTTTTTAAAAGTTACCAACCCATTATATATCTCCAGACAAATCCATTGCAAATGTCTTATTTCTTGCTGCTTCTTCATCAGTTAGGGAAACACATGGGCTTCTTCGTGTGCAGCTGTTGTGGGGCACTCTGCTCCTAAGTTTTGTCTTGAGTCTTAGTATGGGTAATGAAATAAGATATTCAAAGAATAATTAATATTTACAAAGTACTCTAAAATGCTTTGTATGAAAGTTGTGAAAAATCTCTGAAATACAGAAAAAAATATATTCATGGAAAAAATTTTGGCGGTAGTGATGACATCATTGCTTTTTTCTTAGTTGGAGTACTTAATGAAAAGCTTCCAGTGAAATTCAGGTAACACTTCATGATATCTTCCAAACTACCCTCATGGTTCAGTTGAGAAAAGTCATGATTATCTGACCAGAAACATAGGCCATGTACAAATGAACTAAGAATGCTGGAAACTGAATCTGGTACAGATGTAGAGTCTGAATTACAGCAGTAGAGCTGAGCATACAGTGAAGCTGTATTCTGAGCTTTAGGTAGTCATGCAAGGAGCAAGGAGTTGGACTCCATGATTCTTATGTGTCCTCTCCAACCTGAGGTATTCTGTGAGCCTGGAATCATCAAAAGCTTCACAAATTCCCAAACATGAATCAGAGAAGACTGCTTTGATACTTGATGGATATTTTTACTTAGTTTAATTTCATATAATAGATTAGGTCCTCCCAAAAAGAAATGTCTAATTTCCTTTCAGCAGAGGTAGAGCTGAAAAGGAGTCTCTGGGCCCACAGGCAGTGGGTGTGGATAGAGGTCTCATGTACAGGTGACAGGGCCATAAGGACCATTACTCCCCTCAGGGTATTCACAACAACAATATGTCATTTAGACTTACAATAAAAATTATAACATAGAAATTAAAAACATAATCCCCACCCCCCAATTAAAACAAAAACTAAAACAAAACAAAAAAAATAACCCACCCAAACACAAGGAGAAGGAGCAATCCACCCAATGCTGCCAGTGCTGTTCAGTTGCTTTATACGTCCAAATTGTTTGCACAAACCTTTATTGAACTTTGTTTTTTCTGTTAGAGAACATCTGCTAACATTACACAGGCACTATTTGTAGAATTCTTTAAAGGTCAAGTGTGACTCTGTTGAAATGCATTGTGTCCTCATGTGATGTTGAGCAGAACATCCTAACCCATTCATTTTGGGTAATGCCCCATGGTTTGCCTCATGACTGCAAGGGGCATAAGAGTACTGAAGGAGCTATTTTTTTGAGTTCTCTCAAAGTGAGGGTGCTTTTGGTAGGTATATTGGATGGAAAATTTCTGGAGGAAAAACCTGTGCAAGACTCCACCTCTGCTAGATTCCAGCAGGCAGCAATCTAGTACTATATTGCCTTCAGCAATTTCCTTAGTTCCTGGGAACTGGCTCATAATTTTACAATTTGGCACACAAATATAGACTGGATTATTTCTTAAGAGATAATTCTTGCACCAGAGTAGTTGGCTATTCTCTGTATTTCTGGCAAAGGTCTAAACACTGTAATAATTCCCTGAAGTACTGAAATACCCATTTAAGTGTGACTTTAAGAATTAGCTCACATCAGCATGATAACCCAGTTTACAAGGCCCAATATATCTGTCTGAAATCAGAAATCTGTTATGACATCACCCAGATACTCTGACCAATTTCCTTTTCCAGCAAGCCAACTGAAAATGTCATTAGCTAATCAAGCTTGAATCTTACTTCAAAACTTGAAGATATTTCATGACAGGATTTGATTAGAGGAGAAATGGAATTGCTTAAAATATCTTTTTTCTTACACTTCATGACGAGTGAATCTAAATATTTCATGATCACTGATGCCAGACAGTATTCACAAAAGATTTTCAGATTTTTTTTCCCTAGGTATTTTACAGCCAAAATCTACAACTGCTTAGGGAATTAATCCTGTCAAATCTGAAGTACTGACTCATTCTCTAATACAGCATGAATAGCAATTTATTGCTGACCAAAATCTCATCAGGGCGACTCCAGTCTGTATTTCAACAACATTACTGGATGGTCTGTTGAGTACTTACAAAAATGAAATCAGAAAGGAACATGCTTTTTAGAAAAATAAACAAATTAAGAGCATGGTAAAAGCATGTGATAGCTGGGAATTTCTTTGCTGCTTACTCATAACACAGAATATGAAAAGAGATATAAGGAATATGACAGAAGTGTTGGCAAAACACTAGCTACATTTATAAACAGTCAGAAACAGAGTTAGTCAGAAACAATGTTAGTTTCCATTTTTTATGAATATAAACTGGGGTAACCATATGGATCTTCATATAGTAGATGTGCACTAACAGGCAAATTCATCAATTTTCCAGTTTTATAGCAAAAAAGAAACAAAATCATCATGAGTTATTACTTCTTGGCAAAGATTTCAAGCCTCTTCTATTGGAAAAAATTATATGCCAGAAATTTCTAGTGTAACTTTAGTCTGTATTGCAGGCCAGAGGTTTTTCTCTTAGATAAAGTCAATGCAGAATAGATTAGTAAAGGGTCAAAATCAAGACACGGAAGGCACTGAAACCACTTGATAGTTTCTACCAATACTTTTCCCCAGCAGCTTTGAAACAAAAGACTTTCAGCCCTGTTAAACAATGATAGGCTACAATATCAGAATACTGTCAGCAGAGAAGACAGGTCACTGCAGACCCTGAAATGGTGCCTAGCCCCAGGAAATAGCCTAAAGGGAAAGGAATTGCCTGCCACATAAAAGTACATACAGGTTAAAATTGAAATATCTAGCATTTCAATAAGCTGGCTAACGTCACAATTGCAGAAAACCCCCAAATATATAGCACACATCACCAGGCATGAACAGCAAGTAGCAAAACTTGCAGCTGTTTGAAAAATGCTATCCATGGCAAGGAACCAGGATCTCCATTACTATGACAAGAGTTGCAACAAAGCTAGTGCACATTAAAATCAAATCAAGCTAGCACAACTATTTTAAGACCAAATGCAGATTTCCATGGTCTTTAGGTATAATTCCTAGACATCCTTTCCCCTCCTGCTGCATTTTTCCATTGTGATGAGATTGCCTCAGCTGCTGTTTTAATGGGGTTAATGTTAAGCTTCCTTTCATCACTTATCTATAATTAGGATGGCTGCTATTCTATGGTTTCTGTAGAGCCATATGGTTATCTAATGCTAACAAGACCTGCAGTGCTTCAGTTTCTGTATATTGCTTCCTGTCTGGCTCCTGGTTTCCTCATTTTCTGCAGCATTTCTTGAGTTGTCTATAAAAGGAAGGAAAAGGAAATCAAAGTCTGTGTTTATTGTGCTTCCTGGAGATTAATATTCCCCCATGAATAGGTTTGAAAATATTTCAGCCATGCTTGTCTTGTTTTTTCTGCAAAATATACCCTCAGAGCTACAAGGAAAAGTGCCTAAACTTGCTTCTGTGTATTTCTCAAAACATTACTTGTTTTATTTTACTGTGTTGCACCAAAGGAGCACCACTTAACATTCCTCAACTGATATTGCCACTACAACAACAGAATATTCCCCTTTTTAATGTCACGGCATATTTTGCTGTTGGTTCCAGTACTATCCGGAAGGAGTTGGGCATCAGAAATGTGCAAAGAGAAAACATACTTCCCAATCTAAAAAGGACAAGACAAACCTGAGGTAAGAAAAGAGGTACAGAGTGGTCCCAGAGGTGACAGGGCCTGTAGTGGTAATTCAGTGTCTAGAAATACAATGGCTTGACTTTTAGAGAAGGGAAACTCACCACACCTTTTGATATTCTGTTCTCTGCCAAGGTTGGCAAGGCTTTCCACTGAGACAACAGTTTCATATAAGGCTTTCTTCCCTCAAAAAAGTCACAACTGCAGACATTTTATTACAAATTTTCTGTTTCTTAGAAACCAGTTTTTCTCATTTTGCTCTAAAACTCGATTTTACTTCCTGTTTCCTTTGGGTCTAGTTTTTATTGTTTCAGTGCAGCAGTTTCAGTGCCAATGTCAACACAAAGACAGGAACATTTCCAGTTTATGACAGGTCTGACAGTCATGTTTCCAGTGCTCCTAGCTAGAAGCTAAACCAGTGGGCCAGCCCAGATGTTTTTGCAATGAAAACATTGATTGAAGAAAGAAAACAGATATCTTGGACATTAACAGGAGCCTGGAAAGCGATCATCTCACATGAGAAATAACCCAGAAAATGACACCATTACAGAACATGGTGATTCATGGTATCTCAGAGGATGAAGAACTGGCATTAACCATGCATAAGGTTAAATCATTCTGAATTTGGTAGCCATCTAAAATTGTGCAATGAAGCTGAAGATTGAGTGGGATATTGAAATGGAAGAGGAAATGGGATAGTCTTAAGTAGGAAGTAGGACAGCCAGAAAAGCTATTGTAATACATTAGACTGGATGCACAGTTGTATAAGGAGCTATCAGTATTTCAATACAGATTTCATCAAGATTTCGTTTCAGTGAATACAACAAATAAGTTTTTGAAAATATAAAAATATAGGAACGCATAAAATCAAATTCTGATTACCAGGTTGATTATTTCCATGTACAGACAATTTCCAAGGGAAAGTAGCAGAATTTAGTTCCCACTGAATTTCAACAACTATGATTTTGTACAGTCTCTTTCAAAAAAAAACTCTTACAGAAGTGAAAAGCTCAGTATTTTTGTCCATATTTTTTCTGTTTTAGGGAGATTGATTGGAATACACATAGAAGTGCAATCATTTTGCTCTACAGAACAGAGCTGCCCTCTATCTCCAGTCCACCAAATGGGTTGAGTTAAATATCAATTGTAGGTACTTTGATCTGCCTCCTACCCCTCAGTATAGCAACAGCTACATAACATTTATCCTAGCAAGTAGAGCTGTTTCAGTTTTTCCATTTTAAAAATGAAGGATTTGGGCACAGAAGGATTAAGGCACATATACTCAGCATAGGCTGAGATGTCTGGCCATTGGCACGGCGTTCTGTCAGTATTTCAAAATTATCCAAGGCCACACAGGACATCTTTAAGGGCAGAAAGGAACTGAACTTGAACTTCTGAAGTCCAGGCTAGAATCCTTAACTTTAGTCCATTTTCCCTCTTAAGACATTACGTTAGACTCAGAATTTTATATTAAGAATTGTAAAGCAGAGTATCTCCTAATCCTCCACCTCAAAAAAGGGAATTTCTCTATAGGACTACACGAGACTAGGTGAGAATTCTTTTGTCACTGGAAAATATTGGGAAAGATAGATTTCATCTCTCCTAACTTCATTCGATAAAGACAGACCATATTATAGATTTATTAGCAGAGACTTATTTTTAACAAGAATTTTTTTTAACCTTAAAAATTATTGTTTCCACATTAAAACACAGTAAGTCAAAATTAGATAACATTTTGTAGTCAAACCAAACATTTTGAAAAATTCAGTAGTTGAGACTTTCATGGTTATTGATAACAAAACCAAAGAACAGTAAGTCATTCCAAAGCTGAAAAAATTAACAAACAAGAATATAAGCAAGTATGTTTTACAGTAAACTGACAAATGTACTTTTCAACAGCATTTGCACTGTGAAAAATAAGAAAAAATCAGAGTTTGAGTGGGCTTCTTATCTCTAATCAGCCTGCTACTTGTGCAGCAGATCCCTTCACTGATTATTAGAATGATGTAATTTATAGCATTGATGCCACTAAATTTACCCTTACTTTGATTTGAAGAGAACAGGTTTTACAGTTTCTAAAAAGTGATTAAAAATCCTGCAGATTATTGAGTGCCATCTACTGTTACATTACTTCTTCCTACACTAACTGTACTTTGGAGCTGCCCAGTCAAATTAAAATTCCATTCAGCAACTAAAGCAGAAAATCAGACTTTGTGATTTATTTAAAAATTGCATTGTATTGAACCCAAAGTACAATGCTCTCTTTTTTTAATAAAAGAATAAATTTTACAAGCATTAGAAAACAAAGCCATGAATTAAAGATTAAAAATAGCTAAAGCTTAAGGTTAGCATTCTTTTCTTTAGTTCAAATATTTTAGTACAGAGATAACATAGGTCCTTAATGCTTTTCACATCAATAAATAAATAGAAACATTTGGTACTTGGGAAAAGAAATTAAAAGGAAATAAAAGAGAAAAACAGAAAAATAACCCACTAGATATTAAGCTTATAATGGTTGTATTCTAATAAATATTCTTTTTCTTTAAGAAACAATAGCTTAAGTAACTAAGCATACTGCAATATCATGTGTCATTCAGATAGGATTCTACCTTCTTGAATAACTTATTTATAAGTTACAGTAATTTCACACTCATAAGCCACACTTGGTTATAAGCCACACTTCCAGGTAGCTGGGAAGACCACGGAATTTGTCCATAAATAAGTCGCACCAGGTGATAAGCCACACCTTTTTTTTATTTTTTTTTTTGCAGGGTTTGCTGTCAGGTGTACAATTTGCAAACAGTTGTCACAGACCAGTGAAGCCTTTAAACGCAGCCCCAGGCACTCTCCCCATGCCGTGGGCCCTGGCACTCCCACCCCCGGCGCTGGCTGCCGTGGCTCCCCTCCTGTTCAGTGGTACTTGCATCAGTAGTTTTCCTTTTTGCTTTCACGCTTGCAAACTGTTCATAGAGTTGCTGTCTCTAGTCATGAAGCAAGGAGGAACACAAGAGCTAAAAAAAAACCCAACTAAGATGAAACAAAAGAAATTCCTCTAGGCTTACTGGATATTCAAGTTGTCATTTGCTCATTAGCCTACCTATTTTAGCATTTCAGTATCACTTTGATGATCTACATGACCAGAAAACATTTTGCTGTGGGCATCATTCACAGTTTTGCACTCTTGAGCTTACAGATCTTGTACCAAAGTTCAGGCAGTTACAGCGAGTAGTCTTACCTCTGAAGCTAATAAAGAGAGGTGGGAGCTTCTAAAAGACACCCTTTCTCATACTAAGAAGTGCTAAAGATACACCAGCTTTTGTGAATGTGTGTTTTTAATTGAGTAAATTCACAAAGACTATAGTCAAATACCTTTGAGTATATTTAAGAGCAGAGGTGAAGCAATTATTGAAAAGGCGGACAAGGAGGTGGCATGTTGCCCTAAGCTCTAGTGCTCTATCGCTTAGAGCTAAAAGGGTGAAGAGCAGCAATAGATATGGCAAGACATCAAGATGCCATGTACAGCTGTAAAGATGAGAAGGAGTCTTGGAAATGGTGAAATGCATCATCAGGGCAATGTCTCAGGATCCCATGGAGAGCTCCTCCAAATGGCGTCAGCCTCTCACTGTTTCAGACTTCAGCTATTTTGAGACAACTTTGTGTTTAAATGGCACTCTATTGCAAACTGTGGAGAACCTCACATAAACACACTGATGCCAAGAGAACTCAAGAAGTGACTGAAAGATGTTAAAATCAGGAAAACTGGAATCTGATCGCTCAGTTCTTTTCACATATCCTCACACAGGAAGATTTCAGTAGCAGCTTTGGAGGGGAGAGTCTTACATATATTAGTACTGTGCAATGGAGGACAGTGTGGATATGGTGATCACTGCAAAGGTCACGCAGGTAATACAGAAGGGGCAGACTGGCATGGCTGAGAGTCAGCTTTTTGGCAGCTCAAAATCACACAGACTAGTTTCACCCTAGTCTGTGCAGGTTTATCAGCACTACTTACATCTGACATTACGTTGCTGGCTGGTATCCCTTTGGTCCAGTCACTGTACACGACAGACAGTCCTCTTTGCAGTCTCATAGCACCCCACTCTGTCCCCCACTCTTGAGAAACCTTACATGGCAACTACAGAGATTAACCAGATTGTCATGTCCTGAGCAGGGAAAAAGCGGAGTCTGTGTTACCCTGTAATCTCTAACACTTCATTCAAAGGCATAACACAATTGCCAGCCTTCAATATGAGCTTTCAACTATGACTCTGAATTTGGACTTCAAGCTGGATAATACTTTGCATGAGTACAAGTTTTATGTATGAAATAGAAAGCACACTGCAGTATTACCATCCCCAAGCCTTAAGTGTTCATGAGTCAGACCTCCCATGAGCAATGACTAATCTAGAAACCAGTGCTTTTATATATATATATATAAGTAATTTGGTGTTTTCATCTACCTTTTGAATTATCAGGAGATCAGTCAGGACACAAAATGTTTCTACCTTTGGCTTTTACACTGGGCAGAAAACTCCCACATGGGTTCTGCACTGGCTGAGATCCCAGACAGCTGGGACCTGAGAGGCCCCAAAGACTCAGTAAGGGTAATTTGAACATCTATGCTGACTTCCTGATCTTTCAGTCTTGCCTAGCCAGATGGCTTGGATGTGGACAGGCAAGAGGGGTCCACAACAGCTTGGAGCTATTGTAACCCCATGGCATCATAAGACATCGGTGCATGCTGGCCAGCAACTTCAGGCTGGGGTGCAGGAGGAAAGCCCCTACAGCTCCTGAACAGAGCTGGACATGGACAGAGACTTGGCGGTTTTGAAGTAAAGAATGAGCCACAGTGGGACCTGAAGAACCATTTCAAATTGAAAAATCTCAGTGGAGGTAATCTAAAGCCAAACTACTGATTTCCTGCAGAAGCCTATCTTATAAGAAGCATCAGTATACCTGGGTAGAGAATAAAAATTATTCCAATACTGCTGGGCAACCCTCAGTCTTCAAGTTTATGTTGAATAGCTATTATTTACAGTGGACATTACTGCTATTCAAAATGCCAGTGCAAATAGACAGATAATGATAAATATATAATTTTCATTTGTAGACAGGCTTGATTTAGAACAAGAATACTTTCTCTTATTTGAAATTCTGAAAACACAACATACAAGGAAACTAAAGCAATACTTTATACTGATAGAGAATCCAACTGCTTCACTAGGGACCAAATCTCCTTTTAGGTGAAGATTTTATCCTACAGATATTCCAAATAATAGAGAGAATGTTCTACTCATATTCATAAACTCTACTCATATACTCAAAAACAGACACCTCAAAAAACATGTAAAAAATACCCGCACTTTCTCCTGAAAACTTTGCCTGAAAGACAGAAGGAAGGGGATTCAAGAGGAAGTGCTCTATAAATCCACCATAGATGCTTCACTGTTTCACTAACTGCAGAGTTAAAACCTTATTATGATAAAGTATAGTCAGAGAGAGTGTTCACATTAATGCCAGTACAAGTTTTAGGGGACAATTAGGATTCAGAATTTTTAAGGAAACAGTTTATCCAAAATGGCAAATCTATTTGGCAGCAATGCTTGGTTTTGTCATCAGTCAACTTTAATAAAGGAAGAAATTGAAACTGAAAGATCAGTCTTAAAGATACTCAGAATTTGAAAGCTCTGCTCTAAAGTTTCTTAGATGTACTATCTTAGTCAAAGATAAAGCCAAATGTACTGTGATAAAGTTTTCTCTGAATTGTATTTTCAATTCTAAGTAAATTTTTCAATCTAAGAATCTTCCCCTTCCTTTCTTCCACATTCTGCATGAAAGCTTATGGAAATAAAACTTTTGAAAAATCAGGGGTCATCTTCTTCCATGTCTTCTACATGAAGTGTACATACCCACACAATTTCAATAGTGGGCCTGTTATTTAAATAAACCTTTCTTCAGAAGTTAAAGATAAATGGATATGAAAAGTAAATAATGTTTACTGACACAAACCTGAAAAATGAACTAAGGAAATAACCCTGAAAGCATAAACGGCCATAGAAAAAGGTTTTTATGGTGAACATTTTTTCCTGATGACAAGCTTTTATTCCAGCTAGGTTCCTCACATATTTTCTTCAGTTTCTATTATGACTTCTTCTCCTAGAATATATTCTGTTTCATGCTCTCTTTGATTTCCATCCTTTTCACTGTGACAAAAGATCTTTGACATTACTGAAATGTTTTGCAGCTAATATATTAATCCAGGATGCCTTTATTTGCATAAGTTTAATCAAATCCAAGAATGACAATGAAGCAGCAGGAAGCTTAAGACATTTCTTTAAAAGCAATTGGCACACAGAGAATCTCCCTAGCATGAAACCAACTTCCTGGATAGGAAAAAAACAATTGATTTTTTTTCCTGTCAGAATTCTTTTTCCCATATAAGGCAACGTTTCTTTCATACAGATTTTAATTCCAGTACATTTCTGGTGTAGCTATCCAACTTCTACATGGCAGGAACTGACAATGTATTAAGGAAGCATTTGTGAAATGCTATAACTACAGCGCAAAATGTTTTCACCACCAGAATAAATTGTCTTAATTGCTATTCAGTTTTAGTTATTTTAACTGAGGTTTTTGACAAGACAATAAATATTCTTAGGAGTATTGTTCCATGTGCTGGCACACAGGAATACCCAGAGTATTGAAGTATGTCCCAGGATTTGAGCTGCATGTGGAAACAACATCTATTAATATTCTACAGTAGGGTTTACTGTTGTTTAAACACGTCCCATACAAATTAGTTGGTTACAGATATAATGACCGCTACAAAATGCTGAACAGTGATGTGCTAGCAACAGAATCTCACCAGTCCTTGTTCTGAGAGTGCTTGTCTCTTCAGAGGCCATGAAGAATCAGTTCTTTCAAGTCCAAAGTGTTAGAAGTTCCAAGCAATACTTGAACTTTTGTTCTTGTAATCTTCTATAGTTTTGGCTGTTTTTTAAAAAAATCTATCATATCCACTGGATACTTGCCATGCTCTAAGTGCAGCTTCCATATACTGACGTCTTTATGGACTTGCACCTCTGAACTAATATGTGTGCCTTCATTTCTAAATTTCTCCTTAGGGTGTATAAAATATGCATTTACTGAAGATATTTAAACATAACAACCCTTACTGAACAAAATGGGTAAACCAAATCATATACATACCATGTTTTAAAATAATTTGACATGTGCTGCTTAAGTCTATCATGGTTTTGGTAGCAGGTGTAAATGATGACTTCAGATTCCAGCTCTTTACTGCATAGAAGTAATTTTTCTGTTTCAAAACTTGCTCTAGGGATGTAAAATTGTGCACCTACATAGTTAAACCACGAAATATTTCTTAGAATCTAAAGGGCTATAACTTAAATGGCAATTAGAAGATTAAAATATGATCAAAAGCGGAGATGAAATTTAAAAAAAGTAATGAGATTCCCTGAGATTCCATGATTCCTTCAGATCCCTAAAACTTCCACAAGCTAAAAATTATGTAGCTACTACATTTTTATGTGAATAGAACAATTTGTATTCAGAACTGTTTTAACATATAATACTGATTCATCAAAAATGAAATCCTCTGAAAACTTAAATATTGTCTGATGTATTAATATGTGTCAAGTAAAATATTTAAATAATTTAATTCTTTGTTATGCAGCAAGATTAAGTAAGTGTTCGTCTTTTTCAGGGACTTTCTTCATGCTGTTTACTGCTTAACTATCCTTTCTGTTCACATAGCCCCTGTAGAACAAGATTGAACTCAAAACAATTAAAACAAACTGAAATAATATACCAAATCTCTCTATGAATATGGAATTGTTAAGTTCTTCTCCAGCAAATGTCTGGAGTAGAACAAAGTAGAAAAAATATAAACCAAACCAGCTTACTGGAGAATTCCTCTGCAAAGGAGCCAGGTTTCATCTGTTTTTTCAGCCATGTTTCTTCTCTTCTGAAAGCTGAAAATGTGCCCAATTCTGCAGCTGCAGTCACAATGGTGAATACTTTTGTGTAGGACTCATTCTGCTCCTCTGTAACTTATGCATAGCATATATATAATTTAATTCTCTTTTGTGGATGGTTGAATGTAGAGATGGAACTCAAGAAAGGTAGTCACAGAGGCCCAAGCTTCATTTGCTTCATAAAAAATGAATGCCTTTTGATTTGAATCTTTGGTGTTTCCCATCAAACTATCAGCTGTCTCTGTCTACAGTCTTAGACTAGGGCAGGCTGAGATCCTTAAAGAATCAAATCATAATCTTCAAGGCTACCTATAGTTGCAGACACCATAGGAAAAATGAATTACAAGAGGCATCTAACCCTTCTGACCTTTTATCTATAGACCCATCAGCTGTTGAACTGCTTGAAAAATGAGAATTCAAATGACCCCTGTGTGACAGCATGGCTTTTCTGACTCCTGGCTTTCATGTAGCAGTTACAGGAACCAGAGAAAACTTGAAGTGTACCTTCATTGCAGAGTCTGAGATGAAAGGGGTATTACACTGCCCTTTTATCTAATACCAGGACTATTTAATAGACATATTATATTGCATTGGCAAAAGACATAGATTTTCATAGGTTTTTATGTGCCAAACCACAGACTTTAATCCATATGGCCACAGAGAAGAGAAACACTATGCAGAGCCAACATAAATACAGCCAAAGCATGGATGAGAAAAATTTGCCAGACATGCACCAATCAAAGCATCACAAAAACCAGCAAATACACACTCCAGAGCAGAAAGTATAAATGGAGAGTAGTAGAGCTTTTAAATCTTTTGCTAGGTCTGCCCAAGCAACAAGTCAAATTTTGCCACAGTATTTTGACAGAGAGTTTTTCAACCTTAGGTGTGTCAGATATGGGCCATCCTCTCTCTGTAGCTGGGTGAGCAGAGATCTGTAGAAAACTGAATGTTGATTATACAAAGCTCCAAGAATAATTCAAAACCTCTTCAATAAAGACCTTATTACATCTTTCGCCAAAATATGGCTTGTACTGTTTCCAGCATTCCTGTCCTGCCTCCATGAATTGTTTCAGAATTTAAAGTCTTGGATTTTACCATGTATCTTACGAAATTCATTGAATTTTCAAAATAAATATTTCACTTCAAATGAGAAAATTTAAGGGCTTTGAAAGCATTCCCTTATCTTCTCCAGCCTCTCATTTGGACAGGATGCTAAGAGGAATAAAGGAGAAGAACTTAAGAAGATTTAATTGCAGATCACCCAATCCTTTAAGGTTAGTCCTTAAAAAAAAAAGAACACCCCAGCTTCTGTTTCAATTTCCCATTCAAACTGCAAAAAAGAAATTTCATTACAATTAATTTTTCCATCTTTCCCCAAACATTTGAGTCAATTTATCCTCTCTTCCTTCAATAGTCTTCAAAGGAAAAAAATGGGGGCAAAATCCTGCTGTAAGTT
>VRYO01002355.1:25603213-25635949 GCA_009812075.1 Sialia sialis
AAGAGAAAGAGAAAAAGAAGGAAAATAAAAAGAAAAAGAAAAAAGAAAAAAAAAGAAAAACCAACTCCTTTCTGATCTTAAGTATCAGTATCATAGCAGTTCCTCCCAATGAATCCTTTTCAGGAGAAAATTTGCCCTGCTTCTGTAGCCTGCTCTGTCGTAATAAATTACCACAGATTTTCAGAGAGTCTTCTTCAATGAAAGCTCAGCAAATTCAGTAGTCCAAATGAGATATACTTTCCAATTAAGGATTAGCATACTTAACATGAGGTTGTCAATTTCAATTGGCATGACTCAAACTGAAATGTCAACCCACTTGCCATCTGCTTTATACAGATCTAGTCAGGAAAGCAGTAATGAAACAGCTGAGAGGCTGCTACCATAGAAACTGTACCACAGACAGTAAATATTACCAAGAGATCTCTTAAATTTTTACGAAGTATTGTGCCAGTGACTTGGGACTTTCGGTTTGCTCCTTTGGACAGACAAGTTTAGAGAATACTTAATCTGAAATGCAGAACATTGAGGCAGCTAAGCTTTAGAAGATAAAGGATGGAAATAAAAACTTTCTAACTAATGAGTCCAGATGCAAAAAAATTACATATTATTCATCTAGTTTACAAAGATTAAACGGGCCAAGAGAATATGCTGGACTATTTTAAAGGGCGAATTCAACTCTTAGTAAGTTCTATCTTATATTACTTCCATTGCAATAGAGCACAAGGATAATTCACAAGAAAGAAGTGCCAATACCTCTGTCAGGAAAGGAAGTTTGTACCCATTGTGATATATAATGACAATGTGTGATGACCATAGGCCATAATTACAGAATCATTAAAGGTGGAAAACACCCCTAAGATGATTGCGCCCAACTGTTAACCAAACACTGCACTGCTCTCCACTAACTCATATCCTGAAGTGCCACATCCACACACCAATTACAGTAACCTTGGCCAAAACCTGTCATAAATCATTTTGCTCAACACGGCTGACTAGAGTCCCACTGTTGAACCATCCACATCACAATGTCCAACACAATGTCCAGGATGACCAGTGCTTTGAAAAGATGTTGAAAATTAAGGGATATGAAAGTACAGTAATTTCACACTCATAGGCCACACTTGGTTATAAGCCACACGTCGGGTAGCCGGGTAGACCACAGGATTTGTCCATATATAAGCCGCACCTGAATATAAGCCGCACTCTTTTTTTTTTTTTTTTTTTTGTAAGCGAGGATCCATGTGTGACGAAGTAACAAATTAGTAACAGAATTGCACCAGCATGGGGTTTGGTGTCAGGTTCTCAAGTTGCAACAGTTTTCATAGACCAGCGAAGCCTTTAAAGGCAGCCCCAGGTGCCCTCCCTGGCCAGCTCTCACTTCCAGGTTGGCATTTCACTGGGATTTGTCCATAAATAAGCCACACCTGATGATTAGCCGCACTACTCGGGTAGGCTGGATTCTTCAATGAAAAAGATGCGGCTTATAATCGTGAAATTACTGTAATTATGATTGAGAGGTAAGGTTTAGTATATTTTACATGCTGGGGAATGAGGAATAAAGCAAAGCAATAGGATGACTTTTAAGTAAGCAGACAAAATTCAACCTGTACTGGAGTACAGGACATGTGCACAGATAGTCCTAAGGGCCTAAGGTGCTCTCCAGCATAGATAAAGAATTGCTGCAGCTAAAATTGTGCAGTCAATTTTGTGGTTTTGAGAGAGAATGCCATTCATTGCTAACACAGGTGTCAAATTCTGAGATGGCAAAATGTGAAGCTGGGGGGAATCAAAGTGAAGACACGTACATGAACAGAAGAGCCTTCTGTTCTCCTTCAGCCTCGAGTAGGAGTCTTCCAATACACCTATTTACAAGCAAAATTCAGTTGCCAGAATTTCTATCCTATCTTCTATAACAATGTAACACATGGCCACATGTTTTTCTGTTTCTTCTATTAGTTATTCCTTCCATCTGTATTCAAGGATCACAGCAATTTTTCAACCATACATCATTAAGAATCTCATGCAATTAACCTTGACAACACAAATTCTGTCAAATTATCCCATGCTGAAGGATTTAATGCAAAGCAGGCACTCCTTACTCCATGGTTGACTATGTCCTTTTTTGCAATGCAGTCCCTGCAGCTTTTTGACTTGACATTATCAACATATTTAGAATAATATTCAAAGTTTAGCGTTAGAGCTTTAAAGTTTGAACTGTGCTCTAGGACTTGAAAGTTTTAATCCTTGATGATTTAAATTCTTGTCTCATTAATGTTATATTTTGTAGATTAGTGTGACCAGTATAAGGAATGAATTAACAGTTGCCTTATTTGATTTGAGAATTGTTATATCTAGTGGGAGGGAAAGTATGTCAGATATATGCAAAGACAAAAAGAATTACCTTTAAATGTTACGTATTTCAACATGAGAGTGAAAGTACTCACAACCAAATTACAGTAATTTCACACTCATAAGCCGCACCTGGTTATAAGCCGCACTTCTGGGTAGCCTGGAAGACCACAGAATTTGTCCATAAATAAGCTGCACCGGCCTGTAAGACGCATTTTTTTTTAAAAAAAAAGCGAATATCCATGTGCAACAAGGTAACGAGTTAGTAACAAAATCGCATGATCGCAGGCTTTGCTGTCAGGTGCTCAATTTGCAAACAGTTTTCACAGATCAGCAAAGCCTTTAAATGCAGCCCCAGGCACCCTCCCCGTGCCACGGGCCCCAGCACTCCTGGTGCTGGCTGGTGTGGCTCCCCGCCTGCTCGGCAGCAGCAGCGGCTCCCCACACCATGAGAAAGCGGTAGCTCGGCGGCTCCCCGCACCGCATGAAAGCGGCGGCGGCTCCCTGCCCTTTTGCCAGTGGCTCTGGCTCACCACCCACCTGGCCATGGCTCTGTGGCAGCTTCCTCCCCGGCTGCGGCTCCGTGGCAGCTCCCTACCCAGCCGGCTCGCACTTCTGGGTTGGCATTTCACTGGAATTTGTCCACAAATAAGCTGCACCTGGTGATTAGCTGCACTTCCGGGATCGGCTCGATTCTTCAATGAAATAGGTGCGGCTTATCAGTGTGAAATTACTGTATGATGATACTAGTAAATTAGAATACTTTATCTTGGAAGATACCACTGTCCCAAAAATCTCTATTTTTCTCTTGAGATCAAAATATTAATGAACTAAAGCAAGTATTTTTGTGGATTGAAGACTTTACTGGGATCAGACAGGGAATAGATTTTCAGTAACAGTAGACACATATTACAGAGAGAAACAATAGGTACAATTACAACACAATCATTCTGTACTTGGGAAGAAATTCCTTAACCTAGGTAAATTCTTAACTGTTAGGGTGGGGACAAACAGGTTGTCCCATGCCTGGAAGTATTCAAGGCCAGGTTGGATGGAACTCTGGGCAATGTGGTCTGCTGAAAGATGTCCGAGCCCACAGCAGGAAAGTTTGAAACTAGATGATCTGTAAGGTCCCTTCCAACCCAAACCAATCCAGGATTTTGTGAAATAAAATTCACAGCTAACACCAGATAGAACAGATAGAAATATATCACACATTTTTCCTTGATAGGAGATTGTTCTGGTAACTAACAAACAAAATTAACACCTACATTGTTGAATTCTACCAAACTGCACCGGATTCCACTGAAATCATTGAAAAGCATCACGAAGACCTCTGCCATGTATTATTACCGTCAGCTGAAGTTACGTTTTCAAGCAGATACAAGATCAGTTTTAGAAGATCACAGGATGTATGACAGACAAAAGTTGTCAGCTAAGACCAAAGAAGATAATCTGGCACTAAAAATCTGACATTGAAGACCTAAACTAAAGTGCAAAGAAGATCTAAAAACCTAAAGTGCCTGTTTGTGTTGGCTAAACCTGCAGTGAGCTAGCATTCACAAATATTCTCAGGAAATTCCAAATACCGTACCCCAGTGCCATTTCTTGTGTCCACTCAGCATGTTCAAACTGTATGAGGCCAGATGAGGGTTTAAACCCCAAATTCAAAAACTTGACAGTGATATTTTGAATTCAGGATTACAACAGAAAAATCACACGGAGAGGAAAACTCAGTTTATCTGGAGAAGTTCTTCAGACATCCCAGGTTAAATGGGATTTTTTTTTAAAATCACATTCTTTTAGGATTCCACTTTTAATGCAAGATATCTTTATCAGTATTTTTGATACAAGCCTGACCTAAAAGGTGAGGAAATAAACCTTTTCCAGTTGTTGTTCGCCCTTTGGCCACAAGATAGCGACGTTTTCCAACTATTCCTGAAGCACTCTTCAGCAGGACCAAAGCAATTGCCTTTCGAGAGCGGCCGGGTTCTTCAAAGAGAATGGGTATGGGACGTGATGTTATTCATACAATCTCTGCCTTGGTCTAACCCTCGAAATATGTTTTGGTATCTATCATAGCACTTCATTCACAGTTCACTGTAGCTGGCTAGTAGTTAAAAACTAAAGTCTTAAATACTTAAATACTTTGAAAATAACGTCAGAGAAATACACATTTTTGTAGTCACCGATGTTCTTACTGCTCTTTTTCAGTCTTATGTTCATGATTTCTCTGAAAAGTTCACTCACAGAATCTGGTTTAACAAAGGTCATAGAAATAAAAATACCAGAAAGATTTTACTGTAACCATGAGATCAAAGTTATCAGTAAATAGCCCTCTGGATTTCCAATGCAGGCAGACTGAGGAATATAGAAAGGTGATCTCTCCCTCTCTCTCTGTCTCTTTCCTCTGTCTCTTCTGTCTCTGCCTCTTTTCTTCTTCATTGTTGTTGTTGGATGGTTTTTTTTTTCTGTAAGGAGTTTTTTAAAGTATTCATGCAAAGAAAAGCTAAAGATTTCCTTAGGGCAAGGGGAGAAAAGAGCTTAATAGGAGATACTTTACAGAAATGTGGAAGCATCCTGTCCATACTGTACATACTCACTGGGCTCTTATTCTGCTCAGTTCTTAGGGAACTAAACATGCAACCCCTTCCCACACTACAGCTGTGCATTGGAAAGGTTGGTTGCCACAACAGCAGGGGTATTCATACTGGAGGCCCAGATTCTCAACAATCAAATTGATATTTAACAAGGACAGGTAGATCCAATGTGAAAACTCTGTGCATCTGCTTTAGATTCCCATTCAAGATTTAGAATAAGTATCTCTTACTCGTCTTTCCTTTAGTATGAAAAAAAAAAAAAAGAGAGAGGACAGTTATGTCACGTAGTGCATAAGCAGCATGAACTCTTTGCTCCTCTTAGATCAAGACTGAGGAGCTTCAGTAACCCTGTATAAATTTCTGGAGAACTTCTCATAGCTCTAGAGACCTGATTTTCAGAAGCAAGTTGTACTTACAAAATGTCCATACAAAGATATCTGTACACTATGGGATCAGAAGCTGCAAAGCTCCTTCAATGGTCTCCCTCAGTATTTCGTTTCAAAGCTATTCCCTCTGCATAAGATATGAAATATTTTCCATACCAAGGACTGGAACCAGGTGTCTTAACCCACAGGCTAAAGTGTTATTCACATCTCACACTGTTTAAATGAGCATGAAAATATTGTGTGCAAAACAAGCAAAGAACAACAGAGGAGAGGCTAGAGGACTCACACTGTTGATATACTGTAGCCCAGCAACTACTTACATGAGAAAGCACATTCAAATTTACTTCTAGTTTACATTTAATTTCTGTAATTCATGGAGATGTTAAATGGGAGTAACCAATATAACCTGTGTTAATTGGAATTTAATTTTTTGTTTGTTTTTCCTAGTAGTTTTCTAACAAAGTATTACATTTTGGCAAATATAACATTTTATACAAAAAGAAATTCCAGTCTCTTTATTTAAATATGTAGACACATATATCAAAGAGTGCAAGTGTGCTTTTTAAGTCATGACCACTCAAATAAATAGAAATGGTCTGATCTGAGTACAATAATTTCACATAAAATCTTTGCACCATATTTAATTACTTGTACAAAATAATGTCATTATATATTCTTTTATAAAATTATTACTATAATATAGAAAGAAATTGAGATATATTGAGGCAAATTAAATTATGGTTGAACTGTTATTTAAAATTAATTACTATTTAAATTAAAGTATAACTGCTTATTAAATAAAGCCTTAATAAACATGAAGAAAAAAAAACCCACAGTGAAAGAATGTTTCTACTCATTCCAAAACTGAAGTCACAATAAAAGAAAAAAAGAAAACTCAGATTTTCATTTGTAATGTTTATATATTGCTAAGGAAACCACACGCAACAAACTACACGAACATTTCCAAGATTAAGTTTATCATTACAGAAATACATATAACTATTTTGATATTTACAAAACTTTCTAAAATGCTTCTTTTTGAGTTAATCTAATCCAACCGATTGCTTCAATTTACAACAAAGCAATCCATTCATTCTGGAATCACATTTTAAAAATAACATTTCACTGAGCTTTTCTTTCATATTTCTAATTTAAAAGTCTTTTATTATGTATCTCAAGTCTTAAAGTGTTAGTTGACCCTACTGGAGAGGAAAAAGGTGGCACATGGAGAGTTAATCCATTTTCTATCTGAGACACAAATGACTGCGTAATTAGTTACACCCATGCTTTCGCTGATGCATGTGCTTGGAAACAACTGGCTCTCCCATTTCACCAATGAAAGGCTTCCACATTAATTTATAATGCAAACAAGTATGTGTGAGAGTGAAAGTGTGTGTGAGAGTATGATCAGTCATTTCTCCATGCTAGATTTGTTACATACGCAATAATGAATAGATATTTGCTATCTTTTCTTTTAATGTTTATGCTTTACATTAAAATACGTTTTAGGATATTTGATTCCTTTTGTTTTATGTTGCAGTTTTCTATTTTTTACGTTTAGGTTAACAACACAAAAAAAACGCTATTCAGAAATTTTCCCGGGCTGTCCTTTTTTTGCCAAACGTTGTCTTTGTGATTCTAAGTGGTTTGTAACAGCAAGCTATAGACAGAAACAAGCTAAATCAACTACTGAAAATAACATTTAATAATATATTGAAGATTCAATTTCCTAAGATAGTAGCACAATAGTTTTTAAGCAGTTGCTGTCTTGAAACAGCTTGTTCGAATTAATTGCAAAATGTCATACCTGGGAAAGTCACAAGCACAAATCACCAAGACATTCCAGGGAAGAAGCAAACAATAAATATTCTTTAGGTTTCTGCTTTACAAAGCTGTTGATTGTTTATATTTATTTCTTACTCTGTAAATATCAGCTCTTTGGAAAGAACTGCACCTACCACAATAGAGCTAGACCTGTCATGGAGTGCCATCATCAATTCTTAATAAACAACAACTGCTAAGCAAACTAAGCATGAACTCTCTCTCCAGAGTTATATCAATCAAACTGACAGCACAGAGGTATGAGAAATTCTGCCTCTCTGTCTGCAAGGAAGGAGAACAGGTACTAATTTCCAAGGATCCCCTTACCTGATTTCTATCAGCAGCAATGGAATATTTAAATGGATATTCTTTGTTCCTCAGAAGTTAGTTACAAATTGTCACTGATCCCTGCAACTGACTTTCACCAACTGATGATAACGCTTTACAGAGAAAGATGATACAATATATTTTATCTACTGCCGCACCACTTTTGCTTTTCTTCTTGAAAGCCAATTGCAGTGTGTGGGAACTTTTTTCTTCTGCTTATTAATTTTCTTTCTAATATCCTTTAGTATATTTCCATAAAACATTTAAAATCACATTCACTTTTTCTCTTCTACTTATCTATACTTAAAAGTTATTTATTAAAAGTAAAAAACAATTTATTATTACTTGATAACCTGCCCTGGGTTCAGCTATTAATCATTTTGCCCTTAACCAATTTTTTTTCTCTTTTGTCATTGCATACTCTGCCACTATTGTTTTATCAAAAACTTGCCTCCAACAAAATATAGAAACTCTTCTGCTTTACATTTCCCAGCGGGTGACTTTAGTATGATCTGATGTCATCTGTGGGTGTTAGACATTACCTAGTTAGCCATCCAGCTCTTTCACCTTTGCAAGACTTGGGGTTCTTCACTAAACATCAGAGTATCGCTCCTGGGCTCAGGCCCCTTAAAGACAGGCATGGTATTTCTGCAAAGGAGAAAAAAAGACTTTTTTTTTTTTTAATGAAGAAGCTATGGTTGCACTTCTGTCTTAAGGATTTCACACCATAGCACATCTATGTGATACCAGTATAGCTGTTTGTAGAGAGAGATACTTACTGAGTTAAAAAAAAAAAAAAATCCATACATCTGTCTATTAATTTACATTTATAGAGAGACAAAGAGATCACTTCATGAATATACACACACTGATATGATGTAGAGAGGCAGATCTTCCCTAAAAAGAGCATTGTTTCCAGGGCAAACATCACTACATCTTAAATCATTGAGGATGTGGATCATTATAACATTCAGACAACCAGACCTGTGGAGCATTTGAGGTCCAGCGTGGCACATTCCAAACTTAGGCTGAAGTGTAGAGTCTCAGAACTGTATGTTTAGAAATATGGCTCTATATATCACCTTATTTGATAAATATTTCTTGAATAAAATAGACCCACT
The DNA here is from genome assembly GCA_009812075.1 of Sialia sialis. Lineage (NCBI taxonomy): Eukaryota > Metazoa > Chordata > Aves > Passeriformes > Turdidae > Sialia > Sialia sialis. Next base: position 25,611,818 of record VRYO01002355.1, read on the forward strand.
CCCATCCTTATTGAGCCAATATACATTCAAACATAATTCTACTGGGAAAGGGCTAATCTTGCAAAATTTTACAAGCTTTTACATCTGAGAGTCCCACTGGAATCAATAGGAGTATTCATACTAAAATTAAATGCATGCAAAAAGTGCTTTACTACAGAAAAATGGCATTCCAAAGTAGATTTAAACTATTTTGCTTAATTCATGAACCGAGTGCTGTGGTTACACTGCTTCTGTGATTTTTCTAATAACTGTGTGGACACACAAGGCCTCTATTTTCTAACTTTTGGCGTGCAGCACTCAGCCACTGCACAATGGAGAAGCTTTCTGCAAGCATGTGGTCCAGCTGCCCACTACAGTTTTTGTAAGCTAGTCATGATATACTGTTATATTCCATTACACAGCCCTGGCTCAGCCAAACCAATTTCTGTCAATATTAAACACCCAAAGAGATCCAGAGGAATTACATGCATTTCAGCAGACAAATCACTGTGCCTCATGGAAGCCTCTTCCTACAGGAAAAGCTGTGATTCCCAAGCAAAACTATTATGGTTAAAGCCACTTAGGTATTTCTTCATTTCTTTTTAAGACAAAATTGAATAGGAAAAAAAAATTGCCTTTCAGATATGTTTATTTACTCATGCAGTATTTTACAGCTCTGTCAACTATCAGCATGTGCAGAACAATTTTGCCAACCTGTTTATTGACAATCAAAGTTTTACACCAATAATACTGAGTCAAAAATTTGAAACACTGTTCCTTTTCATTTTTATCCTTTGAAAAGTATGTTCTCAGGAAACTTTCTTTTAAGTCAAGTGACAGAAATAAAAAGCATCCCAGTGGTAATTTCATTCCACTTTTGAGGGGAAAATGTCTTAGGAAGCAGGATGTTGTCCCCAAGGTCCGTCATCCTGCCCTGATCCAAGAGGGCCCCAGGAAAACTTTGTGCCACTGGTAGGGCTGACCTGGTAGGACACATCCTGCATGGATGTGGGGAGCACCTTGGAGAAGTGGCTGATCAGACTGTGCACGTAACAATCTGCAGATCCATAAATCAGCTGTAAATCAAATGCCTCAGGGACAAGTCATGGTGCCAAGAGCAAGAATTTCCTCTGTCACAGGAGCAAAGTTAAGAGGAAATACTAGATTTCAGAGATTTTCTTCTTCCTGCGAGGAAGCTTAGCCAGATTCCACCAGTTTTAATCAAAATGTTCTTAGCAGCAGCAGCATTATTTCCAGTTGAAGGCAGATGGATACTTTGCACATGGATGGCTGCTGAGGCTGAAGCACTGGAAGCCTGAAGTCTTTGCTCAGGCACACGAACACAAAATATACAGAGGTCCAGAGATTTTAGGTAAGCAGTGTGGACCAACTTTGCAGGACAAAAAGAAATTAATTTAACACTCTTTGCATATCTTTCCAAATAATTGGCTTAATTTGCACTTATTGTACTTAAAAAGGACATACCCCTTATGAAAAGTTGGTCTCAGCTTTGCAGAGCTTTGGTCTTCTGCTGTTCCCCACTCATATCTCCCAGTTATTTCAATGATATTAAACTGGTGAAGTCACATTTAATGTGCAATAATAATAATAATAATATTGTATGCATTTTTCTTCTCCATTTGTGACAAGAAAGTTTAAAAACTAATCAAATAAATGTTGTCCCTTTTTGTTGTCATTGTCTATTTCACTTGCAGTTCATACTAGAAAAGGATAGAGCACAAAAAATTGAATAGAAATACTCAATATAACAAAAATCTTTTCTTCATTAATATTCTGAATTTCTCTTTCCACAGCTGCAAGCAGAAATTTTAATCCCGGAGAGTTATTTCAGTACAAAGTGCAGTAATTAGCTCATAAATGATCAGAATCAGATTCATGTCTGTTGTTTTAGCCTTTAAAATAACAGGAAGAAGTGAGATTTTTAAGTACAATTTTTGCAAGCCTACTGAGAAAAGATTTTTTGTTTATTTTTAAGGGCAAAATTCCCTTGTTTATGCTATTTTAAAAAGTTCAGGGGAATGGAAATGTGTTAAATAAACCTTACTAGGAAAGTTATTCCACTAAAATATATGTTTAAATTTGATCTGTTTACTATTTTTTACTCCCTTTGAATTGAAACCAAACAGTCAACCCAGCTCTGGTGTAATTTGAATTTCAAACAATTTAAAATAACTTTTCCATGTATTGAAAAATAATTCACATGAGACATGTACATAAAATACGCTAAAAGAAAAACAAAACTGTGGTATTGAGCAAAGTAGAAATTGCAGAATTAGATTATTTTTTAAAAATATCATTTCACCTCCCTTTTTAATATGCATTAATGGAGAGTTTGAAGTACTTGATAGTATATTATTCCTCCCTAGTCCTTCCTCAGCATGCCACGCTGTAGGGACCAGAAGATCATGTCACTCTCTCTTCTCCCCAGACTGTTCGAGCTCCCAGTCCCACACTGGCAGCTAATTGATTCTCAGGTTTGCTCTCATTTCAGTCTCTCCTTCCAGTGTCATTAAGCTCCTTGCTCTCATCACCTTTTACCACCAGGTCTTCTATCTCAAACAAATAAAAATCAAGGAGCTACCCTGAACTGCTTGACAGCAGAGACAGAAAGCTCCCAATTCCAGTGTCTGGACTCAGCTGACCATTCCAGATCATTGCTTGAGCCAATTTTGCAGTTTGACTAGATTTGGCAGGGATCTACTTTTTCCATTTATATTTCATTTCCTTTGAGATGTGTTCATTTCAATTTGTTCAAGAAACTAAATTAAAATGCAAGAGTTTGAAATGTAATAGGAAAGTATTAATGTATGAACTAGACTGGGTGCGCAGTTGCTATATAGTTGTTTTCAGTATAAATTAAAGGTATTTTTATCTTCAGACTGCAAAAGAAAAAACAATTTCTATCATTTAAATAGTCATGCAGAGCATTTAGATTTTTTTTCCACACCTCAAGTCTGACTTTGATGTCTAAAATCAGAGAAATATGTTTTTTTCCTACATCCATTTCAGCAACAGCACTTCGGGCACTGAAATATTTTGAGAATTATTTTTCTGGGACTGTCTATCAAATCATTCCTCATGTACTTTGTAAGAGATTCTCAGTTAAATAAATTATTTTTAAAATAGTCTACATAGCAATAGAACAGTAAACTAAGAGTTCCTAAAAGAACCAAGCGTATTTTAAAATGTTAAATAAATAGACCATTAGAAACCTAGATATTGATGCCTGTTTTGGCTTTTACTGATCCGTGATTTCCTTTCATGTCTTTTAGAAATGTTGAAACAATTTGAATTACTTTTTTTCAAGGTCAAGCACAGATTGTGAATCTTCACTGAGACCATGTTGTAATATATTTTTAGTTATTTCACAAAGCTGTCATCTTCTGAGTTTCATTCTTCAATTCACATATTGACACGTAGCCTTATTTCTTTGTGATGACAGTACAATTATTCGTGTTTTTATAATCACAGATTTTTCATAAAATCATCTGATATTTACCTCCTAAATGGCACTTCTGAAGTTAAACCTATTTAGCAGAAATTACTCTGAAAAATATATAGACCTAAATAAAGCCTGTTATTTCCTAGGAAGTACATTCATGACTGGCAACGTAGTATCACTGTGGTAGGAAAATTTTAAAAGATACATTGCACAGTACCAGAGAAGGATGGGGAAGGGAGAGGATATGCTCTTTGTTCTAACAAGTTGCACCACAATATTCTTAGCAACCATAGCTTGCCTGCTGATTCCACAGACAGTTCAGAAAAGAACATACGAAGAGGCAATACAGATGTTATGCATTGAACTGTCCCATTACTTACAAACTCAAATTAAAAGTTTTGGTGATTGAAATTATATAGCATACAGAGCTATTTCACTAAGTTAGTGTATGACCCTGATTGTTCATTGTTTATCATAACAGCCCATATCCTCAAAGCTGCCTCTATTCCAGAAAGCTTCCATCTATTCAAGAACATCTAATTTTATATATTTATTTTCCCAAGCTTCCATTGGCATCACTGCAAAGGTGGACTTTTGTTTTAGCATTTAATGTGCACAAGAGCATAGATTCTTCCTCTACTCCAAGAACCAAGAACCATCAAGCAGAAACTGTATTATTATCACCATTTTTAAGGTTAATCTACTCATGTTGTATTCGGAGAGTGCTGAAAACCCGTAAAGTCTCCAGTACAGAGATATATCACCATTCCAGCAATGCACAAGCCTCAAGTAACTGAAGCATGTGCATAGTCTTGAAGTCCATAGGAAGTCTCACTGAAGAGAAAAAAGACTTTTGAAATCCAAATTGCTATAATGATGCCTTTCACAGTAGGCACCCTGTGGAAACAGGACCTGGTACAGCCGTTCAATCCATTCCCATTCATCACATGGCTTTTCATTGCAGGCAGTGTGGGTGAAATGGAGCCCAGTTCTCCAGTGACAGGTAAATCTCATGTCCTCCCTGAGTTATCACAATCCTGTGCATCGGCCCCAGCACATGTGTATATTCCATAGTGACTTTCTGGCCTTAGCATAGAAATAGAGGGAATAAGACCCTAGACATAAATATCATTAAAATAAAAGATGAAAAGGCAATTATGTTATGCCAAGGATGAATTAGACTGCTAACTTGCTCTCCTGTGTTAACTGTGGAAAACTATTACCAGTTTTGACTTTTCCCATCTGTTCTACTCCAAGCTTGCCGAAAGGCTGATATTCTGACAGCAATCTGAAGCGCAGTTTTGCCAACTGTTTCTTTTTGAAAGTCCATGTTCCATATGTTCCTATTATGCTTCTTTTTAGTGCCGTGAAAGTACACAACTAACTAGGAAGGAAAGAAGTTTGCTGTTTTCCACAATTGTATTAGATACATCTTCTTTTTTAAAAAGTTTATAGAAGAGATCGTTTAAACACTCTTTTCTCTTTTCCATAAGATACATCCTTGTGTTATTATAGTGTATATTTTTGTCACTTATAACAATTGCCTGTTGAATTTAACATACATTATGTCTCATATGTATAAAATACAGTACCTACAAAATAAATTAATTATTTAGAACAGGTATTCAGTAGAAAAAGAGCACAGCTAGTCTTCTCTTTCAAACAAGAGTTCTAAATATATGTTGACTGTCCAAACTTAAAAAAAACATTTATTGCTTACACAGAGAAACCATTTCCATCAGCATTCCTAAAATTGCAGTTGGTCTTTATCACAAGAATATAAAAAGCAAAAATCTTGAATTCTGACCTCATGATAACCATGCAATCCTATGTAACAGAAAGCATGATCATGAAATTAGCACTGATTTTATATCCACCGAGTTCTCATCAACATGGGGCAAACCTCTACAGTTATCATCTACATCAGTATGAACCAAAAGCAACTGAATAAACCACCAGAAGAAACCACTGGAGTTTCATATCCATTTACAACTGTCTGACTGACATGAATTCCAAAAGAAGACAGCAACCAAAAATGAAGCTGTTAGAAAAGTGCTACATGACACTGATGATATCAGGCACAAGCTAACCTTCATCACTAAAGGAAAGACTATGGAATTGGTATGTTACATTGGTATGTTACAGGTGAGCACCTGATTGGTTAAGAAATGAAGTTTTACAGATCACAGCTCCTCTAAGTCTGAAATAGAAGTACCAGTCTTCAAATGTTAGAAACACAGAACTATCTTGGTGGGCAGGGACTCTAATTATCATCTAATACAACATGCTGCTTCAAGCAGAACTACAAGCCAGCCGGATAGGCTTGGTTTAGCCAAACCTCAATTCTATCCATGACTGGTCTGGTAATCATGTTCCAGTCCTTCATCTCCGTGCTAGTGAAAACTTCATAGTGTCTGAGATACATGTGGCCACTGCTCTTGCTATGTAATCTGTCCTATCAGGAAGACCTGGCCATATCACCTTCACAGCTTCACCCTTGAAACAGCTGTAAGCAGATGTTAGATCAGTCCTCATTCTCCTTTCCACCAGAGTGTCTCAAGATATTTGTAAAAATATTCTGTTAACAGTAAGCTTCAAATTGACCTCACAGATAACTCTGTTTATGCTAATGGAAATCTGCACAGTTGAATGCAGCTTTCCTGAAGAGAAAGGAATAAGCAGAGTCAGTAGCCTTTATTTTTACTTCTTTACATTTTCTTCATTTTGATTAATTCAGAGTGGCTGACTTGTTTCTCACTTTCCAACATGTATTACCCAAACTGCACACAAAACTCACTAAATTGTAGACAGAAGAAATCAGAAGCTCAGAAAATAAGGATTCCAAGATAAAATATGTGGCACACATATGCAACCTGAAACTACAGATTAGCTGAAGGGCACTGTTGTTCTTAAACTAGATAATCCATTTCCTTTAAGATTGGCAATAATGCTGATTATGATCTGATCAATGGCCAATTTCATGATGAGAACATTATTCAAATTTATAGTCATTTGTTAGTAATGTGGGCTATCAGAAAGCTTTGCTCTTAATTATGCTGCTGCTTTAATTGTATGGTTCTACAGTGCTGATTGGAATTGTCAGTTTGTGAATGTGATTATTACACATTAGCACTAAGTATATAGTAATGTTCTTCTAGTAGGATTTGAATGAGTTGGGTTCTCCCTCTTGATTCTACCATATTTAATTATTGTTAGTATATTCTTTATTAGAAGCAGATGGGCTGTTTAATAGAAGCATCTTTGTACTGTGTCCCTGCACAGTCTGCACTGTGTCCCTGCTATCCAGACTATGACAAAGAATTAGGACTGCATTGTTGAGGCTCTGCACATAATTATGGATTTAAATCCAATGTAATGTAGCTGGCTGCAGTGGGGGAATTCTGGATTTGCAAGAATGTTCCAAGAACTGAAGAGCAAACAAGAAATTATTGATGCACTTACTGGTATATGTTCAGCAGACTAAAAGTTAAACAGTAACTACAGTAATACCTTCTGCTCCAATCTAAGATTATAATATCCATGTTCTTCTGGAGCCAATTTAATCTGCTCTTACTTTCAAAACATGCACTTAACCTGTGCCCTTAGGTTCATTGTCTCCTTATCTGTACTGTGCCAAAATGAAAGACTTTTCAGATAGCTCCAGAGGCTGCTTGGTGCCAGTGCTCATACCAACCACTGAAAAAACTTGCTAGCACTATACATAGCAAGTGCTACAGTGCAGATCCCATTTTACTTTAAAAAAAAATTGGGTATATAAGGAACCAAAACTAACTACTGAGAGTACTTAATTTGCTAACAAATACCCAGTAGATGTTTCCCTCCAAAAGTAAAGATTAGCCATCATGACTGACTGGAGTATAACTAGGACTGTCTTTCTCCATCTCACATTTTCACCTGCTATATATTAACATCACCATGTGACAGGTATACTTATGAAGTCAACAGCAGTGTCCCCTTAGATGCCACAAGGAACCTACCCACCAGTGCTGCTGAATCATTTCTAATTACAATCTTGGTCCAAGACTCAGAATATAAAGGATGTGACACAATGCTCTTCATAATTTAAAGACCTGATAAATCTCATTAATGAGAGAAAGTAGTTTCCAATTGCTCATCTTTCAAAGACCTTTCTTGCAGAAAGTCGTGGAGAAAACATGATAACACATACTGGTTTTTTGACAGCTTCAGCATTATGGGGTGTTCACACTCTGAAAGCACTGGGTTTTATATCCAGGAGCACTTTTACCCACTTTCATCAGCCCCAGATGTCAGGTAGCCACGTTCCTAGGCTAGCACAAATATTTCAGCAGAATTTAATCTTTCCCAAACACATTAGGTTGGATTTTATAAATAACCAATCAGCTCAGGGTGTGCTTATGCTGTTGGATGTGGAAAGCCGTGGGCTGGCCCCACACCTGCACTCCAAATCGTTTGGAAGCGAGCCACTGCCTGTCCAAAAGCCATTAGCTACATTAATGCAGGACTATGACTGAGCTAATAAGGCCTGCTGAGAGCCCCAGTATTAGTACAATTATGTTTTCACAGCAGCTTGTTTTCCTTTTAGCAAAATATCAGATCACATGGGCTGACGATTTCATTTAGCTCAGAACCGAAGTAGAGTTTAATATGTATAGGGAGAGTTTATCCCAAACAGAAGCTTAAATAGCCAATATAAATGTTCTTCAAAATAGTAATAATGGATTCAGCAGCTATGTGGTAAACAGAATTAAGGATTTCGTTCCACAAGTCTTTTATTTGTCTTTAAGCTGACAAACAACATAATTTTGCTGTTCCAAATAACAAACCTTAATTGATAGATTTCTTCCTAGTATTTTATTGTAAAAGATTAATGTTTGCATTTAATATCATTCTGTCATTATCTTGTTTCCTCCACAGTAAGGAGAGTTGTCTGCTTTCTGCAGGTGCAGAGGACCAGCTAAATATACAACAGCCCCTTTTATCCTTCCTATCAGCATACACAATGATCACTAGTTATTATGCATAATTACATGGTTGCATGTATTAAATGTTGTTATATTGCATGACAGCATGGTTTAACAGTTAGGAACTTACATCTCAAAACTCTAGTTATTTTAGTCACATTTTTAAAGCAGCATCTTTTTCCTGGAACAAAATGTGGTTTTAGCAGAAGTTAACTTAGCTAATGAACTATGTGAAAACATAATTAAATAAGTGGAGAAAAACCCATGGTTTTCTATTTCTTTATTTTTCTGTGTGTTACCATCTGGTTCACTGGTAACCTAGAAACTAGATTTATCAGCTGCTAGCTACCTGAAGCCTTGGGAGGAGCTGATGGGGGAAAGGAAGGTGAGCACTTGGTATTTGTTTTAACACAATATGTTATAGGTTTGGCAGAGCTAGTACTGTAAAGCTGTACACAAAAGCAGAAATTCAAAAGAGCATAAACATAATTATATTTCAATAATATTGCAAACTCAATAATGATTTTAGAAGAGATTACTATTCTGAGACCCAAGCAGCACAAAACTTGAGATGCAACTTGATTTCTTCATCTATGTAAAATGGAAGGTTGCTTCCCACATCTGTTTGCTGATACCAGGAAAATATGAGTTAAGACTGCATTTAAAAGAAAACCAAATAGTTGAAAACGTGTAGGCATCTAGACAAGACATCCTAAAAATTAAAACTAAGAAAACTAAATTTAAAAATTAAGATTTTTTTTTCTCTCTATTTAGTGTCCCAGAATTTCAACCATCATTTGAAGTTGAAGGCTCTTTGCTGGTTTTAATCACTGTGTCCCAGGTCATGGATCTCTGAGGAGGGAGAGAGTGGTAAGACTACTATTGAGTTGCATTACAGCACAAGCCCTACAACAATCTACTGATCACATTGGTGTTTATTATACTACATAGTATATTGGGGTATTAGGGTAAAATAATCCAGTTAGAATTTCCTGACTGCATTCTCAAAAATCCAGTTTATTGAAATAGGTACTACCAAGAGACTTTTCAAAACAAGATAATAGAAAATATAGAAAACGCAACCACTGAAAATTACAGCTTTGAACAGTGTTTCTGTTTCATATAATGAGATATTTGCATGTTCCTATTCTCCAACATTTCATTTTAAGCTAAGTATTTCTAAATATAACAACACACATTTAAAACCAAAATAATCTCTCTTGCACACATATATTAGCTATTGATTAAAAACACATTTGTCCTTTTCTTTTTTTCAGTTTTTTATGTCCTTAGCCTTGGAACAGATTGTATGGGGTTCAGATAAGATTATGTTACAATGCAGCTGTAAACTGACACCTTAAAAAGTGGGAACATTTCCAGGTTACTCACAATTAATATAACCAAGGGTTCCAACATTTTCCTTTAAACTGAGAAAAGTATACGCCAGTTCTATTATCTACAAATATTTATACAAGATTAATTGTTCGGTTTTATATTTCAGTAAGCAAAGACTACAAAGAGCCAACTGCTGAATGTGTCTCTCAGAATACAGAGCAATTCAGAGCAAAGTGGGTTGTAGAAGAGCATTTACAAGAGCCTGCAGTGACACCACAAGGGGAAACGGCTTCAAAGTGAGAGATAGATTAGATAGATTTTGATTCCATACTAGGTAGAAACTCCGTACTGTGAGGATGGTAGGGCCCAGCAACCTGGATTGTCCAGAGAAGTTGTGGAAGCCCCATCCCTGGAAGTGTTCAAGTTGGAATGTAGCTCTGAGCAGCCTAGTCCTGTGAAAGGTGTTCTTGCTCACATCAGGAGGGTTGGAACGAGATGTTTTTAACGTTTCTTTCAACCCAAAACATTCTATGACTCTATAATTCTAAGAGTTTGTGAACCTCATAACTATAGTGAGTTCCCCAAATAGAGAAGAATAATCTATTATAAAGTGAATGTTAAGGTGAGTTAAAAGTAGAATCAAACCCTGAAAACTAATTCAGTTCCTTGACATATATATTTACATATTTTTATAGATGCACAGAAATACCAGAAATCTTGAATCTGTTCATTTAAGTTATTTTAATACAATTATATTTGGTAGTTAGCATTAGGTATTCATTTAAACTTCATTTAAACTTGGCATAAACATGTTAAATCACCAGAGTTCTGCTCCCAGGTATGTCCAACTTGCTGCTAAAAGCAAAGGAATCTTTTAGGTGATGTTTTAAAATACATGTCTCAAATACATTTTAATTTACTATGAGTTTGCTTTCAAAAATTTTCATGAGTTCTCAGTATAAATGCTCAAGAATAGTGAATTTTCATTCAATGTATTCACAAGGGTGCAACATAAATGTTCCATTCTTTTCAAATGAACTTACTCAGCATGAAGTGGACTATAAGATTTATATCTATCTCACAAAAAAATCTAAAGAAATAAATTGTGACTGTCATGATCAGTTCTGCAATAAAAAAACAGACCTTGAATTTCAAGCAGTAAACGAAAATTATTGAAAACTGTGAGAGATCATTATATATATATATATAAAAAAAAACACAGTTACAAATAATGACTGTTAACACATTTTTTAAAATGGGAGATCAAATGCTATATGTAATGGCAGACTTGTTCACATCAGAAATTTGTCTGCAGGAACATTTTGAATCTAGAATCTAGACAATTTCTATTAAAATAAGTTCTCCTTCTAAACATAAAGACAACTATATATATCTAAATGATAGCAAATCTAAATGTGGGTTCAATTGTGTGTTCAAATATTTTGAAAATTTTAAAATGGAGTAATTTGGATGTCATCTTCATGTGATATTTCTTTAATTACAAAAAATGTATTGTCCCACCCATTTCAGACAGAACTGTGAAATCTTTCATTTGCATTTGGGCTTCCCTTGCCAGTAAAGGGTCAAGGGAAACATATCTCAGTTACTATCAAGAGTGTACGTTACAGCTAACTCATTGGAAATCCTGATATCAACTTATTTCAGTTACCTCATCTAATCAGCAAAATACTCAGAAAGACCTTTATTAATTATAGAAAACAGCAACAAAACCAGTAAATTTTTCCTGAATACACCAAGTCATATCAGAATTTAAACTTCTTATAATTCCCAATAATTTTAACAGTTCAGATCCCAAAACAAATACTCTGGACTTGATATGAAAGTGTTAAGAGATGTTCTGGAAACTCTAAGATCAGCTAAGGACTGCAAATTTCATGTGCAACAAGATCTTTGCTAGCCTAAGTAAAAGACGTTCAGATAGTTTTTCACATAGTGAATCTCAGGGAAATTTTTGACCAGAAATAAGCATGCCTATCTATATGAGCTCTTAATAATTTCATATCTGGACAAGAATCTAGGCCTTCTCTATTTTCACTAATTTCTGTGGTTTCCTCACTCAATTCTTTAGCTCCTTTTTTTCCCCTCACTGTTAGTTTCAGTGGATGATTCATGACATGAGCTATTCATATTTCTGCTGCATGCTAGTATGCACCAACATATTGTAATTTATTTGTCATTTTAAAATAACCATGTTTTTGTAAGTTGCATTTTTTGGTTGTCAGGGATTTTTTTACTATACAAGTAGATCACAAAAATGTGAGCATTGGACACTTAACATTTCAAAATTCAAACTGTGTTGCTATGCCACAGGAAAGAAGAAAAAGGCTTTTGTTTCTATTCTTGGATCTTAATAGCATAAAAATGCACTGGCTCAAAGAACCAGACTTTTTGGAAAAGGAAGTGTTTAGAAAAAGATTGGGAAAAAAATTAGGATACAAGGAACATTACAAAGAAAATTAACTTTATCTTTCCAGGTTACATTGGCATATCACCTGCAGTTCAAATAATCATAATAAATATGAATGGAAGATATTGCAGATCTTCTATTAATCTTTGGATTAATAGAATTAATTCTATTAATTCTATTAATTCTATTAATCTTAGGGTTGAATATGTTTGATCACCATCGGATTTCTTTTAAAATGGATTGTGAAAAGCAAAATAAGAAACTAAAATCAGCTTTTATTATGCTTAGATTTGCCATGTAGGGATGTGAAAAGGTCAATAACTATATACAAATTTTTACAAGCAGTTCCATAATTCCTTCGGGACACTTTCACAGAAAAATAGATAAATTTATATGTATGCAATAGCTATATAAACACATGTGAAATATATATAATTATATTTTAAAAAAATCTCATAGTTCAGTTTTTAAAAGGCATCTCACATTTCAGTTTAAACCCATTACTTGTTGCCTGCCCATGGTGGCTGACCTGAAAACAGAAAGCCCAAAGTCAAGACACAGACCTTGCCTTCCCATGGAGCTGCTCTGTGAATGCCAGTTCCATTAGGCAGCTGTAGGGTCAGGGGGAAATGTGTGGTTTTGGAAACACAGTATGTCAGTGTTTCCAAAACATTTTCCTGGAATTTTTTTTTTCCTGAAGAAATTTTTCTTAAAAAAATGGATTTGTTCCAATTTGAAACTAAGCCAAATTAAAAAGAAAAACATCTACAAATCCGTGAACTGTGAAGCCAGTTATTCAGCCAGTCCTAGTGCTGTGAAAAACTGCTTTCTTCCAAATATTCTGGTGACACCATGGTCTGATTCCTATTCTTTCTTTCCCTTGAGTCTTCCTGTTTCATTAAACAATACTTCCCCCCACCTAAATGTTCTTGAAGTTTTGTATATAGGCAGTTTTCTAATCCCCTAATGACTCCTTCCTGCCCTTACTCTTTGTTGATGTCATGTATTTTGTAAATTAACCTCAACTTCACTGGGCAGTATAGGACTGCAAGATTATTAGTGAGGATTGCTTTATTTTTATCTGCCATCCTTTCCCTGTGGAGAAAAGCAGCCCACACCACCCTTTACTGATGGGTCACAGAAGCCCTTATTCACTTGTCAAAAATTTATTACTATTACACAGGATTTCGTGCTCTTAGTATTTCAAAGGTTTTGTTTTTAATCCCTGTATCTGCCTGAGGACATATTAAGTAATAATATGGTGGATATTTTAGATATGACAATATATCTGACTTTAGAATTGCTAATAAACTTTCCTAAACTTTACAAATCTTTCAATAAAATAATGATAAATGCTAATAGTGATATTTTTCCTGAAACATTTATACTGAGAGTTAAGCCCGTGATTTTATCCTGAAGTCACCAGAACAATGCTGCAGCCTGAGATGGGTGTGCAACTATAACAAACTTAAACATAATAAAGGCAAAGACAGCCAAATAAGCAGACAGCCAAAGAGATTGTTGAATTATTGAGCCTTACTGTCCTCTGAATTCACATAGGTAGGGTTTTCTTCTCTGTCTCATGTATATTACAGGTGTTTTTTGTGACAGGTAGTTACACTGATTCCTTCAGTTGCTTTCAAAATGTCAGTCCACTTTTCTCGCTCTATCTCAAGCAAAAAGCTACAGAATATAGAATGGAGGGCATCTGCAAATAACAAACAGTTTAAGGAGAAGATAATGCTGGGGCACTGTTTAACACGATATATGCCCTTAGACAGACAAATCTTAGCTTGTGAACAGGCAAGTACACTCCAGTGTGAAATTACCAGTTGAATGGCAGTACACTTTATTTCAGACAGCATTTTATATATTTTATTGTACTCCGTAATGCAGTCAACCAAAAGCCATCATTGAGCTTTTAGCTAAAAATCACGTTGCCCGAAACACTAGAAATCTGCAACAGATGTTAAGTTTCTGCCCAAGTCTTGTTCCTCTGGCTGCAATTCCTGTAGTCAGATGGCTCTCTTTCAATTCCATTCATGCGTTCCAGCAGGTCATATTTTGTGAAGCCTCTAACAACGAATTAAAGTTTTATTTCAGACCTCTAATAGCTCAATGAATAATTTAGGGAGAAAAGAAAACATTTTCTGGGAAAGCATTAGCATAAGAGTCAGTGAAGCTGTATCACTCCTTCTGGCCATATTCAATTTTAGGAAGATGAAAGAAGTGAAAACGCAGTGTAACTTGCTGCCATACAGGCAGTTGCAGTCAGTTTTGTGTCTTGGAACACTTCTAAATAGCTTTTCTGCTAAAGAAATAATCAATTAGTATTGAGGCACATCTGTAGCACAACAAGATATTTCGCTTGGAACTGGATCAAAGTTATATTTTGCAAATGTTATCTCATTCCTGTATTACTTTCATTTGAATCTACAATTAAAGAATTCACAAAATTGTATTCCAAATTCCTACAGATTAGCAATATGAAGCTGGAAAAATTTTGAAATAGTAATCTCCAGTAGAAATCTTAGACTTCCAAACTTGCTTACTTTAACTCACGCATCCTTAATATCTCTGGGTTAAAGAAACCTTTGTATTGATGTCTGATTGCCAGGAAATTGTTTGTATTTTTTTTTCCAGAGGGCAAAGCCTATTTAAGCATTCCAAACTGCATCTGACTGTGGAAAACAGAAAAAAAAAATCAGTCAAATGAACTGTAAAACAAACACAGGGAAAAAGTGAGTAAGAAATGTACAGTTTTTAGGTGGGAAAAGTGAACAAAAATCTGTCTGAAATAGCTTCTATGTCACTATAATATAAAAGTCTAAAATTGATAACCACAACAGAAATCCACAAGCAGCTGGTTAAAATACAATATTGAATTGCATTAGCTCACCCAGTTGGAAAGGCACCACTAGTCAGTCTTCAAAAAGGTGGGAGAGATGCTCTCAACCAAAACCATTCATCTACAGTTAAGGCAGAAAATCTCTGATCTTCTCTCCCATTGTACCAGTAATAATAAAGGGGGTGGCACTTGATTAGAAGATTAATATCTACACTTAAAGAAACCATCCAGGAGGCCCCAGTCCTGCCCGTGGAGCAAAGTTTTTAAATCTGCCTGTGCTTGGCAGCAGTCTGCTGTGTTTTGGACAGTGTTGGAAGTTAAGACAGTGAGCTCATCTGATTGTGGTATATTGAACAGGCTGGCCTTGCAGAATTTCTAATTGGCAAAGGGGATAATCTCGAGGAAAATGCTCCTGTAAAACTATATTTACTGATCTTAGAGGCCTCATATATACAAGGACTTTAGCTGTCTGTGAGTTATCTATCATATGTTTGGGTACATGGAAGGAATAAATTATAATGTACTCAAATTGTATAAACAACTGAAGTTTTTTGTGTTTGAGGGTTTTAAAAACAGATTCAAAAATGTCCTTCTTCTCCTGCTTTCCTTCCAAGATTTTAGTTTCCTGGATCCATTTTTTCTTCTGGGCAAAGGAAACAGACTATTGGATCTAGCAATTCCTTAGATAACCACATAATCTGGAATGCACAGCATCCTACTGAGGATTATGCAGGAGATATTAATTACATAGGTCTTAAACTGATTTCTGGATACTTTTTTTTCACTACAGACTGAAGAGTTCTACCATTATTTATGATTATTTGGCATTGCTCCTGGAAAGAAATGAGATGTTGGCAGATCCTATTTATATAAACAAATGTTTCTAGCACAATGACACTTGAAATGCTGATTTACTCAAGAGAATAATCAATTCTTAAAGCAGCTTCCATGTGAATAAAAGGTCTCTAGAGTTTAAGATTTGTATGTCACCATCTTTTGGAATTTTAATTCAACACAATGAAGAAACTAAAGCAAATTAAGACAAGCATGGTATTCACAGCATGGTTTCTATGTATATATTAAGAAATTCCCAAACAACTAATTGTACAAACTTTATGTAGGTAGTCAGTATATTGAGGTTCAGTTCAGTAATAGCATTGCAAGACACAGTGCAAGGAACAGCTTTTAAATTCCATGTAAAAAGCTGAACTTTGTTAATCCAAATTGAGCCAGAGTTTTTTCCCAAGAATGTTATCAAAATGTCCTTCTTTCAATGTGCTGATTTTAGAAAATGTTTATAAAGCTTCTAAATACTCCTGTCCATTTAAAAAGTAATTTGTTTTCTGCAGTTCCTGAAGAAGTCTGAGTCCATATTTCTGCAGGTGCCTTTGATATGAAGATCAGAAAGCTACCAGGAACAAGGTGTTTAACCTATTTTACTATAGATATTTGACTGACATAATACAAACATTAATCTAAAGCACACATCCTGTAACTTGATAGAATTACATTTCTTCCTTTAAATAAAAAGCAACAACGACAAAAATGTAAATCTTTTAACAGTCATAATCAAATTTCCTTAGGAAAAGAAATAAATCAGGAATATTTAATAGTTTCTGCTTCACTAGCAGTTATTTATAGTTGCATCATTACTGAGGCATACTGAGTGTGAAGCAATATTCTATAGATATTTCTGGCCCTTGACCTCAACAATTTAGAGAATGTTTAGAACTTGCTGAAAATTTTTCAAGTAGGGATCCTAACTTGACTGTTAGAAATAACACAGGTATTTCTTTGGCACAAGTAGCGTAAACCAATCCATGCATCCTTAAATTACACAACCATTGTTGTTTCACATATGCAAAATTTTAAAAAACAACAGTAAAACTCCTGATGTAAAAGACAACCTTCTTATTCATAGTCTTCACTTTCTTTTGTAACCAGTGTACCTGAGAAGCACTGGTTTTGTTCAATTTAAGGGCAAATAATAATGATTTCTGCTGGTTGGTTCTTGACTTCCAATTATTATCTCATTTAGGCAGAAGATAGAGGTCATCAAATATCTACACACAATAACAGTCATGGAAATCTTTCCAGCTATACCATGATGGCCCAGGCTCTGGATAATGGTTTCTTCAGTTTGTCTCCCAATAAACAAAAAGCCATTCAATCTGCCCAACAACTCTAAGCATATAAAGCAGTTTCTCAAAGGTGTCTGGCTAAAGCCCCGACAAAATCCTTTTGTTTCACAATATTACTTATCTGGCAAACACGACTTGAACATTTAGATCTTCTCAATGCCAGAAAATTTAAAAGAGAAGCATTGGTGTGTACCTAAATTCAGTAGGCACTCCCAATATTTCTGTCTGCAAACACTAATCTTCTGGGACCAGTCTCTTCATTCTAATTAGTTTAATTCACTGTAAGATATTATATTATATCCATTTTTATTACATTCATATCAGTCTGTGATTCTGTGATTCTATGGTTTTTCATATTACAGTGAAATACAGTTTCATTTTCAACAGTCCTCTGATGTAACTAGCTACAAAAAGAGGTAATATGATCATGTGTGGATTGGAAGGGACATTAAGGATACCATAGTTCCAGCTCACTTGTCAGGGACAGGGACATCGTTCACTAGATGAGGTTGCTCAAAACCCCATCCAACCTGGCCTTGAACACTTCCAGGAATGGGGAATCCACAACTTCTCTGATCAACCTCTGTTGAGCCTGTTTATGCTTGGCATTGCCCTGACCAAGTGCAGGACCCTGTGCCTGGCCTTGTTGGATTTCAAGAGGTTCACATGGGCCCAACTCTCAAGCCCATCAAGGTCCCTCTGGATGGCATCCCTTCCCTGCAGTGTTTGGACTACACCGCTCAACTCAGTGTCACCAGTGACCTTGCTAAGACTGCGCTCAGTCCCGCTGTCCGTGCCACCAACAGAGGTGCTAAATAGGGCCAGTCTCAATACCTCTTGTCACTGGGCTCTACTTGGATACTGAGCCACTGACCACAATCCTTTTTAATGCGAACATCCAGCCAATTCTGTGTGCAGAGAGAGGTCCATCCATCAAATCCATGTCTCTCTGGTTTAGAGAGAAAGATGCCTTTTAGAACAGTATCAAATGCTTTGCTCTAGTCCAGCAGATGACATCAGCCTCTCTTTTCTTAATCAGCAATGCTGTATCATCATAGAAGGCCACCAAATTTGTCAGGCATAATTTGCCCTCGGTGAAGCCATGTTGACCATCACCAATCAGTTCCTTCTTTTCTGTGTGCCATGGAAATATGCCATGATATAAATTAGAGATTTTTTTTCAATTACTGCTGTCAAGTTCCAAGGACATCATGCACAATAGGTACTATACAGTGGTCTTCTCTCAAGAAAACACTTTAATTATAGGTTGCTGGCAGAGATCCAAAGGAAAGCTGGCTATCATAACTGGCTGGAGGCTTTCATCTAGTTAATTCATAAAAGTAATGCAAGGCGGACAAAGCAAAGTAATTACCATTATCAGAAAAAAAATACAATACTAAAGCTGGTCTTTGCTCTTCAGAAGAGATGTGCTCTTTTGTTAAGACAACAGTCTTGACTTCTGTGTGTTCACATAGATGGGCTAGCACATGTGAGAGTGCTTAGACACCTTTTCCTTCTTGACAAGCAATCCTTAGCAGGGCAAATATCATATGTTTGACATCTCTTGTTAACCATAAATTTGAAGAAAAACACCTGTGTTTTAGCACAATGCCTCTGTGAGTATTATCTATATGCACCTAAGTAGCTCATCTGCATAATACTGATAAGGGGATCTTCATCTGTTGATTCTTAAAGAATGAGTTATTTAATCTGATACCACATGAAATAAATTGGATGAATGCTATTACTAAGTCTCCACAATTATTGTGAAATAAGAGTGAAACACATAGACAAAATCATACAAGCAATCTTACATGCAACAAATATTAGCAAAAGAAAAAAAATCCCTGGGAGATTTAAATTTTGTGCAATTAAAATTATTCTTTCCCTTACCTGAAGAATACACTACATTTAATCTCCTGTCCCCCATGATGGTAACTAGTGAGAAAAGAGCTAAAGAAAGTTTTCTTGCCACTCAATAATTGTGCCTCCATAGCTGTAGGGATACCTCTCACTGGCTGTGGAAGGACTTTCCCCACACAGTAACTTTATGAGCTTATATAGGCCTTTAAAGGCGCTTCTCAGAACATCATCCTACAGATGAGTACTGCCCTCTCAGCACAGTCCCACTTGACATGCCCTGGCTCAGGTACACAGACAGTCACTGTCTTCCAAGTAACACAATCCTGACCAGGTGCAAAATGCCACAGAATTCCCACTGGTAGCAATTATGGTTTACAAAGAAAGGAGATAAGACCCTTCTCCCAGGACTGGGTGGTTTGGACTGCTCTGCACAATTCTCTTTTGTGTGGCCCTTGCAAACACCATGGAATTGCACAGTATGTTTTGCTTTCTGAAATAGTGTGTGCTTTACACTGAAATTCAGGACAGAATAAATGTTTTAGCTAATAAGAAAAATGGTGGGGTTTATCCCTTACATTTCCAAATTATTTCATTCAGCACTTGGAGAGATATTTCCCAGATTAAATTTGTTGGAAAGGAAAAAAATATAAAACAAAAAAAAATGGAGTCAAGTGAATTGCAAAATGCTTCAAACACCTCATGAATTTAGCTTTTCACACTGATGACCTCAGCCACCACTAATCACAATTGCAAATTTTTCAGTATTGTATTATAATCAATTAAGTAAACAAGTTTCCTGTCTTTCAGAGAAGAGGCAAAGCAATGTAGTACAAAGAATACAGAACTAGCCAACCATTTCTGACAGGAAATGGAAACTCTGAATCTCCTTTGTAAAAACAAAAATTCTAAGTTTTATTTCATGAAAATTTGGTGAATTTTTATTGTCTGATTTTTGTATTGCTTTACAGATGCATTATTTCTCTTGATGCTAATTTCAGATTTTTTGGAAACTCATTTTCTGATTATTACATAGAAGTCTGATAGCTATTTGAAACATCATCTTTTATATCAGAATTTTGTAATGCTTTAGTATTACAATACAATACAAACATTGACTTGTTTTCATTCTTTTTCAGAATTATGGACCTTGGTGAATCCTTAGCATTACCGGGCATCTTTCTCAATTAATTATCAAGGTGATGTGAATCATTCTTTGCTGTGAGTTCATGAATTATGTATTGTATGGCATACTATGCTCAGTCATGTGATTATTAATATCTCTCACACGGTCCTTAATCATTCAAGGTTGTCTTTTTTCCTACGCAGATGAATAATTTCTTCTACTCCATCTGAAGGTTTTGTTCTTCCCTGCAGTAGTTTGAAGTGTTCAATACCCTCTTGGTCCTGAAGACAGAGATAGCCATTCAGCCAGATACTTAGCACCTCCTGGGACTACATAAGGTCCTTTGGATTCCTGAGGTCCACCTGTTCTGACTGTCATTGATGCCAGTTATCAGGCAAGTGCTCAGTGCTTTCAAGGAAGTGCACAGCAATTTGCAGGATTGGGCACAAATATCCAAAGGGTTTGTGCTTGTGTTACATTTCTTTGATGAAAATACCAGAGATGTCCCTCCTGGCTGTCACAGATACTGGCAGCAGTAAGTGCTGTGTAAGAAGCAGCCAAAGCTATGTGTGCTGCGTGGATGCTGTTGCACGCTGGCAGAAATGGCCAATACAAGACAGCAGTGAAATGATGGCATAGTGTTACAACACTGTGTCCTGATCCAGCCCCTGGCCACTCTGGGTCACTTCTGTGCCTGACAGTTGTTCTGCAAAAAGCTAAATCTCTGCTAGAATTACAGGATCCCAATGCTATTCGGGCTCTATTTGACACAGCAGCAGAGGGCTGAGGAACTTAGTATTTTAGCATTCCTGTCCAGATTGACTGCAGATATGAAATACTGACTCAGTCAGCAAACAGGCCATTACAGGGAGTGCCCCAGGCTCTTGCCTAACCAGAATGGATTTTGATAGCTACAGCTCTGTCTCTCATGTTGTTCCTGTCCATTGCTTGATCAAGGGCCTTTAATGCTAAGTCTCTGTCTATGTTATCAGTTTATGAAATGGGGCAGTTAGTTAGGAAATTCATTACAGGCACTGCTATTAAGTGGTTCACCTCTACTTGAGTTTCTGCAGTCTGTTTAATGTGCGCTTCCATTTATTCCATTAATGTACTCTACAGAACTCGGTGCAATGGCCACATGGTAAAAATACAGCATGCCATTTAAAAAACAGTATGTCATTAAACAGTAATAAATATATATCTTTCAAGGGGAAAGGAACTGGTATCTTCATGCTACAGTGCAGGTCTGGTAGATAAAACACCCCTGCACTGAAGACACTTACCTTGTAAAAGGCTATTGGGAGAAAAGGTAACTTCATTCCAAAACTGACCAAGTGTGCACTTGGAAGAAGTTGGTTTGCCTCTTTCACCTTGACAGCATCCAGTCAAACTCACATTTCCAGAGCTCTGAATAGAATGTCTGCCCAAGTTTTGATCCAATAAACATGTTTTGCTCTTATATGAATTGATATCATGCATGTCACTGATTATTCAAATGATGTCAAGGTATTTTGCGTATTTCTGTTTTAATTAGAAATGCAGTCATTTTAGACTTATCTTCCTCTTAATGGAGGCAAACCACTTGTTAATATCATGTATGGCATCAACTGCAAATAGCATATTGCTGAACTAAAAGGCTTTAATGTGTTAGACCAGTGGCCTAAGAACTAGTCTCCATGGCAACTCTATATTAAGTTTCCCTGCTACAATTGCAAAGATATTCAATCACAACTAATTTCAGCTGAATTCTTTTGTATTTCTAAATGGCTCTCATAAATATTACCACTTCCGACATTTTGTCTTAGTTTCAGGAGAAAAGAAAAACATGGGAAAATGAAAGGCCAGATGAAAGGCTGACTTTGGAAAGGATATCAGAGTCCATTTTACATCCCTAGCCTAAATAAAACATTTTTAAAAGGAAGGAAATAAGATTTAAAAAAAAAAAAAAGATAAAAATAAAATAAAAATAAAAGTAAAAATTAGTGCAAATATGTGTAAAATTTTAGATATAACACCTATCTACAGAACCCTGGCTGACTCCATCAGCTATTCCTATTAAGATGTTATCAGATTGATAATTCACCTCTGAACTTTTACCATATATCTGGAGGCAAGTTCTTCTTAACTAGCAAAAATACTTTTTTCTCTTATCACTGAGTGTCCATACGCACCTGTGGACAGCAGTTTTCTTATCATATACAAGCAGAGCCAGGCTGCTCAGTGCCTAGCAGGGGTCAGCAGCTGGAACAACAAAGGGAATAAAAAATGCAGAAAACACCTGGTTCCAACTACCTTCTGCGGACTCCCCCTTCTACTAAGAGCTTCTCTTAAAAGCTTTTCAAGTCCATTTGTAACTGGATATCCAAACACGCGGCTCTTTCCTATTTGTGGGCTGACCAGAGCTCTTTGCTGGTCAGTTTTAGGACTTTGACTTATGTGAATAGCCAGCGCTTGATTCTTGTGCTGAATGCAAGCAAAGAAAGAAACTGTGTGTTCCTGAGAAACCTCTATTTGATGCAAGTGCAACTTCCCACCAGCTGAGGCACCATGAGAATATCACAGCATGGCTCCAATCTCTGCACTGATTCCCCACTAAAAATAGGCAAGTGCATGGTGTCATCCCATTAATTGGACTCTGTCACAGGACTGACCTTTAGAATCTGAGATCACCTCTCTTTCCATGACTCCTGATTTCTGTAGCTGCTTCTTCCCACTGCAAGCACAAGACAATGGTTGACAGGCACAAAATTGCCACAACGAGGGCAAGATTTTTTTGAGTATTAGATAAGATTATGGAAGTAATTTCTGCAGAAAATTAAAGCAGACACAGAACCTCAGCTGCTTTCACAAATTGTAATAACTAACACATTTCCTAAAATAAGCTACACTAAATTTAAAAAAATAACCCATCACTGTCTGTGGAAACAGCAATATAGAGAGAGGGAAAAAAATTACTTCTGAATATTCCCAGAGTGGCTCAAACATATGAGCCCTTGTAAGAGCCTACACAGTCACTAATACATGTGTACACTATAATAATCTGCAAAATTTATTTTGTGATTTCAATTATCTCTGTTTCTTAGTCTCATGGTCACAGGAGTCCAAAGCTTCAGAGCAACAGCTGAAGAGGAATTTATTTTCCATAACTTATGGAAACAACTTACTTCTTTTCCATACTACTAAAAATAATAAACCTAAATACTTTTACATTTTGTGGAGTAGAGCTCCCACCCCTTCTTATACAGGTACACACTGCTAAAAATTATCACAAATATTGATGAAACTGTGGGTCACTGTAGCAGATTTATTCCTAGGTCAAAGCCCTATATTAATTATAAATCGAGTTAGAACAAAAGATCTGAGAGTTTTAAATCTGCTCTAACTTCTAGTTTGCTTATAAAACATACAGGCAGGAAAAAGGTTTGTGGTTTCAGGTTTCCATTAAAATACTTAGCACATATCCATTTGTGCTTATTAAAAAACCACATACTTTAATCTGACCATTTTTGAAAGACATAGGTGGGATCTTTTTAGTTTCCAGGCCACATTTACTTACTTTAATGAATTGATACTATGAGCAGCAACAATAACATCCTGAAACCACATCAAGCATCATATGAAATTAAAATTTGATCTTGATTCATTCTGCTTATCATTACTAATCTACCAGTCATTATAGGTATTTCTCCTTAATCCTTCTTTCCTGTAATATCTTGAGGTTTGACTGCAATATGGGGGCAAAGTAATTTAAAAACATGAGACACCAAATGAATGTCTACAGGTAAAATGTCTTACAGCAATGAAGTGTCCATTTATTTTAAAAGCAGAAAGGTTTAATGGAACATTACTGAAGCTTTTAATCATTCCTCAGGATATTTCAGGCCTTTTCTCATGGGAGCCTTATCTGCAGGGATTTCAGAGCTAAACTGCAGGCAAACTGCTATTTCAGAAAGGGTTGAGGTAGTTCACATTTAAATTAAATTGTAGA